>CM064517.1:22412014-22937014 GCA_032716605.1 Paralithodes platypus
ATGACCAGCATTGTAAATACGGTAGTGAACATTTGGTTCAGTCTGTGCTCAAAAAATCCTTTTTCTTTAGGAGGAGGCCATACACTACACAATTACCCGTGATGTTGAAACCTTATCTGCAATTTAGCCATGTTGATTAACCTCTTAGCCCAGTTAACCCCTTCAGACTCAAATGATTCAGAGGTTGGTAGATTAGCGAATAATAAATAGAGTTCTCTCCCTCTTATAATTAACTCCTTTTGCCGACCGTCAATCTTTTATGAATTAGGCTAAATACCAAACCAGCGGGGGTGTTGGGGGCGGCAGCCCCCACCTAATATACTAGGTTAGGTTTAGGTAAGGTTTTTAGGTTACGCTAATATTACCCCTTATTTTTCGTCTTTTACCCCTCATTTTCCCTGGCGTCATAGCCATCCCCCCTATCGGGGGCCGTATCTTAAGATTGTTGGATAAGGGGGGACAACTTTTTTTTCCGGAGATGTCTAATTAATGACAACCACTGTAATACTGATGAAAATTAGCTAAAACCCCCCCCCAAAAAATCACGAAATAAAAGTTGGCCAGGTTTCCTGGATATGTTCCTTAATTTGCATGAACAAATTGTAATAGGCCTATAGAAACCTAATAAATCATATAAATAACAAATCCACCAAAATACCATCATTGCAAATAGCTGTGGTCCGTCTCCTTAATATTGACCGAAAAAACGCCCATTCTAATAAATCTCATAGCTCTTTCGGACAGTCACAGTTTACAAACAAACGCCTTCTTTATGCAGTGTACTCACTATTTACCCCCTGACTGGCAACCTCGATGACGAGTTTCACATAATTCATCGGGGGGGGGGTGAGGGGGCTTTGTGCCCCCCTCAACCCATCGTGTATCCAACATTTGGCATTATAACTAGAACCATGAATAGGGCCTAACACTCATTTCTCACAATCTGGAGGCAAAAACATAACAAATAAGGGTGCGAGCCGATTCCCTATAATTACCAATATATCACTTCATCTTGGGACCGTACCGCTCATCCCGCAAATTAACCTTACCGTTCCCGAGGCAATCAATTCCGTGGGTGGGGATACTCATAAAATAGTATTGATAAATAGAAACGGTTTTGAATACCAAGACGCATACTACACAGTGCATTAATTACATTATAATCCACGTTGTGTGAAACATATACACCGTTGATGTTAAATTAACCGGGTGTCAGATTAAGCGGGTGTAATGACGACATGTTGGGGGGGGGGCCGAGGGCTGGAATGACGTCATCGCTGAGGGCCGCCATTGGCTGATGACGTCACGATCATCAACAACCAATCACAAAACAAGGATACCACAACGTCTTGGCTTGGTTATATCAAGATGGCTTATATTCTAGTTTATCTCCGTGTTTCAACCCCGGTCTCCTTTCCCTGATATATTTCATACCCTCCTCCAGCTATCGGGGTTTAGTAATTGTTTGAGGTAAGTGAAAGAAAATAACTAAGAGATATGATATAGAAATAAGGATCCTTAGTTATAGGGCCAAACAAAATACGGTGACTACCGCTACAATAGGATCTTACCTCTTGGGCTACTAATCACACCTCCCCCCCCCCTTTTCTTTCCGCCGTAGGCCTTCACCGTAAATAGCACCGATTCCGAACCCTCTGTGCCACAACCCTACCCGGTAAACGGGTGTTCTTGATTGGGTAATACAGTAGTATGATCTTGTGTGTCAGGAGCGTGAGTCTTAAGGCGGCTACTGTGTGGCCGTGCCTGGTTATCAAGCATTGTAATACCTCTGTGAGTGACAATCGGATCTGCTTGGAACGGCCCTGTTGAGGGGTTGAAACACAAGGTTGCGTTGACCTTCTAGTACTACCTTCTTAAAATGAAAAAAAACAAACATGTATATAATAATAATAAGAATAATAATAATAATAATAATATATATAGTTCTTAAAGCTAGCGCCTGCTAAGCTAGCTAAGGATAGCTCATAAAGGCCGTTTAGGCGTATTTCCATTGGGGTCCTGTACTACTACCCCATCCCTTTGCTCATGAGGGATGGTAACGACTCAGTGCTTCTGAAAAATCTTTAATGCTCCGAGCGTGGGCGCGAACCCGGTCCTTCTGGGTGTAAATCCGAGACGCTAGTCACTACAACCAAGCGAGCCGCTAACATATAGCACAATGGTATGGCGCGGGTCTATTGCCCGTTCTGGCCGAATCCTGGTACAATAATTGTACCTAGTGTTCATAATGTTCATGTAACCCCCTGAGGCCCCCCCCCAGCGACGCATTAGACAATGTTGCGTTAAGCTAGATTGATGTTAGGCCACTGTATTTTCCCCACAGCCCACTACGCATATGTTATGCGTCAGGGTTACATGTACTCCCGTCCCTATGGCACCTAGAGGGCTCAGATTGTGTATGGGCAACTTAAGTGGAAGTATCCCATCACATGAACAATGCCGGTCATGGATTTTGCAGGGGGACAAAAATATTTTGTTCTTTGGCCTTCATCTACCCGCGAAAAAAAAATCGAACGGCACTCTATGGGGGGGGGGGGGGGCGGGGGGGGGGGAGGTGGGGATTACTTTAATTTCCCACAGCATGAACCCAACCACTAGTCGGTGAGCTCAACCATGTAACCGGAGCAGCTAGGAAGAAAGGTATCAGTCGAAACAACATCAACAATGGAGCAGCATTAGCAGCCAGCAATAAGGACAACATCATCAAACAGCAAATACAGGTGGGGCTGGGAGGGGTCATAGGGGGAGACATAGCCACAGACAGTCCCTAACCCCCGCGCTCACACCCTAACAGCACAGCTGATCATCACACAGCCAGACGTACGACGAACAATAAAAGAAGCTATGTACAGTGTGCGATATTAGATTCAACAAAAGGAGTCCAACATCACAATGTAGTATTTGTAATGAAACAGTACACGATCAATGTACTTATGTTACCAGCAGAAAAGAAGTGGAATGCGATAAATGCAGGGAATTAGCAATTACCCACTCCACCAACACTACATTACCCACAGCATTACCATTAATACCACAGATATCGGCGACCCAAGTAGCACAACATGCAACAAGAACAACAATAAAAACAGGTAGCACTCGCAAATACATCAACAGGGAAGCAGCATCAACGGACAATGAAAACAACAACAACAACAGCAAACAACCACAGCCCGACCGCGAGTATCCTTACCTTTTGATACCTTTTGATACCTTTTGATGTGTTCGCCACTCTTCTAGCGGCACCAAGGAGCGCGACGCCCCTCGTTATGGGCCCTCTCCCGCACAAACAGCTGATCGACGCGGACCAAACCACACCTCCAGTCGTATGATAAACAGTAAGAAAAAACTATGTATAGTCTGTAATATTGGTTTCAACAATAGGAGTTCACTTTTACAATGCAACAGTTGTAATGAAATTGTTCATAACCGATGTACTTACGTTAACAGTAGAAACGAAGTTGAATGTGTTAAATGTAGGAACTCAGCTGTACAACATCGCGAAACCATTTGTTTTATTTGTGAATCACTCATAACACGACATCAGAAGATCCAAAACTGTGTAAAGTGTAAACATGTAGCTCACATGAAGTGCATCTCTAAGAAGACCAACAGTGAAGAACGGGAATTCCTTTGCAATAAGTGTGCCTTGCATTCATTACCGAATATTAATGTAAATTATCCAAGTATTAATAACTCCAGAATAATTAATTAATAGAATAATTAGAATAATAGAATAATTAATAGAATCCAGCCAGGACACATTCAAAATCAAAGATGAATACAGAGTGTTCACCAACAAAGGGCTCCATCTTATCAACATTAATGCCAGATCAATGTACCATATATTGTCAGAAATAAACTTGTTAGCTAATAAGGCCAAAGCTTCAATAATTGCAATCACAGAAACCTGGCTGGATTCAAGTATAACGATGGTGAAATAAACATTCAAGGTTTCAATATGATTAGGAATGATCGCAATAGGCATGGGGGAGGAGTATGTCTGTATGTAAAAAACAACCTCACACACACAACTAGGACCGACCTCCATGTAGAAAATCACGAAGCTCTGTGGATCGACCTACACCTGCCGAGGACAAGACCCATCACAATTGGGGTATGCTACAGGCCACCAGACGACACACAATTCTTGACCAAATTTGAACGAACTTTGTCATCGCTAGACCCTCGGAATGAATCCATCATACTAGGGGATTTTAACCTGTGTTACAAACAACGAAATAATAGGCTTGTACGAGATTATAGGCATATACTGACAATGCACAATCACAAACAACTCATCACAACCCCCACACGTATCTCTGAGAACACTGCCACAATATTAGACCACATAAACTGTAACAGAGAGGACAAAATATTCCAATCAGGGGTTATACAGACTGGGATAAGTGATCACTTCGTCACATATTGCACGCGGAAAACCACAAAAATTACCCTAGAGAATCACAAGGTTATCAAAACAAGGTCACTCAGAAACTATAATAAAGAAACATTTCTGGACATTTTATGGAATACAGACTGGTCTCCAGTGTTTGGAAGTACAAACATTAATGGCTTCAGAACCATCATCACAAACATCCTAGACGAAATAGCTCCTCTGAAAGACATACGAATTAAAGCAAGGTCAGACCCATGGATCAACAATGACATACTACACCATCTGGAACACAGAGACAATCTGTTAAAAAGGCTAGCGAAACATAGACAGGATCAAGGTCTGAAACATGAGTTCAACAGGGCCAGGAATAAACTAAGTAGGAAAATGAAATCAGCGAAAACTAATTATTTTCACAATAAGGCAGAGGAATATCAGAATAACCCAAAGAAACTATGGAGGCACCTAAAAAAACAGGCTACAGCAACAAGACAAGAGATTCGTCTAACACTAATATTGCTCTCACCATTAATGATCAGGTTTGCCACGATAAACGACAAATTTCAACCTACTTCAACTCCTTCTTCACTTCCATAGCAAACACACTTGCACAGAACCTACCTCAACCTCTCAATACATACACGACAACAACGGCCACCTTTCGTAATTTCTACAGAGATAAAGACATACACCCGAACACATTTGGATTGCAAAATGTTACACCTAAATACACTTTTGACGAGCTGTCTAACCTAAATGTACATAAAAGCACAGGACCAGACAAAATTCCTGCCAAATTTCTACGAGATGGAGCCATTGGTATAGCAGGCCCCTTAACCCACAACATCGACTTGTCAATTAACACCAACACTGTACCTGCTGAACTGAAGGAAGCTATTGTAACCCCTCTATTCAAGAAAGGAAATAAACTAGAAGTTGGCAACTACAGACCAGTTAGCATATTATGTATTGTATCTAAAATCCTTGACAGAGCGGTATACACCCAAATTGAACACTACCTCAAACAAAATGATCTATTCTATAAGTTTCAATCAGGTTTCAGATGCATGTACTCGACAGACTTCTGTCTCATCCACTTAACGGATCACATTCGTAAAGAAATGTCTAAAGGTAACTACACCGGTATGGTTCTTCTTGATCTACAAAAAGCGTTTGACACAGTAGACCATGATATCCTATGTAATAAACTACAAGCAATGGGCATAGGGTCTGTGAACTGGTTTAAATCTTATCTTAGTGGTAGAACCCAAAGAGTCAAAATTGATGATAATATATCTGATCCTATGCCAATTAACTGTGGGGTCCCGCAGGGAAGCATCCTTGGTCCCTTACTCTTTTTCTGTTATGTGAACGACATGGAACTGAGCGTCTCATGTAAATTATTACTGTATGCAGACGACAGCGTGCTTCTGGTTTCAGGAAAAGACCCAATAAGTATTGCCGCTTCACTTTCCAAAGACCTAGAATCATGTAGTGAATGGCTAGTGGACAATAGACTATCTCTTCACCTGGACAAGACGGAAGCCATCTTATGTGGAACAAAACGCAAACTGAAAGACATTGTGGGCTTCTCGGTCAACTGTAATGATATTCCTATAACAACAGTGTCACAAGTTAAATATCTTGGACTAAAACTGGACGCGAGTTTGTCAGGTGAAACAATTTTGGAATCTATCCTGAGTAAGTGTAGAGCACGTATAAAATACCTGTATAGACAGGTGGAATACTTGCCTGCGGCGACCAAAAAGACCCTCTGCCAAGCGCTTGTTCAATGTAATTTTGACTATTCTGTGTCATCCTGGTACTCTGCATCATCTAAATCAGCACAGCACAAACTTCAGGTCACTCAAAATAAAATGGTTAGGTTCATGCTGAACCTAGGACCCAGATCACATGTTGGCCAGGAACAACTTCAGTCACTAGGTATGCTCAATGTCTCTGACAGGGCCAAACAAATCAGGCTCACTAATGCCTTCAAAATTTTCTATGACAGAGCTCCAGAGTATCTAAAGAATGATTTTGTTAAAGCAAATGAGAGGAGTGGACATAATACAAGAAACAGGATGTTTAATTTTAAGGTCCCGAGAATCCAAGGACAGGGTAAGCAAACATTCTTCTTCACTGCCATCAAAGACTGGAACGACCTACCCCAGCCAGTCCGTGAAAAGAGAACACTGTATTCCTTCAGACGTAGCCTGAAGGAACACCTGAACTGGACAGCTGCGAGAAGGGAGCACCAAGCTTAATTATGTTTTTTTTTTTTTTTTTTTTTCTTTTCTATATTCCAACTTACTTCCTCTCGGGCATAGGCTGAGAGCCTTAACATTCACCGCTTTACAATGAACAGTGAAGCCCGTGAGGTCTTGTTCCAGTCTAGGGAGTGAGACATGTGAAGCATGTAGAGTACAACGAGCACCTGCCATCTTGCCTTCACATGAGGCACGGTGCTCACTCATGGCCCGAAACGACCCCATCTCTGAAGCCACCTCGTTCCCGTGCTTCACTGTCTCACCCACTACACTCGGACTCTCACACTTACACACACACAACGCCACCTGTTGAGCAGATAACTCACCAGGCATTGCACCCCTATAGCATATTTTGAATATGGGAATATTCATACAGTGCTATTTAATCAGGGAACAATGAGGGTATTTTATTGACGTTTCGGTGGGCTTTGTGGTAATGCACTGATACTAGGTACAGCACAAATTCCATCCCAATAATATCTTCCCATTGATACATCGGGATTTGAACCCGGGACCTTTGGATTACCAGGCCAGTGGCAAGACCACTCCACCACACCTCCCCTAAATACGACATAAGAGATAGACAAACCAAACTGAAATGATTACTGATTATGGATTACTGATATTTACTATAGGATGTAAGGTATCTTAAAATAACCCCCTAGAAATACTTTCTCTAAAGTATCTATTTCTTTATCCTCCCCATTTCCCCAGCTAACCTATCCCACAAGGACCCCAATATGCCTAACGGCCTTATTGGGCTATCCTTAGTTGGAATTATGCAAGGCTGGTACATGTCATATTTGTAACATACTATTTATTAGTGGCCCCTCCATCATTGACGAACATGCCTATTACATAAGGCATCCTCTTCAAACACTAATCCGCCGTAGTTTGAATCTACCGCGCAGAGCATTTAAAAAACTGAGGAGCCTTCATCATGAGCGCACGCGACCTCACTCATGGCTTCAGTCATTATGAATTGGGTTCTCACTACGAAAAAACTTCGTAAAAAATAAAAACAAAAAGAAAATAAGAATAACTATCCAATAAGCTTTCCATCATATCGTGGATGTACTTGTGTGGATTTCTGACCAGACGCTGAATCAGGCGTCATTCCTCCTTCTTTGCTCTGCGCTCAGCCTGCCCGGACGTTCCTTTCAGGCTCCGCTGGTTCCGCATTCGTGGCGTCCCTAGTGAGTTTTTTCTCATTTGTTTACTCTGGGATGTATCGAGTAAGGTTAGGATAGGCGTAGCAGGAGTGTCCTGGGCTGGTTGCCCGCAGTGCAATGTATTTTGGGTCGTATGTATGGGGCATCTATTTCGGATGTACCCTCGTGGTCCTGTTGTGGACACGTGAACTTTTCACAGTTTGGTTTAGTTGGTGATGCAGGCGGCTTTCATTACGCGTTAATAATTGCTGCCTTTTATCCTTCTGATGAGGTGAGCTGTGTGTTTGCTGACGTTCCCAGCGTATTTTTCTTCACTTAGTGAAGTTTTTTCTGGGTCCGTGTCAGGCTTCCCGGGGTTGGGAAGTTATCGCTTCGGTGGTGTGTTGGCGGTGGTTCCTGTTGTGTTATTCCAGTGTGTGTTTATATTTCAACTATTTTCATGCCGTCTACCTAGGCCTAGCCAGCCGCTCGTAGCTTTGCCACATGTCTAGTGTTATTATTTATTTTGTAAATATGCCCTACTGTGTCATGTGTATCCGGGTTTTAGTTGTGTATTGGCTAATTCCTCGGACTATATTTGTTTCCTGGTTTAGTTGTGTATTGGCTAATTCCACGGATTATGTTGTGACCTTGGTTAGTCGTGCGTGTCTCTCCTCGTGTCGTATTGTTCAGATGGTGTCTGTTCAGGTGGGGTTTGCCTTCCGGGGGTTTTTCTCGGTTTCACCGTGAAAAATCCTGACCGATGAGCAGTGTTAGGCCACACGTGGTTGTTAACACTGGCTGGTTCCCCGGCGAGGGGAGGTGTCTGTGGCTCTCCAGGACTGCGTATCTGTGGGTGCCTGGTTTCAGGCCTCCTTTATAATTCCCGGCGGGATGGCTGTACCCATCCTTACATATATATTTAGTTATATATAAAGAAACGACGTTCGTGAGAACACTCGTTTTTTATAGGTTTTTCTACCTGGTTTACGACAAACCACGGGGAAAACCTAGCTGTTGTTTAGGCGTTCCTCCCCGGCGATCTTTTACAAAGTAGTGGGGTCAGGAACTTGTGGGGTTAACTTTTAGACTTCTCACCCGGCGGGTGCACCTTAGCAGGGTGGTATAAAACGACTTAGGTCTCTTATAGTTAACCAATCCTTGTGAGTGATACTCTGTGTATCGCTGCCTTTACTCTTACGGCATTTGAAGGATCAGTGAGGTTTAACCAAATCGATTTCCACACCCGGCGGGTGTCCCTAAGTAAAGGAACTAAGGAATTTATAAACAAATTCAATTTCGATTAACCTTAATTGGGTGATACTTTCAGTATCGCCGCCTTCTAATTTTACGACGATCGTTTGGGACAATTCGTTAAAAAATCAGATCTCGTATATTCCTGCCCTGGGCTATTCTACTAAAATATTTCAAGGGCCGGCGTCTTTATGAGGGGGGGCTTTGTTACAAAATTGAATCTTGAGACAGTCACCACCTCCTACAGACTATTAGTGCCATACTGGACCATTATATCAGAGGGTATTCTTCATGTTCTTAGCTAAGAAGACTTGTTTAGCCTCTTTATACCAGCCGCGGGCGAGATGTGTTAGCTGTGTCTTTGCATCCCGTTACCCGGCGGGTTATTAACACTTGTATGCGAACACTTGGGTTAACCTTATGAGCATTAATTCCTGGAAATTTTCTTTATTTTTCCAGAGCTGAGCTCCGGCGGACCAATACAGACCCGGCGGTAGTTCCTCTCACCAGTCTCTGTCATGGCTAATGTGACCCCAGTTTTTGCCCTGTGCATTACCCCTACTTGCGCGGGTATCCCAATTTTTGCACATACCCTTTGCATAAGGTGTGTTAGATGTCTAGACCGTTCAAGGGGTCTCTGGGTTACACGTAATTGTTCTTTTTGCTCCCAATTAACCAATAAAGTCCTGTGTGACAATGACAAGACCGCGGCGGTAGCGTTGAGAGAGGTCAGACAACAAATGTCGGCCTACACTACCATTGTCGCACATAAGTCACTTCAATGTGACAACGTCCCACTTTGGGATAAGTTGCTGTCAGAGCACCCTCCCCCTAAACGTACCTCTAGAGTAAGGGGTTTTAAGCCGACAGAGACTAGCCGGGGTTTCTGTATCGTCTGTGGAGACGTTTAAACGCCCGAGAGAGCCTACTCCCCCGGCAGCCACCTCCTCGTCGCAGGCGAGATCGAGGTCAAGGTCACCCCTCAGACAACGGTCTTCAAGTCGGGCCTCTTCCCCGGCTAGTAAGAAGTGCAAGACTGAAGCTTCCCCCAGGGGCCATGGTGGTGATTCTTCCAAACCTAGGTCCAGTTCGCGGTCACACCGTAGCCACAAATCCTCCAAAAAGGATTCCCATAAGAAGTCCTCTCGACATTCTTCTAAGTCTAGTGCATCTCATCGTACCTCTACACCTGACAATGTTTCTGTTACAGCCTCAGAGTATAGTGAAGCGCCTGTCCCTAAACAAGATTTACCTATTGATATTTTAACCCTAGAAATGGAGAGTTCAGGATATTCAATAATTGAGAATGTTTCAGACTCTCAAGAGAGCGTAGGCCAGAGCCTCGGTGTTTGGCGATTTGCTCAGCCAGGGTCTGTCCATCCACGTCCGACTCATACGAGTCACACAGTAGCCGATGTCCACAGGGACGCGGCGACCCCATCCTCTATCCCTGATTTATCTTGGAAACAAGGTGCCCCTGCCTCGGCGGGGTCTTCTCAGGAGGATCGGGAGGAACAAGATGAAGTGTCATTAATTTCAGATAGGGAAGGACAAGGGTCAGGCTCAGGCCTGGACGCCGCCCATGATAATACTAATTCACCTGAAAGTTCTGCACCTAACCAGTTTGTTACAGCACAAGAAATTGATGGGTTACTTACTCATGCTCTATCAAAATTCTTTAATCAACAACGAAAAAACCCCACAATGGACTTGGGGGCTCCCTTGACAGGTTCTGCGGTACGGCCTCTGATAACGTCAATCGATTTATCTAAGATTCCTAACCCTCCTACTCTGTCACCGGCAGGGAGCTCTAAGCCAGCTACGGCGGCATTCACTACGTCAAATGTCAGGGTCATTACGGATGTTAATCCACCCCCTCTAGACAAAGCGCCTCTTAGAAAGGTAGCTATGCCCCTGCTTTATGGGCCAGACGAGTCATGGGTCCCTTTGAACCCCTCTAAGCCAGAGCTTGCCCAGCCTACCTTGTCAGGGGAACTCCCGGTACCACGTGAGTGGTTTATCCAGGGAAATAAGTCTAAGAAATTAAGGGCATTGGATGCCTTGGGTAATGTTTTGGACGTAAATATCAAGGCTATACCTAGTTATTATCAGGATTATTTTGTTTATGCATCTAAGCCTGCTTTAACCCCCTGCCTCAGCTTCAAAACTTTTTTCAGACTGGTCTAAGCTGGATGGGTTTAATGATATTAAGGCTCTGTTGGCTATTACTCCTGAACTAGATTTACAGACCGTCACAGACGAGACAGCTAATCCAGTGTTGAAGGTGGGACAGTTAGGACCAGGACCTTGGGTGGATTGGGAGGTAGAGGCTCAAAACTTTGCAACCACTTTCACTTCTAAATCTTCCCACCAGATCCCTCAGGATACACATTCATGGTTCTCAATGCCGGTAGGTTCTGCCGGCGGAGTTCCGTCAGCTTTATTTTCCTTTTTAGCTGCCCCTAAGATTAATCTTTGTGAACTAAAGGAACCATTCATTACCCCTACCCCTTCTCACCTAGACAGAGAATTTAGGCTAAGGGGAAAAGCTTTCCGCCTGTTTTCACAGTACATAGTTTCTCAACAGGTGGCTAAGTCTTTACTCAGGTCTACTCAGGCAATCGCAGACGCGGATGCTCGAAGATCAGTTGAATTATCCCGGCGTCTGATTCTTCAGTCGTCAATTCAATCCTTAGGTGACATACGCACAGCCTTACTTGAGGCGGTGCGAGCACGACAGGATCTTAGAATGTCATTAGTTCGCAAGCTGCCTGATCGCATTGCTAACCAGGTGGTAATGTCCCCAGTACTTACACCTTCTTTAATGTCCCCTGATGTATGGCGAACAGTGTTTAACATGGCACAGGCCGTGAAGCACAGTCCCGCACAGGCTAAGAACATGTCAATATCATTTTAAATCATGTCAAAACCCTAGGCTTCAAGGTAAATCTGGTAAAGTCAAACCTTGTTCCCTCAAGAGTAATTCAGTGGATAGGGCTGGTCTGGGACACCGCCGCTCTTACTCTGAGTCAGAGTGTGGACAATCGCAACAGGTTTCGCAGGAAACTGTTCAGGTTTCTTCACAGTCTGACTACGACACGAAGAGTCTGGGAGTCTCTGGTCGGCTCTCTCAACTGGATTCAGCTAACTGTCAAGTTGGGCCGGTTGAAAGTAAAACGATTAATATTGGAGGGCAACAAATATTTCCCACTCTTACCGGCGGGAAAATTATGGCCCATACCAAAATTAATCCACACCTTACTAGCGGTCTGGGCGAAGAGGGAAACATTGCACTCAATCATGTCATGGACCTCTCCTCCTCCAACGGTATGGGTAGACACGGATGCGTCAGGCACCATAGGGTGGGGATTTCAGTCAAATCAGGGGCACCAGGGTCAGGGACTTTGGTCCCACTTAGAAATCTCTCACATAAATGTCAAAGAGTTACTAGTCCCATTGTATTTCCTTCAGGCTCACGGCCCGGCGTTACGGGGCAAGTCAGTGGCCTTCAGAATGGACAATCTGAATGCAGTTCACTGTATTCAGAAACAAGGGTCAACGAGGTCAAGGAAGTTGCTACTCGTGTCGGAAGAGATTTTTGTTCTAGCCACCAGTCTAGATATTTATCTTCACGCATCTTATCTCCCAGGCGTAGCGAACGTCTGGGCAGACGCTCTGTCCCGGAGACAGAGCACGACAGTAGAATGGGAGCTCAAGCAACCCATTTTCGACCTAATGATTGCGGAGCTCTCCCATCCACAAGTGGATCTTTTTGCGTCCGAGGAGACTCACAAGCTCCCTCTATACCTCACCCGCCGGACGATAACGCCGGCAGGGGGGCCAGACGCCCTAGTGACAGACTGGAACAGATGGAGCTCCATCTATCTGTTTCCACCGCCAGATGCGTCACTAATGTGCCACGTAGTGAACAAACTACGAGTTTATCGAGGCTTAGTCTCGCTAATCGCGCCCCTGTGGCCAGCGCAGGTCTGGTGCCAGCAGTTAATAATGTGGTGCCCGGACCCGGTATCGCTCCCGGTCGGGTACTTCCACTTAGACACGATTGGCAACCTAGAGACCTCGCTGACTTTTGCATTATGGACATTCAGGAGGCCAAGTGGCTAGCACCATACGGTAGGGATGTGACCAATAAATTGCTCAATCAATATACTCAGTCTACTAAGCGACAATATCAATCTCATTGGAAAGCTTTTACTTCTTGGATTGTTAGAACGGAACAAACTGTACCCTCAGTGGCATTGGTTTTTAATTACTTGAACTATCTGTTTGAGCAGAAACGTTTATCTGTGGTTACTTTGAAGAATCACTTAACTGCGATTAGAGTGCCCTTTTTCGACCTTACAGGTCTATCCATACCGGTGGCGGAGGAAACAGGATTTATGAGAGCGTGTTTTAAACTCCGCCCACCTCCCCGTCAGCTCATGCCTACTTGGTCTCTGGACAAAGCTTTGTCTTTACTTCATTCTCGTCTGTATCAAAATACTGCAGACTTTGCTTTAATCTTAAAGAAGGCAGTTTTCCTTTTGGCTTTGGCCACCGGAAACAGAGTGTCTGAGCTGGCGGCGATGAGCAACACACCTAATTGTCTTAGGTTTGGTAGACTTAATGATTCAATTTCCATTGCACCCTCCCCGGCGTTTGTAGCCAAGAATGAGCATAGTGCACACGTGTTTTCTGAATTCACGGTGCCGGCGTTAAAAAGGGGAAAGGTGCATCATAATTTATGTCCAGTGCAAGCTCTAACCAAATATTTAAGAATAGCTCCTCATAACCCCCAAGGTGCTTTATGGGTAGCGAGTACGGGTAAACGCTTACTTAAACGGCTATTAGCCTCTCTTCTAGTAGAAGTCATTAAAGAGAGTAATCCCGGCGTTGTGGGTAGGGCCCACGATTTACGCAAGTGGGCGGCCTCTTTACGTTTCCTGAAAAACTTTTCAGTTGAAGATATTGCGTCCACACAGTTGTGGGCGTCTAATCATACGTTTCTCTCTAGATACTTGTCAGTTGCTCTAGACAAACCTTCCTTACCATGTATAGCTTTAAGGCAGAGGGTCTAGGTGGCCCTGCAGTCACTTATGTTTATTTTCAAGGAAAGGGGGGGGGGGGGGGTGCAGTCAGTTGACATAGGACACCCTAGACCCCGCCGGAGTATGAGAACTGTGATACAATTTAAGGTTGAAATGTGATATGAAAATTTCTCTGAGAGAATTTGTGCTAGTACAAAGTTTAGTACAAAACAACGGTGTTGTTATAGTAGTTTTAGCTGCGAAAGCAATGTAACATTAGTTCAATGGAGTTCATTAGCAATTGATCTCCACATGTATTTTGGGGTTTATGATGTGCACATATAAACTTATAACTTATTATTTGTCACCACTCGTTGAGTGGGGTGCCTTTTGTAACTACAGATCTGTGTTCAGAATCTTCAGGGTTACCTATTTTTGTCAGGCAGGCTTCTTTGAAGCACGCACCTGCCTGAACCCCCTTTTTTCTTGTATATTTCCGGCCTACGCCGTATTAAATACATTTTTTCAAAAGTAAGAATACTATGTGGTTGTTTTTATTATCTGCTTTTCTAGAGTTATGATATGATTACGAATGTCCCCCTCCAGTCTTAGATATCAGGCATGTTCGTCAATGATGGAGGGGCCACTAATAAATTATAGGTTTGACTCCTGTAAGGAGATTAGGAAAACCTAATATTTAGTAGTGGCCCCGTAATCATTGACGACTGGGGCCCTCCCGACCGTCCCCTTCCCATTCGTTGATGTATTAAGGATTTTGGTTTACTTGATATGTCAGTGAAGGAGGAATGACGCCTGATTCAGCGTCTGGTCAGAAATCCACACAAGTACATCCACGATATGATGGAAAGCTTATTGGATAGTTATTCTTATTTTCTTTTTGTTTTTATTTTTTACGAAGTTTTTTCGTAGTGAGAACCCAATTCATAATGACTGAAGCCATGAGTGAGGTCGCGTGCGCTCATGATGAAGGCTCCTCAGTTTTTTAAATGCTCTGCGCGGTAGATTCAAACTACGGCGGATTAGTGTTTGAAGAGGATGCCTTATGTAATAGGCATGTTCGTCAATGATTACGGGGCCACTACTAAATATTAGGTTTTCCTAATCTCCTTACAGGAGTCAAACCTATAATGTGGTACCAACTCTGTAAATTGCTAACTGAATAAATATTATTATTATTATTATTATTATTATAACTGATCACATGTTATCTTCTGCCCTGCACAGGTATATAATTGTTATCCTTGAGTCTTTGAGTCGACGTTTTCTCTGATGCGGGAGAGGTGTGGTAGAGAGAGAAAACGACTTGTGGTGGTGAATGCTTGGGTAACTGTTTCTCTGTTATTGGTAGAGGTGGTGGTGGTGGTGGTGAGCAGCTATAGGTGGTGATCTTGGTATGTTGGCTGTGGTGGTGGTGGTGATGGTGGTGGAGGTAGGGGTGGGGATCTCGGTATGTTGGCTGTAGTGGTGAATATGTTTTTCTGTTATTTCACTTCCTTCTTCCCCATCAAAGCCACGACCTCGTGGCTGGAGCTGGTCACACCAGGCATTTTCTTGGTGGAAACAAATTTCCATTTATCGAGATATTCCCACCATGTCATTGAGCTTCCATCTGCTGGTTTGCTCAGGTTAGCATAGAGTTATGCAAGGTATCTCTGTATATGTCCCGAGGGCTGCTTCTAGTTGATGTAGGGACTTAATATTCTTAGTTACGTCATTGGTTTGGGTCCCTATGATCTTCTTGATGTAAGGACCACTTCTGGGAATGCGGGTTGTTGCCGGCTTAGTTTTGGTTGAGGTGTTGGTTTTCTTAACCCGGGAACTGCGGGAAGACTCTTAAGAGTTCCCCCGGCGGACTGCAGGAAGACTCTTAAGAGCAAGGCTTTTGAACCCGTACCAAACCCGCAGGCTTATAGGCAGGCGGCTAAAAATTGGTGTGGGTATAGTACTACATGTCAACTCTCGACACCACCCCGCCACACGCTCGCCCCGCACTCGTGCAAGCACCACCGCGCCAGTAACCAAGCACTAGTCATGGAGCCCACACGTCCCTCACGCTCGCTCCCTAATGACACAACCAGCCCTCCTTCTGGTGGTGTCAGCCGCCGTGGAAGGCAGAGGGTGGCTACCAGAAACCCTAGCTACCAGTACGACACGCCCTACAGCTCGGAGGACTAAGCACCAGCACCAAAAGCACGTAAAACACGTGCAAGCAGGGCAATGGCACAGAGGTCATTGGTCTTTTGGGACACTGCCGCCACGACCCAGGCCACTGCAACAACCACTACCACCACCACTGCCACCCCTGCCACCCCTGCCACCAGTACCAGCGACGCAGGAGGCCGCCCTAGGGCTGCAGAACCTGCGGGGGCAGGCAAAATCAAAGGCACGGGCGTAGGGAAGAAAACCCGTACGCTTGCCACAGTGACCCTGCCGCCACCACCACCACCAGCCGCCCCTGGCCCGGCTGCCCCTGCCGCCCCTGCCGCCCCTGCTGCCCCTGCCGCCCCTGCCACCCCTGCTGCCCCTGCCCAAGGAAAAGGGAAGGGGAAGGGGAAGGGGAAAGGGAGAGGGAAAGCGACTGCTGGCCCTGCCGGCCCTGCTGTCCCTGCCAGCCCTGCTGTCCCTGCCGGCCCTGCTGTCCCTGCCGGCCCTGCTGCCCCTGCTGCCCCTGCCGCCCCTGCCGCCCCTGCCCAAGGAACAGGGAAAGGGAAAGGGAAAGGGGCGACAGGCACCACCATCATCTTGCCTGCCTCCAGGCCCACTGCACCACGCACCACTGCCGCCCCTGCCGACGCCCCTGCCGGCCCTTCTGCCCCTGCCCATAAGACGCCCCTACGTGCTAGAGTGAGCAGAAAACATCTGACACCATCCAAGTACGCCACCCTGCTGTTTGGTGGTGATTCGCAGGGCATTGGCAGCCCTGCGGGTTTCGACGACGACGCCCTAGCACGGGACCAAGGGTGGGGGGATTGGGAGTGGACAGTGGAAGTGAGTCAGATGTCGGTGATGAGAATGAAGAAGGGCGTCTGTCTAGTGAAGAGGAGGGTGATGATGCTGTGTTGTATCGCGAACATGACAGCGATATTTCAGACGCAGAAGCAGACGGAGACGACATTCCGATCCCTGGCATGCCTTCGTTTGAGTGGTCTGACGGGGTCAATTTTGTGCCTGACGTGCCCCAGTTCAATCCTGGGACATCAGGTACAACTGATGACTGGCCCTGTGACGCTAACGCAAACGAAAGCGACTTCTTCCTCGCTTTTTTCGATTTGGAGGTAATGACTTACATCGTTGCCCAAACAAACCCCTACTACAGGTGGGTGTTTGGCAAATTGAACGTCATTTCTCCAAAAGCGAGAATACGAGGGTGGGTGGATATGACTGTGGAAGAATTCATGACTTTTTTGCCTTGTTGTTCCTCATGCCTCTTTGCAAGAAGCATGTGTTGCAACACTACTGGAAGCACGACCCTCTCATCGCCACCCAACTTTCAATAAGTTCATGACTCGTGACAGATTTTTGTTGCTGCTAAGATTGATGCACTTTGCAGACAACGAAAATCCTAACAAGATTGACAGGATATGAAAAGTTCGGGATGTGTTCACCATGTTGTTGGAGAGGTATAGGAAATACTTTTACCCCTTCCTCAATTTGGTGATTGATGAGTCGCTCGTGATCTTCAAAGAACGTCTTGTTTTCAAGCAGTATATCCCCTTGAAAAGGCATAGGTTCGGAATCAAGCTCTTCGTGTTGTGCGACTGTGAAACTGGAATAGTGCTTGACATGATCGTGTATACAGGAACTGACATTGACGTACCGAAAGCCGCTGCCGGTGACCCCATGGGCATGTCAGGTGCCATCGTCAGGAAAATGTTGGCACCTTACCTGGGCAAAGGCCACATCATCTACACTGACAACTGGTATACTTCTCCTGCTCTCTGCAGTTTCTTCATGACAACCAAACGGGGTCATGTGGGACTGTCAGAAAGACAAGAAAGTTTATGCCTAAGTTCACAGGTGATGTCATTCCTCTGTCAGATGCCTCTTCCAGTGACACACCTTCTGAAGACGAACTGGCCCAGGAACACCGCGAGAGGCATGTCCGAAGAAGGCGACGAAAGGGGCAGAAGTACAAGCAACTTGAAAAGTCCGGGAAAGTGGTAGCCCTGAAGTGGAAGGACAAAAGAGACGTCCACCTGCTTTCCACAGTCCACACAGGTGCCCAGATGGACTCTGGTTAAATCCACTACCGAACCAGGAAGACAATCTAATAAGCCCGACATGGTAGTGGACTACACAAAGAACATGCGCATGGTGGACAAGTCTGACTGTCAACTGTCAGGCGTTGAGTGTTTGAGGAAGACTGTGAAGTGGTATCACAAGCTCTTCCTCCACCTAGTTGACATCACGATGCTCAACGCCTACAACTTGTGGTTGGTGAAGAGAGAGATGGCCCCACACCAGAAGCTAAAATTCCGGGAGTTTGTTTACAACATTTCATATCAACTCCTGGAGAAGTATGGCACCACCACTCACAGACGTACGGCATGGCGTGGGGATCACGTCCCTGACCGCATCCAGCTGGGGGTTGCACGACACTACCCAACCAACACCGAGCTGATTGGCACTCGTCACAGGCAGGTGCAGTGCCACGTCTGCAGCTCCAGTGTCAGGAAACCCCATGTAACAAAAAGAGTCACCTCAATGTGCACCGAGTGCAAAGTTGCACTCTGCTTGGGTGACTGCTTCAGGGACTACCACACGTATAAAAACTACTGAGTGCCGCCCCCTGCCCTGCCCTGCCCTGCCCTGCCCTGCCCTGGACTCGCCCCCTGCCCTGCCCTGGACTCGCGCCCTACCTTACCTGACCTGACCTAATTGATCACGCTACCTCATAATGTTACATATATATTATATAATGTATAAGTTCCAAAGATGTCCCTGTGATATAGCTTTTTACATTATATAATTGTATCTTTCATTATTTAGTTTATAAGTTTCAAAGATTTCCATGTAATATGCCTTCTTTTTTAGTATATCAATATATATGTTTGTTATAGCCAAAGTAATGTGTATATATTTTCTTACCTCAAATGAATTGTACCAAAATAAATATGTTTCAATAAATCCTGTCAAACCTACTAAGATAATAAAATAAAACAATAAAAAAAAAGGTCATGTCATTGTATTCTTACAATATGATATATTCTATGAATATTTCATATTGTTTGAATACAATGGCATGATCTTGTAAAAAAAAATTTTTTATCAAAATTTATCTAAACAGTATAAAACCTTCCCATAACCCCCTGTTGGATTCGATCCCACTACCCTACCACACTTTGAGTTTTCCAGTCCGCGACCTTACCAACCATGCCACAGGAGCTCATACCAAATGTCACTCAAAACTTTGTCTACAATCGAAATGACAATATACAAAAACAAATGAATTATCCCACCAATTTACGTTTGTAAATTGATGGGATTATCAATTATATCATGCAAAGGTTTATAAAAGTTTGTCTCTGTCAAAAATTAGTAATTATATAACTTTATTCTGTCAAAAATTGCCCAAACACTCAGCAAAATTGCCCCTCTCAGTGTGACTCCAGTCATTATCACACGGTCAAGCGGTCAGTGGGTGACCCTTGCCGCTCCCTCCAGCCACAACAGCTTTGTCTGGGAACAAAATTTGTATAAATACAATAATGCATAAAATACTCTTCACAAATACATTTGTATTGTATAATATTGTAAATAATAATGAATAATAACTGTGTGGGTGTCGAAAATTGCTCAACCAGCTTTCTTATATCTCGCCTACGCCCTTACGCGCGTATATTGGATTATACATAGTCATGACTGTCATACAAATACTTGCAGTAGGTCTCGAATATACATTTTGATTGCATATTACTTGGAAATAAATAAATATAAGTTTCTCTGGTGGCAATCTACCCTTTCGCAAGTGTAAGGCGACACCAGTCTATATTTAGCTCTCAATCAAAAAACGTTAACTGCCGATGTTTACTGACCACCCTCGTTCCTGGTCTATAATATAGTACTTTATTTACAGTCAATGGCCTACATATTTCTGTGGTACTTCACATGTGTCTAAAATGCAATGTCTGCTTGCATAAAAATGCAATTCTGAAGTCCATTTATACGTACAACATACGCATGTCTCACTTTCTCGCTCTCTCCATTCCTGACTCATGTTATTGTAGACCTCTTGGTGGCAACGAACCCCAGACACCTGCTAGACATAAGGTTCAAAATCCCAAGACATCCATACGCCTCGGGCGCCTCCACAATTATCACACAGCTGCATATGTTTCCTGGTAGATCTCGCTGCCTTCACTCTCTCCACGACTCACTCCCTGCCTCCCTCCCACCCACCCACCCCCACCCACCCTTTTAGGCTTCCTTCTGATAGAAACTCATTGATAATGTGCGTAAATATCGCATGAATTGGTCAATATGCGGTATATATATTGTTGTATGGCACGTCTACATACGTACAAGTCTGTATTATAGCATGACAGTGCTCTAAGTACGAGATATACGTGATATTTATGGCGCAAAACACCCTCTCCCCCTTTCATTCCCAGCACAACTCAATCACACCTTGGTTCACGCATAGAAACTCATTGATAATGTGCGTAAATATCGCATGAATTGGTCTATATGCGGTATATATATTGTTATATGGCACGCTACATACGTACAAGTCTGTATTATAGCATGACAGTGCTCTAAGTACGAGATATACGTAATAGTATAGCGCAAACCACACTCTCATCTCATAAATTGCCGCCAAACCTCCAACCCATCTTCATTCCCGCCTAAATATTCATTGATAATTCCCTTATATATTGCAATTTTTGGTCACTATGAGGCATATTCATTGTTATATGGGTGGCCTACACACGTATACGTACTCTACATAGCCTAAAAGGGATCAAAAAAGGAGATATACGTGATATTACGGGGTAACCCACCCCCTCCTCCCTCAGGTTCTATCCCCTGGGCGCGTGAAAATTCGGCAGGGAAATCTCGCCGCTCGATGACAATCTAGCCGCGCGGTGCCATTCGCTCCACATTTTTCAACTACGGACCGTTCCCCCACCCCCCCCCAGACATTTTTTTGGGGGTCAAATATATATGGGCCGATATACGCAAACATTCCCTACACGCTGATGTACTTTTTATCGAAATTGGCAATGGGTCCCAAAATCATCATACATGCGCACAGTATGTAGCTGTAAAAAAAAAAACTGTGTGCCGTGGAGAGGTTAATCCTTGTGGGAGCCAGGGAACCCTTTTTATTGACTGGGTTTTGATGGATTACAGTGATGATGGATGAGGGTGCTGGAATTACGTGAGTATTGCTTGCTATCTTCAAGGTTGGAGCGAACACGGATGATTGATCGGAGACGAAAGGAACAGGGGCCGTTCGACGAATGTGGTGTGCAGGTGGGTGTTTTAGCCCGACTGTATCATAGGAGGAGAGATTATCTTTGGCGGATGGGGCAGGTGAAGAAGGGTTGGATGGAGGAGGTTCATATGATTTCGGAGGTGCTGAAGGTGATGTAGTAGACATGGAGGCTGTTGGTGAAGATGTAGAACAGGCTTTACCATAAAAGCCGGTGGAGGTAGGTGGTCGAGGATGTGGAGGCTTCTGAGGTGGCTGTGGTTGGATGTTGACTTTTTTCTTCTTTGGTGATTTGGCTTTAGGAGTGGCTTTAGCCTGATGGTTATGGCTTTTGTTCCTGATCGCTATTTGGATTTTTGGAATCCTTCTAGGGGAGTCTTCTGGAACGTCTTCAATCTTAGCTAGGTGGTAGATGGGTGGAGTTTTTCCGGGCACAGGCTCTCTCGCCGAGGCCATAGAACTGGGCGGGGGAGGCTCAAAAAAATCTCGAAGAGGGTCTTCCATCTCCTCTATTTCTTCTTCCTCTTGGTCTTCATCGATGGCTTGAATTTGGTACATTTCCGGGGGACAGTATTCTTCATCGTGGTACTCGATGCAGTCCTTTCCTTTAGCCGGGTGGTAGATGGGTGGAGGTGTCCACGGCACAGGCTCCCTCGCCGAGGCCATATAAATGGGCGGGGGAGGCTCAAAAAAATCTCGAGGAGGGTCTTTCATCTCTTCTAGTTCTTCTTCCTCTTGGTCTTCATGGTCTTCCTTCTCTTCTATTTCTTCTTCCTCTTGGTCTTCATGGTTTTCCGTCTCTTCTATTTCTTCTTCCTCTTGGTCTTCATCGATGGCTTGAATTTGGTGCATTTCCGGGGAACAGTATTCTTCATCGTGGTACTCGATGCAGTCCTTTTCTTTAGCCGGGTGGTAGATGGGTGGAGGTATCCACGGCACAGGCTCCCTCGCCGAGGCCATATAATTGGGCGGGGGAGGCTCAAAAAATCTCGAGGAGGGTCTTCCATCTCTTCTAGTTCTTCTTCCTCTTGGTCTTCATGGTCTTCCATCTCTTCTATTTCTTCTTCCTCTTGGTCTTCATCGATGGCTTGAATTTGGTAAATTTCCTGGAGACAGCACTCCTCACACTGGCACTCAATGTCCATTGTCATAGCTGGGACCCAGGTGTCAGGGATCGGGTAAGCGGGATCGCAAGCTTCCCGACTGAAGGGAGGCTCAAAAAAATCTCGAGGAGGGTCTTCCATCTCTTCTATTTCTTCTTCCTCTTGGTCTTCATCGATGGCTTGAATTTGGTAAATTTCCTGGAGACAGCACTCCTCACACTGGCACTCAATGTCCATTGCCTTCGCTGGGTCCCAGGTGTCAGGGATCGGGTAACCGGGATCGCAAGCTTCCCAACTGAATGGGTAATTTAACCTAATGGGCTCTTGAGGGTGAGTGTTCCAGGGTACAGGTTTCCTTGCCGAGGCTATCTCTAGGTACGGGTGAAGATCCTGAATTTCAAATTTTTTTGGGGGGCCTCGGGTTTCCTGTTGGTTGTTCTGGTAAGATCGACCAGGATGATGGTGGTTAGGGAAGCTTCGCAGATTTCCTTGTGGGTGGCCTGACGAGAGGGGTTGGGGGCGGCCTTGGGATGAGTACTGCAATCTTTTCCTTCGTTTTTTGGTTTGTCCGGGTCTTCGGTACACTTGAGGGTGTGTGGGGGAGTTTCTGATGGCTTCTTTTGTGGAAGTTTTAGGCCGGTTGGCCAACAGCTTGCGAATAGTGATGATATCCTTTGTAAATCCCACGGGATCATGGATATCAAAGTATTCCCTAATATTTGAGGGAAGGATCCTTAAGAGCACTCAGGGGAGGTGTGGTGGAGTGGTCTTGCCACTGGCCTGGTAATCCAAAGGTCCCGGGTTCAAATCCCGATGTATCAATGGGAAGATATTATTGGGATGGAATTTGTGCTGTACCTGGTATCAGTGCATTACCACAAGCCCACCGAAACGTCAATAAAATACCCTCATTGTTCCCTGATTAAATAGCACTGTATGAATATTCCCATATTCAAAATATGCTATAGGGGTGCAATGCCTGGTGAGTTATCTGCTCAACAGGTGGCGTTGTGTGTGTGTAAGTGTGAGAGTCCGAGTGTAGGGGTGAGACAGTGAAGCACGGGAACGAGGTGGCTTCAGAGATGGGGTCGTTTCGGGCCATGAGTGAGCACCGTGCCGCATGTGAAGGCAAGATGGCAGGTGCTCGTTGTACTCTACGTGCTTCACATGTCTCACTCCCTAGACTGGAACAAGACCTCACGGGCTTCACTGTTCATTGTAAAGCGGTGAATGTTAAGGCTCTCAGCCTATGCCCGAGAGGAAGTAAGTTGGAATATAGAAAAAAAAAAAAAAAAAAAAAAAAACACAGAACACCTGTTGCTGTTGTTGCTCGTAAGTGTACAGAGGGTAAGCACGTTTTACCTGTCAGCTCACTATTCTCAAGGTACTGTTTAGGTTCCCTCCGTACTTGATTTTGTTGATTTTGGGTGCAATGGGGCCTAGTGATGGCTGAACAGCGTTGATCACAATATTCCGAAAGTTGTCCCATGTCAAGTCTGGGTGTACATTTTCGGCTACCAGGGGCACGGCCTTCCCCAGGTGAATTAATAAACCATAGACCTTCCTTACGTCGGTCGGGTATGCCAGGCTAATTAGCGGGCTGACCATCTCTAGGTACGTGCGAATATCCTGAGTTTCCGCGTCATACGTCGGTATGGGGAATTTTGGATCCATGATGACGTATGTGCTCTCTATCTCTTTCCTGATTACTGTGTCAAACAACTTCCTTCCCAAATCAAGAACCACCAGCTGCCGCCAATGTTATGCCAGGTTTTTACTGGGGTTTAATTGGTTTTGATCAAGTGGGCTCTTCCTAACTGGAGAAGTTATATTGTTTTACCACAGACACAGAAAGACAATAGAGGATAATTATCACAAGACGTGTATTCATATTCCGTTTATTTGCACAAGAATATCGCATACGTAAAAGCTAGAACAATAATGGTCAAGAACAAAACAATTAAAGTGAACGAACGAGGCTCCACTACATCTAACTCGCAAGACTGGATTGTTCTATGTACAGTAATATCTAAGTAAGTATTAGGGACCGCTTTCTAACTGAAAGATTACACTTGTCCTGTATTTATTTCAGAGATAAGAGTAGCACTCCTTTCAATCGAGGATTTACACTTGTGCTTAGAAAGGTTATATAGTAATTATATATGTGAACTTGTGGTATTTACCTGCGTAGAGTTGTTCTGGAATTTGGGAGCTAAACGTAATTATTTTCCTGAGGTTAAATCACTGTGGTGCTTACGCATCAGTTAACTTGAATTTATTTGTTATTAATTTTAGCAGAATTATTATCAGTACTTCCCTAATTTCTTTGAGTTTCACTAGAGCTTCCTTTCTTTCGCTTTTATATACGTGCGTAGTATCCGATGTTTCCAGAATACTTTTTATCATATACGCAGTAGATATATTTTAATTACTTCTTTATAATTATACTTTCTCTCTGATAATACGCCAAGTATAATTTCTTTTCACAGTTAGATCTTCTATAACTTTTACGGTATAATAACTTCACTTTCGGTGTAGAATAATTAATCCAATGGGTGTAGAATTAGTAATCCAATCTTGGGTAGATCCGCTGGCCGTGGGGTTGTCCTGACGTCACTGGGTTCCCACAGTGTAACTCGAGTACTTTGGTTTGGGACCTTAAATAACTAAATTGCCTAGCCCAAGCCGTGACAAAATAGAATCGAGCGATGGCAGGAGTGAACTCCTGTCTACTCTGGTCTTTAAAAATACTTTGATGAATTTCTTGTGGTTTGGTCTATCCTGGATAAAGCTAGTTAGTACCCAACTGTCTGCTTATATCCACAATAGCGCCGGGGTTGAGGTAGGCCGAGAATATTAGATTACTTCACCCAGAAGGCTCTAATAATCCAGCTTGTTGATACCCACTAAAAATAATTAGTATAATGGGTGACTACAGCCTCGTAATTGTGTCTACGCCTTGCGATCAACTGAACAACTCTTTAACTGTGTCCTCAACTTTCGAATCTGTCCTTTTACCCGGGGTGTCAAGAACAGCTCTAGATTGAGATGTCGATCCTAAAATCTTCCGTCATAGTCATACCGTTTTTCAGGGCCTCGGGGGTGATGTGGTTGAGCATCAGAAAGGCGCCTTGGGGTAGAATGTTGTAGGGCGGTTGTGTTCTTTTTAACTTTGGGGTGAGATGATATAATATGATATTGTCTTCTCATTTGGTCTGGGGCTGCTTATGTGTTTTACAGGCTGGAGGTAGATGGAGTGGACAGTGGTTGCAAGTTTGTAGGTTTGGGGTGTTGCAGGAGAAGTGTAATATCGGCGAGAACTGATCACAACATGTTATCTTCTGCCCTGCACAGGTATATAATTGTTATCCTTGAGTCTTTGAGTCGACGTTTTCTCTGATGCGGGAGAAGTGTGGTAGAGAGAGAAAACGACTTGTGGTGGTGAATGCTTGGGTAACTGTTTCTCTGTTATTGGTAGAGGTGGTGGTGATGGTGGTGAGCAGCTATAGGTGGTGATCTTGGTATGTTGGCTGTGGTGGTGGTGGTGATGGTGGTGGAGGTAGGGGTGGGGATCTCGGTATGTTGGCTGTGGTGGTGAATATGTTTTTCTGTTATTTCAAGAAGCTTTAGCTAATTCCTCCTTCCGCCTTGGGGGCGTAACCCTAGTAAACAGGAAGCTAACAAACTTCCTGTGGGCATTATCTCTGACGAGAAAATTACCTTTGGAGTTCAAGAGGCCGAGGAGCAAAGAGGGGCAAAGGAAAAACCTCTGCAGCTAATTAAGGGGCGATGAAAAAATCCAAAATTAGGGAGGGGGACCCCTCCCGGTTGTAGTGTTAGCCAGTCAAACTCGGTAATGGAGGTGAAACTTGGGACAGAGGGTTAGATGGAAAAAACTATCACAAATTGTGGGAGTTCCTGATCCCTCGTTACCCATGGTCCATCGCCCATCCCACCCAGAATTGGGTGAGGTGGGAAAACGACCGGAGGCAAGTACTTGACCGGTTATCCGGCGAGTATTCCGGGTATGTGTTGTCCCGCCGTAATACCGTTTCCTGACCCTGATAACTAGCGTTCCAGTGAAAATGTTTTTCGATTTCCCGGCATAGGGACATGGGAGATATTTTAAGGCTTAGGAAACAACATTGGATAAAAATTGAGATGACCGATTGTACTACTATCGAGTCGATCTGATAAACAACCCCTGGGACTGATGCTACCAAGATCGCCCATCCGTTCGTGGTATGTAGACCGGGAGATAGTGAACTCCGGTGTGTTAAGTCCCTAGAGTTTCATAGTGAGAGCCATACTGCCCCTCACCGCACCGGTCCTACTTTATTGAATTAGATGAGGATCCTCCCTCGATTTCAATCATTCAAGTGGGATTGAAAGCTAGAGGTCGTTGAGTAATGAACTTAGGCCTCTGACTTAACATCCACTTTTGGCCTTACTGAGTCCGTAATGATTTATTCGTAAGTATGCCTAACACGGGGCGAAGCGCTGGGAGGGCTGTGATGATTAAACAAAACGAGACTTTTAATCCATGGAATCCGTGAGAAAAAAAAATCTACAAGGTATACCGTGTAGACCATTGCCAACTCAAATCAGAAAGGTTAGACTAATCCTAGATCGCCAACCCGTAGGGATCAAACCATTCTCACGAGGCCTGTGGCCGTGTAACGTCTAGTACCTATAATAGGAAAAAAAACTTCTAGATACCCAGCAAGCTGATGTCTACAGATAGGCTTGTAAAAACGGGCCATACACCGGCAGTATAAATTAACACATCGTACTTGTAAGAGTTATATCGTTAAATTACCGCTGAACGCATCCCACTCTTTATCCGTAAGAACTCGTATTCTATTATAGATTCGTGAACAAAAGAAGGTAAACATTGTTTGCATTTCTTTTCCTATTTTTTGGGGGGATGAGAGTCGCCTCGCCGGCTAAGCTTGAGCGTAAACAAACGAGCCGTCCCGCCGGCCTAAGTGCTTGATACTTATGAGCCGTATGACTGGCTTAAGTAATCGCAGGAACCATTCACCGAGATACTGATCGACTATTCTTAACTTAGATTTTTTAAGGAAAGAAAATTTATGAGCCGTATAACTAGCTTAAATAATCGGAGGAACCATTAACCGAGATACTGATCGACTTTTCTTAACTTAGATTTGTTGAAGGAAAGAAAATTTTACCTACCCGAGCCGGAGACCTAGGTTCCATTACTCGGAAGTGTCCATCGAGAACGTTGTCCGGCGAGCCTGGAGGGTTCTTGTATCGGGGGAGGGGGGGGGGGGGTGTGCATGGGGGCTGAGTCATAACCAATGGCTAATTGCTCAGCTAAGTGGTGAGTACTGATTGCCTATATGCAACGTTATCCCTGATTCTGGGAAATTTTGTGTTTTGAAAGTTAGCAACTGTAAACAATTCCCATACTGTGGGCATTTAGGTATCTCTCGATCATGGCCGCCAGGCCCAATTGATCTATACAAAAACTCGTCCAATCCGCACCAGGATCTATTGCTGGGAATTCCAGAGGCAAACTTAGATGCAGCCTGTCGTAATCTTAGAGTGCAAGTAATTAAAATGTCAAGACGCAAAAAATCTGGGGGTTCCGTGTGGGGGCAAAAGTAAATTTTTTTACTAACCACTGATCCCCCCCCCCTCCTTTTCTCCCTGCCGTGCTGATCTGGAAAGAATTTCCAGGAATCAATACTCATCAGGATAATCTGAGAGGAGTTAATAACATGCTAGTACAAGTCCACCGGAAAGTTAGAAAAAACAGTCACTATTAGTCTAATCTTCAACCAGACCTGAGTCTATCCAATATTGGAATTATTTGGTGTAGAAAATGCCTACCTGTGACTAGCGTCACTGGCCCAAAAACCGTGTAGATTATAGCATATGATCTGACCTTCGTAACTGGATCCCCGCAGGGCGATGAAGCCGGAGGTCCTGGTTATATAGACTCCCTCACCCTGACGGACTCGCTGAGCGATTAGCCCTTTTATATGACCCGAAGTTACCCGTGAACGGGCTCGTGTCGTATGTCAGAGAGGGTAAAGGCTGCGTCATACAGAACTCGAATCCACCAGAACCCACTGGAATCGAACTTTTCACCGGAATTGACGAGAATTACGCGGCCTTAATTGAGTGTGACTTCAGAGTAGAATGCGACCCGTCAATGACCGGAATGTAACTCGAACGTAACTCGATGGACTCGAATGTAACCCAAATATGAGTCGATGTTAACCAGTAAGTGACTCGAAGGAAACCGAATGTGGAAAGAAGACTATTCGATCCCAAGTCGAATGCAACTCGAATGACCAGAATGAGACCGGAATGTCAGTATATCATGACCAGAATTACATGAAGTTAAGTCGAACGTAAGTGGAACTAAGTTGAACGTAACTCGAACGTAAGTGGAACGTGATTCGAATAGGCAGAAGGTGACTCGATGAGGAACCTTTGAGTATATAAAGGGAGGATTGGTTCACAGGCACACCAGTAGTAACAGGGCACTCACCACGGCAACATAAGCACTTTCAATCACATACACACATACACGTACACGAGGGGAGGGGGGTGGGGGGGTGGAGATAGGCTTTTTCTGGACCCCCTTCTCCCTCATGTTTAGCCCCATTAGTTTTTGAGATGTTATGACGTTCATTCCATTAGTTTGGCGGTTATAACAAAAATTGCCCTATTTCTTTGTTAATATTAAGACCTTTTGTGCCATTTAGGCATAGGTTTATTTCCTGGCGAGCGATAGCGAGCCTGTAACTTTAGGAGGAACTGGACATCGGCTGGGACACTTTTCTACCGAAAAATTTACAAATTAATCTCGAATTGAGTGTTTTTTAAGCTTTGATGGATGTCTAGCGAAGAAAGTAAAAACAAAAAAATATATATAGGCTAAATAAAAAATAGACCAAAAAGTAACCCTACCCCCTTAACTCACACAGCTGGGGTGAAGGAAGAACACTTTTCATTGGGAGACACAACTGAGGGGAACCCGGAGTTAAGGTGTGGAGAGTTAGATGAGTAAGTTTGATTCCAGGTACCACTTGAAATACAATGGCCTCGTATAGGGCCGATTTTATATTTTATTTTATTTATTATTATTATTATTTTTTTTTCAATCCGTTATATATTTGGGGCCGCACCTAGTCGAGTTATATTCTGGTTGTATTCCAGTTACCTTCTAGTTGGATTCCACTTGTATTCTAGTACTTCTAGTCATGTTCGAGTCGACATCCAGTGTACACTCGATACATCAAGCAAGTATGCAGTCATCTACCAGTCATATTCTAGTCTGCATCCAGTTGTATTCTTCTTAATTCGGGTTATATTCAACTCTCATTCCATTACATTCAATTTTAAAGTGGAATAATCAACTTGTCATCCAGTTGACTTCCGGTCATTATCGAGTGGCATCGAGTTACATTCAAGTAATTCGAGTCGGCATCGACTATAAAAATTACATCAGAACATGACCAGAATAGGTAGAATGCGACTCTAATGTGACTCGAATGCGACCAGGATACGACTAGAATGTAACTCGATAATTTTTAACGTTTTTTTCACTCGATAAATCGTAGAAAGTTAACGCATGCACTAACTTTTTGCTCACTCACTCGATCAATCGAGTGACGACTAGAACATCACTCGAAACACAAGAATAGACAAGAATCTAACCAGAACACGTACAAGAATAGACGAGAATAGGGAAGAAGTGGCTAAAATTTGAATTTTTGAATTTATTCCGGTGGGTTCTGGTGGATTCGAGTTCTGTATGACGCGGCCTTAAGTCTTATTGCTCGGCTACCAATCAGGGCAAATTCCCTTGGCGGGCCGAGTACAGGGGCCTTTTAATAAGTAGCACTTCCCGCAGGGAGGCATGTAGGAAAGCCCACACACCGGGACATTCAGAGGGGTTAACTATTTGTAAAATAGAAACCGGCGGCCCTGCTAAGTAAAAAAAACGCCGGAAAAAACCATCCAAAATTGTCCAGAGGCATCGACTTCACACAGATGCCAATCTATGACCTAAGTCATCATTGTTTAGGCCAGTTGGCGGTGGGTATCTGCGTGCAATTTAGAAAAAAGTGCTAGCAGGCGCCGGTACGTGTACACACCTAGCCGCCGGAAAAGACGGGGTAAACACAACAAAGGGCCGTTCACACAGAAGACGGAGTGCCATCCTATGACTAGTTATTGTTTAGGCCAGTTGGCGGCGGGTATCTGCGCGCTTTTTATGAAAAAATGCTAGCAGGCGCCGGTACGTTTACCCTAGCCGCCGTGAGAGACGGGGTAAACACGACAATGGGCCGGGCGGCACGACAAAATCTTTATCCTTGCCGGACATCCCTCCTTCCGCCGGCCCTCCCAGGTCGCCGGAAGAAGGGAAACCACAAAGATCCCAAGACAGGGGGGAAAGAGGAACACAACCACACGCCGGTACTGAACGGACTCAGAACAGAGGCCGGCAGGGCCAGAGAGGAGTTCACTCGGTGAAAAGCACAACAACGAGAGAAAACCACCCTTACCCTCAAAACAACCCTGACGTAAGGACGTCTCCTTGGACTCCCGGGAAGTGTGCAACACTAACCCACAGGGAGCGCAAGAAAAGGGGACATAAATTAATTCACACACAGAGAAAAATTAAATAGATCCCCCCCCCACCCCAAAAGCGAACCTAAAGGCTTAATCATGAGAAAATAACTTTCAGAATGAAAAAACACGAAAGAGCAGCGAAAGCAGAGCAAAAGACTCAGAGAAAGCCCCCAAATGGGACTTCTCAGCAAACACGGACGCCGGAAGGTCCCACAACCACGTGTGACAACCGAAACCCGGCGCGTCTGCTAAAAGACAAAGACGGGATCCCAAGACCCAAAGCTGAACTAAGGAACAGGTAGTGAAGAATAAAAGCCTCCAAACTAAAGGGAAAGCAAAAGAACTAACAAAGGCTCAGGAAAAGCCCCCAAACGGGGCATCCCGGCAGACACGGAACGCCAGAAGGTCCCACAACCACGTGTGACAACCTTAACCCAGCGCATCTGCTAAAAAGACAAAGACGGGGTCCCAAGACCCATAGCTGGACAAAGGAACAGCTATCGAAGAATAAAAGAGCCTCCTAACTAAAGGAAAAGCAAAAACTAAGGCGCATGGCAACAATGAAAACCACGCGCGTGGTAACAAGAATGAACACAACAAGTAAGCGCCTGAAAGTACCCTAATTTTAACACTGCCTGCGGGCCAACAATACACAACCCGTGCTAGCTAATCTAAAACCTTGCTCACTATCCCCCAGATATATACAAATGAGCAAGGACTCACGAGAGGAGAGCGAACGTCAAATGAAGCCGGAGCTTGGGGGCACTAGTGTTGTCGGTTGGCCCGTGAGGAAGAGAAGGACGAATCGTTGCGCTTGGCGAGAGGCGGTAAGAAGCCACAACGCAAGAAAATCCACCGAATGTGGGAAGCTTGTGAATAACAGTGTTAAAGTGGAAATTCTTTTTCCTTTTTTGTTCTTATTTTTTACGAAGTTTTTTCGTAGTGGGTACTCTATCAAGATGACGATTCCATAAGAGAAGTAGCATTGCACTTATGAAGATTAATCTCTTTCTTCCTCGCGGCGGTTGATTGAAACGCCTGACGTGAGTGTTGAATGGAGACTATTATACTAATAGGCAACATCGTCAATGATGGAGGGGCCACTATTAAATATAACAATTACAAGTCTTTATTGTTTACATACAATAATAATAAAAAATGAAAAAAGAAAGCAGTGCGTTACTTCAAAGAATATCTGCTTAATGTGACTGGATTTGCACTTCGCAACCCGTATAAATTTGCTTGGGGACATATAGTACTTATTCCCTACCACAAAACTAGAACCATAATTTTTTGGAATATTCTGACCTTAAAACTATTTGTACATTCTATGATAGTTTGTACATAATGTTTATACTATATTTGTACTAAAATAAATTTTCTCAAATAAAAATAAAAATTTGAGCTGTAGAACCAGCTCGGCTATTAAGTATCACAGCTCGTGAACTTATCACAATATTCGGCGGGGGGCTATATGGGTCCTTGAGCTATCTAGCCCCCCCCCCCTCCTTTTTTCCTTAAAATTAACCCTTACATATTAATAGCACATGGACTACTAGACCCGTTGCCGCAAAGCTACACAGGCTAGCTTTGGTTTATCCAGGGCCACTGACCGGTATCGCGTCAAGAAAGTATTGTTGGACGCCCACAGCTTCGTATTAGCTATGTCATCAACAGAATAATTATGCATGAATCTAAGAGAACCGGCCCATTTCCTTATATCATGGGCCCTACCCAGTACGCCGGGGTTACTTTCCCTGATTACCTCTACGAGTAAAGCTGCCAACTTTCGTCTTGTGATGCGATTACCTGTTCGGTTGACCCATAGGAAGCTTGGTTGTCGAGGTTGTGCTACCCTCATAAACTTAAGTAAAGCTTGCACAGGGCATAAAATGTGATGAGTGTGCCCGCGTTTTAGTGCCGGGACAGTGAATTCCGAGAATACATGATCACAATGTTCATTCTTTTCAATGAATGTGGGAGACGGAGCAATTTGTACATGTTCGTTCAGTCTCCCAAACCTGAGGCACTTGGGTTCGTTGCTCATCGCCGCCAGCTCAGATATCCTGTTCACTGTCGCCAGAGCCAAAGGAATACAGCCTTCTTTAATATTGAATCAAAGTCTGGCGTATGGTTATATTTACGTGAGTGAAGCAATGACAAGGCTTTGTCTAGCGACCAGGTAGGCATAAGCTGGCGTGGTGGTGGGTGAAGCTTGAAACATGCCCTCATGAAGCCCTTTTCCTCTGCCTGTGGTATGGATAGACCTGTGAGGTCGAAGAAAGGAGTTCTAATGGCTGACAAGTGATTCTTTAGAGTAACTACTGAAAAGCGCTTCTGTTCAAACAAATAATCTAAGTATTTAAAGATAAGAGCAACTGAGGCGTCTGTTTGCGCTGTCTCTACTATCCAGGTAGTGAACGTTTTCCAATGTGATTGGTATTGTCTCTGTAAAGTCAGTGAAAATAGGCTAGCCTAAACAGATCGGATGCGGAAATACCCTGAGCCGACCAGGCCAATGGGGATATCTCTATTGGTCTAACAGTCTAACTGGTAAGGTGTCTGCCTCACAACCCAAGGGTCGAGAGTTCGAGCCCCCACCAGGGCTTGATATTTTCGGGAGGCTATTCCCACATCTAACAAAGTTTAGGTGTGCTGGTAAATTTGTTCAGATGGTTGAGAGTAAGATCGGAGCTCCATAAATCCTCTTTCGGGTATGGTGTAAAAACCGATTCCTACAGGCTTATTATCACCACATCAAATTATTCTATTGTTGTATTTCTTCCTTAATTAATGAAGATTGGTCCAATTTATTAATCTGGTAGCTTAATGGCCATTGCATGCAAAGAAATACAGGTGAATGAATGCTAATTAGATAAATGACACGGGAGAAATAAAAACACAATATACCGTTTGGTATTACTTGATTATATTAAAACACTGTGAAGGAAAATACACTTTTCACTGTGATACACAAATCAATAGGATTATTACTTTAGTCAACCACGGAATATATTGGTAGGACAAGGAAGAGGATAGGGGAGAACAGGGAGTGTTTTGAGACACGCTTGGGTTGGGTTGTGGAGTTGCCAGCCGCCCAAGCGAGTTGCCAATTGGGCAGTTAGTAGGTGCGTGTGGTGCACCGCTCAGTGAAGTTGACTCACCATTCCCGTTCATCTCTCTGACGGACTCTCGGTCGATTTGGCTCAGGCTTGTTCCTCTCTGTTCGGAGCCTTCGCTTCCCGGAAGGTGAAGTAGTGTAAAGTCAGTGAAAATAGGCTAGCCTAAACAGATCGGATGCGGAAATACCCTAAGCCGACCAGGCCAAGGGGGATATCTCTATTGGTCTAACTGGTAAGGTGTCTGCCTCACAACCCAAGGGTTGAGAGTTCGAGCCCCCACCAGGGCTTGATATTTGTTAAGGCTATTCCCATATCTAACAAAGTTTAGGTGTGCTGGTAAAATTGTTCAGATGGTTGAGAGTAAGATCGGAGCTCCATAAATCCTCTTTCGGGTATGGTGTAAAAACCGATTCCTACATTGCCTGGTAGAATATAGTATATTGGTTAAGAAATTTACTTGTAATGCTCTCTCCATATTGAGTTAGCCATTTGGCATTCTGAATGTCCATAAGGCAAAAGTCAGCGAGGTCTTTAGGTTGCCAATCGTTTCTAAGTGGAATGACGAGACCGGGAATAATACCGGGTTCTCGCACCATGTCTTCAATTGGTGGTACCACGTCTGCGCTGGCCATAGAGGCGCGATCATTGAAACCGTGCCCCGGTAACCCCGTAGTTTGTGAACTATCTGACACATGAGTGAAGTGTCTGGAGGCGGAAAAAGATAGATGGAAGTCCACTTGTTCCAGTCCTCCAACAATGCGTCGGGGCCCCCCCCGCCGAAGTCACTTCCCGGCGGGACAGGTAGAGAGGGAGTCTGTGGTTGCTCTCTGACGCAAATAGATCCACTTGTGGACGGTAAGGGTCTGCAATCATCTTGTTGAAGATGTTTTGTCTGATAGCCCATTCTACTGAGGTGCTCTGTCTCCGGGACAAGGCGTCTGCCCAGACGTTCGCCAAGCCTGGGAGATAAGATGCGTGTAGATGAATGCTCAGCGATTCGGCTAGAGCGAAAATCTGTTCTGACAATTCCAACAACTTTCGAGACCTCGTTGACCCTTGCTTTTGAATGCAGTGGACCGCATTCAAGTTGTCCATTCGAAACGCAATTGACTTGCCTTGTAATGAAGAGCCGTGAGTTTGGAGGAAAAACAGAGGGACTAAGAGCTCTTGTTGGTTTATATGAAAGTTTGTGTCTTGGGACCACAGCCCTTGCCCCTGGTGGCCTAGGCTTGACTGATAAATCCAGCCTATTGTCCCTGAAGCATCTGTGTCTACCCATACCGTAGGCAGAGGAGAAACCCATGTCATGATCGAGTGCAATGTTTCCTTCTTTGCCCAGACCGACAGTAAGTTGTGAATTAATGGAGGAATGGGCCATAATTTTCCTGCCAGCAAAAGTGGGAAGAATCTGTTTCCTTCCATGATTAATCTCTATACTTTCAGCCGGCCCAACTTTACAGTTAATTGGATCCAATTGAGAGAACCGACCAAGGACTCCCACGTTGTTCTCGTCGTATTCAGACTGTGGAGGAAACAGCTTCCTGCGAAACCTGTTGCGATTGTCCACACTCTGAGTAAGAGTCAGATTGGCCGTGTCCCAGACCAGTCCTATCCATTGGATTTCCCGTGTCGGGACAAGGAGAGACTTTGCCAAGTTGACCTTGAACCCTAGGGTCTGTACATGAGTTATCACTTTGTTCACATTGATTTGACATAAACTCTCTGACTCTGCCACCACCAGCCAGTCGTCTAGATACCACATCACCTTGATCCCTTGAGCTAGTAGAGGCATCAGGGCTTGCCGGACTAATTTTGTGAAAATTCTTGGTGGCAGTTGGTGCTAGGTTCAACCCAAAGGGTAGTCTCTGAAAGACGTAAGTCTCTCGTCTGATCCTCAAGGCGAGGAATTTTTGGAACCTTTTGTTTATGGGGACATGCCAATAGGAGTCTTTCAGGTCTAGAGAACACATCCAACCTTGCGGCGGAAGTGTGAGCCTGATCTGAGGGGAAGAGTCCTTGAGGGACAGTGGGTCTTTGGGGCATTCGAAAGAGGTTCCAAAAAGGTGTTTCTGATTGCTGTTGATAATCGAAAAAGAGATACCCTAGTTAACATTATCAAGGCGGCTCTAGCTGTCTTGAATGCTACCGTGGCTTTTATTAGGCCTTGTATCTTAAGAGTCCCGTCGCCTTCACCCAGTAAAACCTCTTAAGACTCTCCTCGCCGTTCTCGGGTTAATAAAGTTTCCGCGGGTCTGAGAGGAATCTATTCGGCTCCGTCACCCCAGTTTTTTTGTTTCTTGTGTTTTATCACAAAGCGATAAATCTACAGTTATACTACCCCTTTTTTTCGCTATTCTGTTGGTACTAATGGGTTATTATTATTAGTAGTAGACTTAGTATGGTTTGATAATGCGCGGAAATGTATATTTGACTTGTAATAGATACATTGAAGTATTACAAACCTTGGTCTTGGTCTTGGTCTTGGTGTGAGAGTCACCCTGAACGGATCAAAGGTGTGGCCTTAGGATCGGCTCTCTCTCCAGGGATGGCAATTAGATTGCCTAGGTTACCACTATATGCTTCTCTTCAACCACATTCTCTCCAGGAAGCCCTTTACCTTCTCAATGGTTGTGTTATTCCACTTATCTATCGTGGTTAGACCTAGCAGGAATAGCATCATACGCAGAGGGTCCCATTGCATAACTTCTATCAACCCATTCCACTGTACCTCTCCTACTTCCTGTCTCACTGCACTGATCATAATTTCTCTTTCCCTCCCATACTTGTCACATTCTAGCAGTATGTGCTCGATGGTCTCATCCCGTCCCCCGTCGCACATTCTACAGATCCTACTACCCTCATTGTTCCACCTGTATGTCCGGTTGTTCACCTCCAGGGATTTAGTTCGTGCCTTGAACAGCAACTCACTCCCCATACTACCATCATAGAAAAGTTCACTTCTTGGACTATTTTTTTGCCATATACCAGTCTAGTGAACTCTTTTGCCTCATTCTTTCCATCCACTCGTCCCTACCCTTATCTTGGACCCGCGTGTTTATCTCATTTTTCCACTTCCCTGAGCTCCACGTTCTCATACTCTCACCCATCATTATTCCACGCATCCCATGCTCCTCTATTTTCTTATCACACATCCTATTCCACTTGCTCTCCTCCTTTGTCCATTCATACACCTTCCGTGCCCATCTGTTCTCGTCCATTCTTTCCAGTCTCACCCTGTATTTCAGCGTTACCTTCGCTATTCTTTCGGCGAAGGAGCTCCACCCTGCTTCTCCTCTCACGGCCTCCACTGCCGCGAGCTTGTTTGCACCCAGGGCCATTCTACCAATTTTGTTTTGGGTCACCTCCATTTTCGCCAGGTCATTCGCCGTCCTTTTCATGGTTTCTAGCCCATACATCAAACTCGGTACAGCCATTCCCTTCCATACTCCTCTTACCACTTCATACTTATTTGCTCTTGTCCTCGCTACACTGCCCAGCCTTCCCACCCAATGATTCACTCTTGAAAACCTCGCATTCTTGGTTCTATCGCACCCTTTCTCGTCCATTATCATTCCCAGGAATTTATATTCCCTTACTCTCCTTATTGTCCTACCACCAAGCGACCAGGTTTCATCCTCGTCTTCTGCGCCTCCATTCACTACAAGCACTTGACTCTTTTCGCTACTGAAATTAACATTGAAATCCTCACCGTACTTAGTCACCACATCTAGCAGAGTTTGCAGGTCTTCTTTACTTTCGCTCATAATTACCACGTCGTCGGCGTACATCAATATGTTCAGTACCCTCTCTCCCACATTGATCCCTATTCCCGTCTTCCCAACTCTCACTGCCAACTCCTCAGGGGGGGCAAAGCCCCCCCTCACGGGGAAAACGTTTTTTCAGAGGCTTGTAATTACTTCCAAACATTATATATTGATGAAAATGAACACAGAAAACTATAAATCCATGGGAAAATTAGTGACCTTAAAACAAACAAATTCCTTTTTTTTTTTTTAAGTTTCCGCGTCTGCTGAACCATCCAAAAACACGCTAAAAGGCGTGTTTTGAAGGGGGGAGGTGTGGGGGGGGGGGGGGGGCAGTGGGGGAGGGGTAGTAGAACTGTAGATTTACCCACAAAGCTGATAATTCTCGTGTTGGGTTATGAATAGGAGGGAGGGGGATTGGGGGGGGGATTAGTTTGAACCATAGACAATTTAATTGGTTCATCTAATCACTTTGGATCATGACGCGTTTTAGTAATTAATTGTATTTAATCTGGCTATCATTATAATTTTTTAGTGTAAGAAATATCTGTGGGAATCCGAGGCATAATTGAGTTGGCTTGACTCATTAAATTCCTAGAGATACTTTCTAAGCTGCACAAAGTCGTCTAAGGATAATCAGGATAAGCGTCTTAAAATACTGAACGGTTAAAGCAATTAACCCCATCTGTACCGGCAATGTCATCTTAATTGTATTCTTGCTATATATTTAGACGATTTTGTGCAGTTTAAGAAGGATCTGTGGTAGTAAAAATGGTTAAGTGAGAGAGTTCGAAGCCTTTTAATTGATGGAGGACCTTTTTAAACTTAATATAATCGTCTAATAGTAGCCACAATAAAGTTGAAAGGACGGCATCGGTACTGAAAGGGTTAACCATTTACAAGGTCCAGGCGAAATGGAAGTTGGAGCAGCATACGTCGATATTTAACAGAAATACCAGCAAACCCCTTGAGGATCATGACACGTTTTGACAGTTTATGCTGGCTATCATTAGACGATTTTATACAGCCTAGGAAAGATCTGTGGGAATGAAAAGGGTAAATGACTATCCCAAATAACCCTCTGACTTCCATATAATCCTCCTAATTTGAATATAATCGTCCATAAATAGCCAGAAAAAACCCCGCATTACTCTTGCATTGCTGCTTAACATCGATGTTTACAGCTCCAACTTCCTTATTGGCTGAAACTCGCAAGTGGTGTTTGTTTTTATTCTCATCCCTTGTGAGTTGTGGTCTCCCAGTGGTTTGTGTGCCACTTTCCTGGGAGTCCGGCAACGTGTTCCTTGTGTGGGAGTGCAGGTGTGGGGGTGCTGGGTTCTTCGCGGCTGTGCCTTGCTACGAGACCGTTCCCCCTCCCTCTTTTCTGTGCTCGCCGGCCTTCGGTTGTACCCGTTGGGTCGGTCCACCGTACCGGCGGAGCTTCGAGCTCAGGTCTCCCGCGCCGGGCCTTTACGTCGGTGATGTAGCTATGCCACGGCCTCTTGGTCCACGGTCCCTCGGGTATCCGGCAGACGCCGTCGTAGAGGTTTGATAGTGCTGTCATCCCCTCGGACTGTGCCTCCGCCTTTCGGCGGCTACGAGAGCAGGAAGTCCTCCGGCGGGTGGTGTTTTCTTCAAAGTCACACACCGATTCCCGCCGTTCGGGGTCCCACCCCAACCCCTGGTCTGTTACCCTGGTTCGTGAAAGGGGGGGGGGGGGGTAGTGCGGTCGTTTACCCCGCCGGGCCGGCGGCCCAGTGAGTAATAGATCCCGGCGGACACGGTACGTGTATCCAGCAATTAGCACTATTACCTTAATAAAGTTTACCCCACCTTGCCGGCGGCTCAGTTGGTAGACTGCTCGGTGACCGCTTGTGTGTTTTAGAGCACGGAACGGTCCGCCGGTTGAAGGACCTCTGTGCTACGGCATACGCCGTCACGGAGGACCTGCATGGGTGGTATTCCTTTCTCATGTCACCAGGGGCATGAGAGGGGGATATCCACACCCTCTTAGGAGTGATAAGACGGAGGAGGCGGTGGTCTCCTATTCTTATTACACCGGGAGGTTAGGATAGGTAGAACTCTCCCTATATATCCTTATGAGCATTGATTCCTGGAAATTTTCTTTCCAGGAGAACACTCAAGACACCCGGCTGCCACGTCGTTACCGCCGGGGAGAGGAGCCGACATCATGATCCTGTTTACAGTCTGCTCAACCCCCTCTTGTCTTTTGCTACCTATTCCGGCTCACGGCGAATGTATCAGATGTGTTCAGTGTTTCAACAGAAACTCCTTCTTGTGGGCATCTCGTACATGTCCGGTTTGCTCTGTATTATTGGAAGAATGGCTAGCGGCCCAAGATATGTCTTGTTTACGCACTCTCATTGAGGTAAAGAATAAATTTAAAACATATGCTTCTCAAGTAGCAAATAAGGAAATGTCATGTGATAATCCGGAACTATTAAGGGTAGTCCAATTATATTCTTGTGATGATCAGGTAGCTCACCAGTCATATGCCTCCCCTATTCCCTTGCTGACCATTGGGTCTCCTATGTCCTGCACACTCAGCTCCTCTCCCCTGGCGAAGAAGAGCCGCTTAATGTCACCAGAACGCCACCGTCTGACCCAGCCGGCCTCCACGGCGGGCACCCTGAGGAGCAGTGACAGCACGGACTATCTGCCGGACAAGATACGCCGGCTCTCGAGCCCACCACGACGTGTGTTAATCTCTAATGAAACTCCTTCGGCACCAGTAGATCTAGCAGAATCGGTAGTATCGGATCCGGCGACCACCTCTGGCTTACAAACTGGTAGCCCTGGTCTCCCTGAACCGGAAGCCGATCCCCCTCACTGTGCACCTAGACTAAGACAATCTGTACACGTTAGGCTCCAAGGTTCAAAGTTAGTTTTATCACACACGCAGACTCACCAAGCAGACATGATTCATACTGCTACTCAGTCTCCAGGGGTAAATATGTCACATGCGGTTACAACCATAAGGTCTCACGCGACACTTCCGGCTCCGTCTACGGACCAGCCCGACTTAACAACCACCCTTCAGAATCCAGGGTCACGGTATGCGCCCTACCCTTTAACAACCCCGCCACGTGACCTGAAGTCACCGGCCGGCGGTTTCTCTCACCCGGGTACGGCGAGTAGCGGTCTGACACAGACGTACACTCATACGACACAAATGACCACCTTCACACAGGCTGACCCTAGGTTACAAACTGACCAACATAATAAGCAAGCACACAATCCACTACCAGCCTAACAACTGTACAACTGAATGAATTGTTGCAAAAGGTAATGAATCAGTGTGCCATTAAACAAGGTAAAACCCCGACTCCAGCTCCGGGACCACTTCCCAGTATACCTAAGGCCCCCTCTCTTACCAATGTAGGCATTTCCTCCCCGGTAGCCCCTAGGGTCCCCTCTAATATCAATGTCGACACTCCCTCTCCGGTAGTCACCGCCGCCGGGCCAGAGACGGCCCGCCAACTCGACTATCCGCAGCCTACGGGCCCAGAGCTACACGAACAGAGTCATGCCCGGCCGGCGGAACAAGAGTTTCAGCCACAGGCCGTAACGCTTACCCCAGGGCCATGGCCAGACACATTAATCCAGCCCCCAGCCTCGAAGCAACTCCTTGGCTTAGGAGACATAGATGGGTTCAAGCCCCTCAATACAACCTCCCCTTCCGCCGGCCGACCTATACAAGGACTACCGGCGGAACCTTGGGTGACAATTCCTCCTGGCATGAGATCCCCTTTGATTAGATTAGACACAGAGTCAATTCAGAGTTAAGAGCACCTAAATTTACGTAGTTCTGTGAGCTCAGGGGATACCCAGCCTTACTTGTCACCCACACTAGACAGGACCCATCTGGCTAGTAACCTGCCGGGCCCATCTTCTATCCCCCAGTCTCGAGTAGTTAAAGTGCCAGGCAGGCTCTGGCTTCCGGTTACAGCCGTAACATGAGGAACATAAGTCAATGCAAGGGGAGGTCCCGGTACCGGCGGAGTGGGCTATTGAAGTGAATCGTAAACATGTATTTAGGGGATAAGAACGGTACAGTCTTGCAGGTTCCGATATATGCCAAACCGGATCCGGCCAATTTCCAATATTTTGTGTATGACCCATGTCAGCAAGTTCCTCTTCCGGCAGATTCCCCGGTCCAGGAACCTCCTCACTCAGACGTTCCCATTTGCCCGAATTGTCATCAACGTTGTAGCCATTCTGGCTCAGCCTATACGGCAGGACCCCTCAAGTGAATTTCACAGGTGTGGACCTCATAAAGACCAAAGGGAGTTGAATCTGAGTGTGGAGTACGTGGGATCAGGAACTGCAACAATTTGCTATTGATATTACATCCAATCCCTTGTCCCCAATTCCTCCTCAACCCCGTATCGAGTTTGACTGGCTGGCACAACGACCGGGCGGAGTTCCATTTCCTATTTTTAATTTTCTTATCCCACCTCAATTCACGGCAGAGGATTTCCCCCGGCCTCTCATCGTCCCTGAACCTATTGACCTTCAACGTAAATTTCTGGTCAGAGACAAGGTCCACAGAGCATTTATTAGCTTCCTATTAACTAGGGACACGGCCCAGGCTATTGCCCAACCGTTGCCGAATCCCTCTCCACGAACTCAGGATTTGGTTAAGGTATTCCAACAATATCTCCTCCCTGCCCCGGCTCGAACGCTTACAGAATATCAGAACAGCCTTGTTTGAGGCCGTCCGGTCACGTCAGCTCCTCAGACTCGGTATGGCGCAGGAGTTACCTATGAATGCTTACTATAGAATATTGTTCTCCCCTGTCTTAACTGCGAGAGTATTTGATGAACAAACGGAACGTGATGTTCGAGTAATGTTGAGCCGCAAGAACAAGACAAACCGATAACTCTCCATGTTGGCCCCAGGCGGCGGGCAAACGGGTTTACCTCTGGCTCAGAGATTTAAAACAGTTACATATAGGACAATTGTCCTCCTTCCTCCAGTCCTCCCTCTGTCTTCCTCCCTCCCTCGGCCACGCTAGCGCAATAGGGATTCTGAGGTTCGACCAATGGTTAGTTCCCACGGAGGGCAGCGCCCCCTTAGGACTTCAGTCTGACTGACCGGAACCGGTCTACACTTAAGCACGCCGGACGTAGTCTTACGACTTTCCACGGCGTGGCAGACTAGTCCCCCCCTCTGCACAAGGGATAAGGCAACTAACACATTTCATAGGGATATAGGACGACGGTCACCGGCCGGGGTCGGTTCCGCAATAACCATTCCCCCCCCTGGCGGAACCGCATCTGGAGCGCCCCTCATTTCATTAACAAACTGGGAGCCGGAGGCGCCCAGCCTGCCGGCTGGCCGTCGTAGTATGTCAGTCCCATAACGGGCCTCTCCTAAGGTATATACTATGTAACACCTTTTTGTCTACCTAGTTTAAGGCATCCCAGTCGGGCCCCTCCGGATAAGGTAAAATCCAGGGTCACGCATCATGTCTTTCCCTACCTAGGCTGAGCCAGCCCAGTCCTCGGCTGGTCCGTCTGCCGTAGTTATTGGGGCAATCACCCCAGCCGTGGAGTTAGATAATCCCGGCGGGAATTGAGCTCTTCAATCTGGCTTTCGCCAGGGGAAGTGCACTAAAACAGTTTTTTACTAGGGTCAGAGCCGGCTCAGCAGCAAGTCACCATTTGTACTACACTAACTATTGCCGTCTTCGGTCATTGTTTCCACCCTCCTTTAGAATCCCATGGTCAGCAAACCAGCCCTTCCGGACGCTATTGTCTGCCATCTTTAATCGTAATCTTGATCCTGGCCAATTGGCAGGCGTCCCTCAAATCTTACAGACGCATTAATGAATCTGCAACTCGGACAACCAGTCCGTTGACTGGGGCTCCCCCAACCACCTGTTTTCAGCCTACGTATTTCTCGGAGGTCATGTCAGTTTTAAAAAAAAAAATCCATCCGATTCCGCACCACCATTTCAGTCCCGCAATGGTCCCGCCGGTACATATCCTGCTACTAGCCAGTTCATTATTCTTACGAGATCAGCCGCGCTGTCCTTGAGCCTGCTCTGGCCCCCGGGGGGGGGGGTTATGGTCTAGTTTAGATTACCCCTTTACCATAGGTTCGAGTGCCGATTAGGCGAAAGTATCTGTTATTAAAATAAGGTAAACTTTTCTTTATCATGTTTGTGTACCGGATGGGTCTCCGAGATGGGGGGGGAAGGGGGTACGGCAACAGCCTGTCAAACTTCCAGATCGCCCCAAGTATAGACCTCGTTACCCTCCTCAGGTTTCTACAGGTTCCGGCGGCCTGACTGAGAGAACTGAGTCACGCACTGAGTTTAGTGGGTGGTCTTGGTTCGTGGAGGCTGCTGCCAGGAATTGAGTGCCTCTCATGTCCAGATGGTCTTTGACTTTGAGGATTTTGGTTTCTTGATGTAGGTGATCTGTGGGTGCAGTAGCTGTGCAGCCTGTAATGATCTTCAGGGCTTTGTTTTGAATAGTCTGTAAGGTCTTATGATGTGTTTCAGCTAGGTTAGAAGCCCAGGCTGGGCTTGCATATTCCATCACTGATCTTATGTATTGTTTATATACTGTGGTGGTAGTTTCTTTGTTGTGTCCAAATTTTGTGTGAGCAAGTGACCTGAGGGCGTTAAGTCTGGGTGTCAGTTTCTTTTTAATGTTTGTGGTGTGCTGTTTGAATGTCATATGAGTATCATATGTTACTCCTAGGATTTTGGGTGTGTGTGTATGTGTTAGGGGTGTGTTGTTTATGGTAAGTTGAGGGATGTATTCGTGGATCAGTGTTAGGGCCAATGCTTTTTGTGATTTTCATCAATGACTTGCCAGAGGTAATGAAAAATGGTAGTGAAATATATTTATATGCTGATGATACAAAAATATTCCATACAATTAAAGATGAAAATTACTGTCATAAAATGCAAGAGGACATAAATAACATAAAATTATGGTCGGAAAAGTGGCTACTGGAATTTCATCCTGAAAAATGTAAGCAGATGAGAATTGGTAGATCGGATGTTGGAGACGCAGGTTATACTTTATGTGGAGAAATGAGAAAGGTTGAAGCAGAGAAAGATATTGGTGTAGTAATTGATAACAAATTAACATTCTCGGATCACTTGGCCGAAAAAATAAATAAATCTAACCAAATTGTTGGACTAATTAGACGGACATTCCTGACGCTGGACCAAGAGATGTTCAAGGCTCTTTATGTGGCATTAGTTAGGCCGCATTTAGAATATGCAAATCAGGTGTGGTGTCAATTCCTGATAAAGGATATTGATGCGGTGGAGAATGTACAGCGTAGGGCAACCAAACTGATTCCGGAATTTAGAAACTTGAGCTATGAGGAAAGGCTGAGGAAAATAGATTTACCAACTCGAAGGACTAGGGGTGATATGATTGAAACATATAAAATCCTATGTGGTGTGTACGACCCAAATGTGTGCGAGGACATATTCACCCTCAGACAGGATTCTAGAACAAGTGGACATACCAAGATGATCTACAAACCAAGAACCAGCAACAGAAAAAAAAAACTCTTTCTGCTGCAGAGTAGTGAATTATTGGAATGATCTACCAGAACATGTGGTTGCCTCAGAACTGTAAAAATGTTTGAAAAAAGGTTGGATCACACGTGGCATAACCAAGAAATAAAATTTAATTACAAAGAACACATAAAAAGAGCAAATAACACATCGACCACCACCCCGGTACTGGCTAGTGAGTTTAATATAGATCCCAAGGTTAAGGCCTTTGATATTGATATTGATTTGGTATTGATAAATACGCTCAATGTAATGAATAAGCCTCTTCCAGATCATCGTCTGTGAGTATCTGTGGGTTGCCAGTACAAAAGGGGTCAAAAGGAAAAAGAATCATCGTATGCTGGCACGGTTAACCATTTGGGGATCAGGACGCATTAGGACAGTTTATTCTGGCTATCATTAGACGATTTATATACAACTTGGGAAGGCTCTTCGGGAATTAAGAGGAAAAAGACTATTTTAATTAACCGTCTGCCTTCCATATACCTTTCCTAATCTGAATAATATCATCTAATAATTGCCAGAAACTAAAAATAAATGCAGTATTGTATCTTTAAAGGGTTGAGAAATAGGTGTGTAATTATAAGTGTGTTTGAAATATTATGTTTAATAATTTATTTTCAAATTCCGAGAAAAATATCGGTATATAATAGACACCCTAATATTTTCATTTTCTTTCACTCGTTTATCATAGAAAACTATTTTATATGGGTAACAAATCAAAGAATAAGAAATTATTATTCATCATTTCTCTATTATAAGATGTACATTGTATTTCTGTCGTGTAATTACTAGTGTTTTATCTTCATCAATAATTATGCAAATATAATATAACACTAAAGGAACAATAACGCCATGTTGTATATATGTGGACAAGATGGTTACGACGAGCAGGACCCGCCATTCGTGACGTCGGTGTCAGTAAGTGAACAGTGCTGTAAGTTGTGCTCAATTTGTCTGCGAGAACTTGACATAAATAGTATAAAAACATTTAACGAACTTATATAAGTGTGATTACAATTACATTATATAACGATTTGATAATATTTCGATTGGTTTGATATCAGGTAAGTGTCTAAACGTCTGATATTTTTAAATCGCATTTCTGTTACCGATCATCAAGATGACTCTAACAAAATTAATTTCTCAGCTCTGCACAAAACAGACTGCACCGGTCGACAATGATGGAAGCTTTTTCTTGGTGTTTAATTATCGTTTTGTGTTTCTTTTTTTTATAAGTAGTTTTTTCGCCCTAACGCTCTTTTTTCCGGATAATTACGCCCCAACCTGCATGTCTCAGGGAGGTGGGCTCGAAGTATTAGTCGATCCCATAAAATATGACCTGTGTGTTGGATTTTCCTACACGGAGGTGAATCCTGATCCAAAAGACCGTACTCACATTGACCGGGTTTATCTGACGAACTATCGTTATATACCAATTGCTTTATTTATTTGTAGTTTAATATTTCTTAGTGCCAGGAGTGTAAGGAATTTGTATGCTGATAAAAGAATTGATAAATTCTTTTGTTGTGTATGTGATCTTACATACCAGGAAATAGTGCAATTTTTCCTAAACCATGCAGCTGTGTACCGAAATCAAGTAGCCTCCAGGTTTAAGATTGGCGCATATCTGGTTCTGTGTAATTTTATGACGGTAGCTCTGCTACATCATATTTCATCAGGGACTTTTGTAGGTCTCAATTTCTATATTGAAAAATATGCGGATAAGAACACGGATGTGATTCAAGGTGTCTTTGACAACAACGGAAAATGCGAAATTTCTCCCAAACAAGGCTTGACCGTACTAAACACTGAAAATTATGGGTGTACGTTTGCCCAAAATTGGTATTTTGGGTTTTTGTTTTTGGCACTCCGCTTTGTCTATCTAATAACTGCCTTCCTACTGGTCATCTGGATAGTTTGTTGTATACGCAAGTTGTTCACATCCAACAACAAATCTGATACAGCAAAATCACGTCTTGATGCGCATAATTACCGTATCGTTGCTGAATCCTTCCCGCAAGACGTATTGGAGCTGGTAGAGCAGGTGACCTCCGTCACTACAGCAGCCACCGGTAACAGGGTCCTGGAAGCACTCGTCCAACAGGTCCATGATGTCAGGATCAAATTCGCCCCCCGCTGTATAATTAGACCTTATTAGTCTAATACACAGGAATAACAATAAAATATATAAAGATTGGTGAGTTAATTGACCACCTCTACTTTTCTTTATCTCAAAATATTTTATTATAATTTAGAATAAGTATAAGTATAACGGATTTCTTTCGTTACTGATTGATCACTTCTGAACACTTTTTAAATATGGAAATATGTACGTTTGCTTTATAAGTTATTTATGGATTATATACGGATATTTGATATTATGTTGGCTTATGTTACAATATTATCTTTTACTTTAGCTACTGTACAGGGTGGTGCAGAAATCTGTTACCCACCTGGTAGAAATTGGCAAAGTCGCCTTTCTCAACATTTATAGGAGGTTGCGTGAACCGTTCTATCAATATTTTACTTTAACAAACAATATCTTCACAACCATTATATACATTGCCTTATCAAATAACTTATTGACTGCAGAATAGGTAGCAGAAGCTACTGGTCTTTTAAAGTTGCAATACAAATAGACTTTTAAGAAAAAGGATGAGCATAAGACAAAGTACGCACAATATTTGTGTATTCACTTCTTATTTTCAATATTTTCCAAAGTTTTTTTCACTTCAAAATACTTGCATTTAATACACACTTATGTCCAAAAGACGATGATGTCTTCAAAATTATTGAAAATATATATTTGTTTTTTTATGATGTACTGACCGTTGAATAATAGCTTACTCTGCTAGTACCTTACATGATAATTATATAGGATATGACGTACTAACTAAACAAGCTATATCATAAGGTCAATACATCAGAAAATAAGATACTTACATCAAATTTGAGAACGCTATTGACTTCCGGACGAGTGTATCTGATTCATGCAAGTATTTTCAACTGTACTCAATTTGGAAAATGATAGAAAAATCTCAAAAAATATGAAGAAAATATACTCTTAATGAGCGTAAATAGTGTTTTTACTCATCATTATTCCTATAAGTTTACTTTTAATGTAACTTTAAAAACGCCAGTAGCATCTACTACCAGTTCTGCGTTTAATGAGGTATTATAAAAGACTATGTATATAATGGTTGTGAAGACATTGTTTGTTAAAGTAAGATATCCATCTGACAATTCACACAACCTCCTCTAAATGTATACAAAGGCAGCGTTGCCAATTTCTGCAAATAGGTAACCAAATTCTGCGTCACCCCGTATATATCACAACTATAACTATATAACTATATACCGTACGTATATATATATATATATATATATATATATATATATATATATTATAGGTTTGACTCCTGTAAGGAGATAAAGAAAACCTAATATTTAGTAGTGGCCCCGTAATCATTGACGAACATGCCTATTACATAAGGCATCCTCTTCAAACACTAATCCGCCGTAGTTTTGAATCTACCGCGCAGAGCATTTAAAAACTGAGGAGCCTTCATCATGAGCGCACGCGACCTCACTCATGGCTTCAGTCATTATGAATTGGGTTCTCACTACGAAAAAACTTCGTAAAAAATAAAAACAAAAAGAAAATAAGAATAACTATCCAATAAGCTTTCCATCATATCGTGGATGTACTTGTGTGGATTTCTGACCAGACGCTGATTCAGGCGTCATTCTTCCTTCACTGACATATCAAGTAAACCAAAATCCTCAATACATTAACGAATGGGAAGGGGACGGTCGGGAGGGCCCCAGTCGTCAATGATTACGGGGCCACTACTAAATATTAGGTTTTCTTTATCTCCTTACAGGAGTCAAACCTATAATTTATTAGTGGCCCCTCCATCATTGACGAACATGCCTGATTTCTAAGACTGGAGGGGGACATTCGTAATCATATCATAACTCTAGAAAAGCAGATAATAAAAACAACCACATAGTATTCTTACTTTGAAAATATATTTTAACAACGGCGTAGCCGAAAAAATACAAGAAAAAGGGGGTTCAGGCAGGTGCGTGCTTCAAAGAAGCCTGCCTGACAAAAAATGGGTAACCCTGAAGATTCTGAACACAGATCTGTAGTTACAAAGGCACCCCACTCAACGAGTGGTGACAAAAAATAACAAGTTATAAGTTTATATGTGCACATAATAAACCCCAACATAAACTTGGAGATAAATTGCAAAGGAACTCCATTATTCTAAAATTAAATTGCTTTCGCAGCTAAACTACTCTAACAACACCGTTGTTTTGTACTTAACATTGTATTAGCACAATTTCTCACTGAGAAATTTTCATATCACATTTTAACCTTAAATTGTATCACAGCTCTCATACTCCGGCGGGGTCTAGGGTGTCCTATGTCAACTGACTGCACCCCCCCCCCCCCCCCCCTTCCCGTGAAAGTAAACAAAAGTGACTGCAGGGCCACCTAGACCCTCTGCCTTAAAGCTATACATGGTAAGGAAGGTTTGTCTAGAGCAACTGACAAGTATCTAGACAGAAACGTATGATTAGACGCCCACAACTGCGTGGACGCTATGTCTTCAACTGAAAAAAATTTCAGGAAACGTAAAGAGGCTGCCCATTTGCGTAAATCGTGGGCCCGACCCACAACGCCGGGATTACTTTCTTTAATGACTTCTACCAGAAGAGAGGCTAATCGCCGTTTAAGTAAGCGTTTACCCGTACTTGCTACCCATAAAGCACCTTGGGGGTTTTGAGGAGCTACTCTCAAATATTTGGTTAGAGCTTGCACTGGACATAAATTATGATGCACCTTTCCCCTTTTTAACGCCGGCACCGTGAACTCAGAAAACACGTGTGCACTATGCTCATTCTTGGCTACAAAACCTGGGGAGGGTGCAATGGAAATAGATTCATTAAGTCTACCAAACCTAAGACAATTAGGTGTGTTGCTCATCGCCGCCAGCTCAGACACTCTGTTTCCGGTGGCCAAAGCCAAAAGGAAAACCGCCTTTTTTAAGAGTAATGCAAAGTCTGCAGTATTTTGGTACAGACGAGAGTGAAGCAAAGACAAAGCTTTGTCCAGAGACCAAGTAGGCATGAGCTGACGGGGAGGTGGGCGGAGTTTAAAACATGCTCTCATAAAACCTGTTTCCTCCGCTACCGGTATGGAAAGACCCGTAAGGTCTAAAAAGGGCACTCTAATCGCAGTTAAGTGATTTTTTAATGTTACCACAGATAAACGTTTCTGCTCAAACAGATAATTCAAATAATTAAAAACTAATGCCACTGAGGGTACAGTTTGTTCTGTCCTAACGATCCAAGAAGTAAAGGCTTGCCAATGTGATTGATACTGTCGTTTTGTAGACTGAGTATATTGATTAAGTAATTTATTTGTCACATCTCTACCGTATGGTGCTAGCCACTTGGCCTCCTGAATGTCCATAATGCAAAAGTCAGCGAGGTCGCTAGGTTGCCAATCGTGTCTAAGTGGAAATACCCGACCGGGAGCGATACCGGGTCCGGGCACCACATTTTCAATTGCTGGTACCACAACTGCGCCGGCCACAGTGGCGCGATTAGCGAGACTAAGCCTCGATAATCTCGTAGTTTGTTCACTACGTGGCACATTAGTGATGCATCTGGCGGTGGAAACAGATAGATGGAGCTCCATCTGTTCCAGTCTGTCACTAGGGCGTCTGGCCCCCCTGCCGGCGTTTTCGCCCGGCGGGTGAGGTATAGAGGGAGTTTGTGAGTCTCCTCGGACGCAAAAAGATCCACTTGTGGATGGGAGAGCTCTGCAATCATTAGGTTGAAAATGGGTTGCTTGAGCTCCCATTCTACTGTCGTGCTCTGTCTCCGGGACAGAGCGTCTGCCCAGACGTTCGCTACGCCTGGGAGATAAGATGCGTGAAGATAAATATCTAGACTGTTGGCTAGAGCAAAAATCTCTTCCGTTTAGCTTTCCATAAGCTTTCCATCATATCGTGGATGTACTTGTGTGGATTTCTGACCAGACGCTGATTCAGGCGTCATTCCTCCTTCTTCTCTGCTCTGCGCTCAGCCTGCCCGGACGTGTCTCCCCACGCTCCGCTGATTCCGCATTTGTTGCGTCCCTAGTGAGTTTTTTCTCATTTGTTTACTCCGGGATGTATCGAGTAAGGTTAGGATATGTGTAGCAGGAGTGTCCTGGGCTGGTTGCCCGCAGTGCAGTGTATTTTGGGTCGTGTGTTTGGGGCATCTATTTCGGATGTTCCCTCGTGGTCCTGTTGTGGACATGTGAACTTTTTCACAGTTAGCTAGCTTGTGTTGCAGGCGGCTTTCATTACGCGTTAGTTATTGCTGCCTTTTATCTTTCTGATGAGGTAAGCTTTGCTTACTGACGTTCCCAGCGTATTTTTCTTCACTTAGTGAAGTTTTTTCTGGGTCCCGAGTCAGTCTTCCCTTTGCCGGAAGTATTTGCTACAGTGGTGTGTTGGCGGTGGTTCCTGTTGTGATATTTCCAGTGTTTTGTGTATATTTCAACATTTATTATGCCGTCTACTTAGGCCTAGCCAGCCGCGTGTAGCTTTGCCACATGTACAAGTGTTATTGTTTATTATTTATAAATATGCCCTACTGTGTCATGTGTATCCGGGTTTTAGTTGTGTATTGGCTAATTCCTCGGACTATGTTTGTTCCTGGTTTAGTTGTGTATTGGCTAATTCCACGGATTATTGTGTGGACTTAAGTTAGTCGTGCGTGGCTTCCTTCGTGTCCGTTGTACGATCAGATGGTGTCTGTTCGGGGTGGGTTTCCTTCCGGCGGGTTTTTTCTCGGTTTCACCATGAAAAAACCCGGCCGAGAGCCGTGTTGGGCCACACGTGGTTTTCACACAGGCTGGTATTCCCGGCGATGAGGTGTCTGTGGCTCTCCAGGACTGCGTCTCTGTTGGTACCTGGTTTCAGGCACCCTTTGATTCCCGGCGGAATGACTGTACCCATCTATAAAACGTTGTTCATGCGAACATACGTTATGTAGTTTTTCTACCAGGTTTTACAAAAACCACATGAAAAACCTAGCTGTTGTTAAGGGCTTTCCTCCCCGGCGATCTTTTACAAAGAAGTGGGGACAGGAACTTATGGGGTTTAACTTTTTGACATCTCACCCGGCGGGTGTACCTTGGTAGGGTGGGATGAACAACTAAGTCAATTAGTTCATTAACCAATCCATTTTAAGTGATACTATATGTATCGCCGCCTTTATACTTACGGCGATTGAAGGTTCAATTAGGGTTAACATCGTTTTTCACACCCGGGGGTGCTCCTAGGTGGAGGAAATAAGGAATTTACAATTCAATTTCGAGTTAACCACTTAATTTAGTGATACAATTAGGTATCGCCGGCTTCAACCTTACGGCGATCTTTTTGTGACAATTCGTTAGAAATCAGATCTCGTGTCAGCCTGCCCTGTGTTATTCTACTAAAATATTTCAAGGGCTGGCGTCTTTATGGGGGGTTGTTTTTGTTCCAAAAATTGAATCTTAAGACAGTCACCACCAGAAAGACTATAATCGCCATGCTGGACAGTTATATTATGTCAGAGGGTATTCTTCACTTTCTTCAAAAGATTTGTTTAGATATTCTGAACCCCGCCGCGTAGCGAGCTGTGATCGTTGTGTCATTACATCTCGTTATCCGGTGGGTTATTAACACTTGTGTGCGAACATGTTGGGTTAACCTTATGAGCATTAATTCCTGGAAATTTTCTTTTTTTCCAGAGCTGGGCTCCGGCGGACCAATACAGACCCGGCGGTAGTTTCCCCACCAGTCTCTGTCATGGCTACCTCAGCCCCAGTCTTTGCTTTATGCACTACCCCTGCTTGTGCCGGTATCCCTATTTTTGCGCATACCCGTTGCATAAGGTGTGTTAAATGTCTAGACCGTTCAAGGGGTCTCTGGGTAATGCGTAATTGTTCTTTTTGCTCCCAATTAGCTATCAAGGTCCTTTGCGATAATGATAAGACCGCGGCAGTAGCTTTAAGAGAAGTAAGGCAGCAGATGGCAGCCTACACTACGATTGTCGCGCATAAATCACTTCAATGTGACAACGTCCCTCTTTGGGATCGATTGCTATTTGAGCACCCTCCCCCTAAACGTTCCTCTAGAGTCACGAGTTATAAGCCGGCGGAGACTGGTCAGGGTTCTGTATCTTCGGCTACTACACCGAAACGTCCAAGAGAGCCTACACCCCCGGCGTCCGCCTCATCGTCTCGGGAGAGATCTCGGTCTCGGTCACCTCTCAGACGCCAGTCTAATAGTCTTGCCTCTTCACCAGCGAGTAAGAAGAGTAGGACGGAAAGTTCCACCAGTGGTCACGGCGAGGATTCCTCCAAATCTAAGAGTAGTTCTCGGTCACACCGTAGCCATAAATCCTCCAAAAAGGATTCCCATAAGCGAAAGTCCTCCCTACATTCACCAGCTTCTAGTGCATCTCATCGTACCTCTACCTCGGACAAAGTTTGTGTTAGGCCTCAAGGGTCCAGTGCGGTGCCTGTCCCTAAAGAGGATTTACCTATTAATATTCTAACCCTGGAATTGGAAAGTTCAGGGGGTTCAATAATTGAGAATGTTTCAGACTCCCAAGAGAGTGTAGGCCAGGGCCTCGGTGTTTGGCGGTTTGCTCAGCCAGGGTTTGACCACCCACGTCCGACTCAAACGAGTCACACAGTAGCTGATGTCCACAGGGACGCGGCGATCCCATCCTCTATTCCTGACTTATCTTGGCAACAAGGTACCCCAGCTTCGGCGGGGTCTTCTCAGGAGGATCAGGAGGAGAAAGACGAGGTTTCAATAATTTCAGAGATGGAAGGGCAAGAGTCAGGCTCAGGCTTAGACGCCGCGCAGGATATTAATGATTCAACTGTAAGTTCATCATCTAACCAATTTATTACTGCGCAAGAAATGAATGGGCTACTTACTGATGCTTTATCTAAATTTTTTGGCCAACAACAGGAAACCCCCACTATGGACTTGGGGGCTCCCACAACAAGTTCTACGGTACGGCCTCTGATGACTTCGATTGCTTTATCTAAGATCCCTAACCCACCCACTCTGTCACCATCAGTGGTTACTAAGCCTGCTACGGCGGCATTGACAACTTCAAATGTCAGGGTCATCACGGACGTCAATCCACCCCCTCTAGACAAGGCGCCTCTCAGAAAGGTAGCTATGCCCTTGCTTTATGGACCAGACGAGTCATGGGTCCTTTTGACCCCCACTAACCCAGAGCTCGCCCAACCTACCTTGTCAGGGGAACTCCCGGTACCGCGTGAGTGGGTCATCCAGGGCAATAAATCAAAGAAATTAAGGGCCTTGGATAATTTGGGAAATGTACTAGACGTAAACATCAAGGCTATACCTAGTTATTATCACCAAGACTATTTTGTGTATGCTACTAAACCAGCTTTACCCCCTGCCTCAGCTTCGAAACTATTTTCAGACTGGTCTAAGCTGGATGGGTTTAATGATATTAAGACTCTGTCAGCTCTCACTCCTGAACTTGATTTACAGACCGTCACAGACGAAGCAGCTAATCCAGTTTTGAAGGTGGGGCAGTTGGGCCCAGGACCTTGGGTAGATTGGGAGATAGAGGCTCAAAACTTTGCAACCACATTTACTTCTAAATCTTCCCACCAGATCCCTCAGGATACTCATTCTTGGTTCTCCATGCCGGTAGGTTCTGCCGGCGGAGTCCCAGCAGCCTTGTTTTCTTTCCTAGCTGCCCCTAAGATTAATCTTTGTGAGCTAAAAGACCCCTTCACTACCCCTACCCCTACTCACCTAGACAGAGAATTTAGGCTAAGGGGGAAAGCTTTTCGCCTGTTCTCTCAGTACATAGTGTCTCAACAGGTGGCTAAGTCTTTACTGCGGTCCACTCAGGCAATCGCAGACGCGGATGCCAGAAGATCGGTTGAATTATCCCGGCGACTGCTCCTCCAGTCGTCAATCCAATCCTTGGGTGACATACGCACCGCCTTGCTTGAGGCGGTACGAGCAAGACAAGATCTCAGAATGTCTTTAGTTCGCAAGCTACCTGATCGCATTGCGAATCAGGTGATCATGTCACCAGTGCTTACTCCCTCTTTAATGTCCCCTGAAGTGTGGCGAACAGTGTTCAATATGGCACAGGCCGTTAAGCACAGTCCCACCCCTGCTAAGAAACCTGCATTTAACTTCCCCAAACCCAGGCCAACTGCTAAAGCTCAGCCAGGGGGATCTAAACCCTTTCTTCTGCCTAAGTCCTCCCACTCCCCCCAAGGTCAGTACAGGCATAGACAGAGTCGGTTTTCAGGTCAGAGAGGACGCGGCCAGCATAAGCCAGGTCAGGGCCAGTCTTCGGCCAACACCAGCCAGCCGGAAAAGCGTCCAGCACCACCAACCCCACCATCAAAAAACTAAAGTCTCTCTCACTCCCGGTGCCAACCTTAAGGCCGGAGGACCCGAGGGTAGTACAGCCGGCGAACCCTTGTCTGCTAACTGGGTCGTTCCGAACGTGTCACCAAGCATGGCCTTTAAACACTTGGGCGCGGATGGTGGCACGCAAAGGCATCACTTGGCAGTGGCTCCGGCGACCTCGCTTACGTCAGCCGACAACGGCGAATTTTGTTTCTTTAGAGGTGGAGTCACTGGTCCAGGAAATGATTGCCAAGAATATCATCATCCCGGTCCCCCCAAATTACCCTGTATTCACGTCCAAACTATTTTTGGTTCCCAAAAGGGACAGTGTTCAGATGAGGCCGGTCGTAGACCTGTCTTATCTGAACCTTCACATTCACAACGAATCTTTCAGAATGTTAACAGTACACCAAATCAGGCTAACACTTCCGCCGGGAGGTTGGATGTGTTCACTAGACCTGACAGACGCCTATTGGCACGTCTCGGTCAACAAAAGATTTCAAAGGTTTTTGGCCTTACGGATCAGGCACCAAAATTTTGTTTTTCAAAGGATGCCGTTCGGCTTGAACCTAGCACCTCGATTATTCACGAAATTAGTCCGGCAAGCCCTGATGCCATTGTTAAAACAGGGGATCAGAGTGTTGTGGTACCTAGACGACTGGCTGGTGGTGGCAGAGACACAACACTTATGCATCAAACATGTCAATATCATTTTAAATCATGTCAAAACTCTAGGCTTCAAGGTAAATCTGGTAAAGTCAAACCTTGTTCCCTCACGAGTAATTCAGTGGATAGGGCTGGTCTGGGACACGGCCGCTCTCACTCTGAGTCAGAGTGTGGACAATCGCAACAGGTTTCGCAGGAAACTTCACAGTTTCTTCACAGTCTGACTACGACGCGGAGGGTCTGGGAGTCTCTGGTAGGCTCTCTCAACTGGATTCAACTAACTGTCAAGTTGGGCCGGTTGAAAGTAAAACGATTAATATTGGAAGGCAACAAATATTTCCCGCTCTTACCGGCGGGAAAATTATGGCCCATCCCGAAATTAATCCACACCTTGCTAGCGGTCTGGGCAAAGAGGGAAACGTTGCACTCAATAATGTCATGGACCTCTCCTCCACCAACGGTATGGGTAGACACGGATGCGTCAGGCACGATAGGGTGGGGATTTCAGTCAAATCAGGGGCACCAGGGTCAGGGGCTTTGGTCCCACTTAGAAATCTCTCACATCAATGTCAAAGAATTACTAGTCCCCTTGTATTTCCTTCAGGCTCACGGGCCGGCGTTACAGGGCAAGTCGGTGGCCTTCAGAATGGACAATCTGAATGCAGTTCACTGTATTCAGAAACAAGGATCAACGAGGTCAAGGATGTTGCTAAACGTGTCGGAAGAGATTTTTACTCTCGCCAACAGACTAGACATTTACCTTCACGCATCTTATCTCCCAGGCGTAGCGAACGTCTGGGCAAACGCTCTGTCCCGGAGACAGAGCACGACAGTAGAATGGGAGCCCAAGCAACCCATTTTCAACCTAATGATTGCAGAGCTCTCCCATCCACAAGTGGATCTTTTTGCGTCCGAGGAGACTCACAAACTCCCTCTATACCTCACCCGCCGGGCGAAAACGCCGGCAGGGGAGCCAGACGCCCTAGTGACAGACTGGAACAGATGGAGCTCCATATATCTGTTTCCGCCGCCAGATGCGTCACTAATGTGCCACGTAGTGAACAAACTACGAGATTATCGAGGCTTAGTCTCGCTAATCGCGCCCCTGTGGCCGGCGCAGTTGTGGTACCAGCAATTGAAAACGTTGTGCCCGGACCCGGTGTCGCTCCCGGTCGGGTATTTCCACTTAGACACGATTGGCAACCTAGCGACCTCGCTGACTTTTGCATTATGGACATTCAGGAGGCCAAGTGGCTAGCACAATACGGTAGAGATGTGACCAATAAATTAATCAATCAATATACTCAGTCTACGAAACGACAGTATCACTCACATTGGCAATCTTTTACTTCCTGGATCATCAGAACGGAACAGAATGTGCCGTCAGTGGCTTTAGTTTTCAATTATTTAAATTATCTGTTTGAGCAGAAACATTTATCTGTGGTAACATTAAAAAATCACTTAACTGCGATTAGAGTGCCCTTTTTAGACCTGACAGGTCTCTCCATACCGGTGGCGGAAGAAACAGGTTTTATGAGAGCTTGTTTTAAACTTCGCCCACCTCCCCGTCAGCTCATGCCTACTTGGTCTCTCGAAAAATAGTTTGGACGTGAATACAGGGTAATTTGGGGGGACCGGGATGATGACATTCTTGGCAATCATTTCCTGGGCTAGTGACTCCACCTCTAAAGAAACAAAATTCGCCGTTGTCGGCTGACGTAAGCGAGGTCGCCGGAGCCACTGCCAAGTGATGCCTTTGCGTGCCACCATCCGTGCCCAAGTGTTTAACGGCCATGCTTGGTGACACGTTCGGAACGACCCAGTTAGCAGACAAGGGTTCGCCGGCTGTACTACCCTCGGTTCCTCCGGCCTTAAGGTAGGCGCCGGGAGTGAGAGAGACTTTAGTTTTTTGATGGTGGGGTTGGTGCTGGACGCTTCGCCGGCTGGCTGGTGTTGGCCGAAGTCTGGCCCTGACCTGGTTTATGTTGGCCGCGTCCTCTCTGACCTGAAAACCTATTCTGTCTATGCCTGTACTGACCCAGGGGGGAGTGGGAGGACTTAGGCGGAAGAAATGGTTTAGATCCCCCTGGCTGAGCTTTAGTAGTAGGCCTGGGTTTGGGGAAGTTAAATGCAGGTTTCTTAGAAGGGGTGGGACTGTGCTTAATGGCCTGTGCCATATTGAACACTGTTCGCCACACTTCAGGGGTCATTAAAGAGGGAGTAAGCACTGGTGACATAACCACCTGATTAGCAATGCGATCAGGTAGCTTGCGAACTAACGACATCCTAAGATCTTGTCGTGCTCGTACCGCCTCAAGCAAGGCGGTACGTATGTCACCCAAGGATTGGATTGACGACTGAAGAATCAGTCGCCGGGATAACTCAACCGATCTTCGAGCATCCGCATCTGCGATTGCCTGAGTGGATCGTAGTAAAGACTTAGCCACCTGTTGAGATACTATGTACTGCGAGAACAGGCGAAAAGCTTTTCCCCGTAGCCTAAATTCTCTGTCTAGGTGAGTAGGGGTAGGGGTAGTGAACGGGTCCTTCAGCTCACAAAGATTAATCTTAGGGGCAGCTAGAAATGAAAACAAAGCTGACGGGACTCCGCCGGCAGAACCCACCGGCATGGAGAACCATGAATGAGTATCCTGAGGTATCTGGTGGGAAGATTTAGAAGTGAAAGTGGTTGCAAAGTTTTGAGCCTCTACCTCCCAATCTACCCAAGGTCCTGGTCCCAACTGTCCCACCTTCAAAACTGGATTAGCTGCGTCGTCTGTGACGGTCTGTAAATCTAGTTCAGGAGTGAGAGCTGACAGAGTCTTAATATCATTAACCCGGGAGCTGCGGGTAGACTCTTAAGAGTTCCCCCGGCGCACTGCGGGTAGACTCTTAAGAGCAGAGACTTTGAACACGTACCAAAACCGCGCGTTTATAGCCAGGCGGCTGAAAATTGGTGTGGGTATTGTACTACATGTCAACTCTCGATACCACCCCGCCAAACGCTCGCCCCGCACTCGTGCAAGCACCACCGCGCCAGTAACCACGCACTAGTCATGGAGCCTACACGTCCCTCACGCTCGCTCCCTGATGACACAACCAGCCCTCCTTCTGGTGGTGTTAGCCGCCGTGGAAGGCAGAGGGTGGCTGCCAAAGACCCTAGCTACCAGTACGACACGCCCTACAGCTCAGAGGACGAATCACCAGCACCAAAAGCACGTAAAACACGTGCAAGCAGGGCAATGGCACAGAGGTCATTGGTCTTTCGGGACACTGCCACCACGACCCAGGCCACTGCAACAACCACTACCACCACCACTGCCACCACTGCCACCCCTGCCACCCCTGCCACCGGTACCAGCGACGCAGGAGGCCGCCCTAGGGCTGCATTACCTGCGGGGGCAGGAAAAATTAAAGGCACGGGCGTAGGGAAGAGAACCCGTACGCCAGCCACAGTGCCCCTACCACCACCACCACCACCAGCCGCCCCTGGCCCAGCTGCCCCTGCTGCCCCTGCCGCCCCTGCCGCCCCTGCCGCCCCTGCTGCCCCTGCCGCCCCTGCCGCCCCTGCCCAAGGAACAGGGAAGGGGAAGGGGAAAGGGAGAGGGAAAGTGACTGGGAAAGCGACTGCTGGCCCTGGTGTCCCTGCCGGCCCTGCTGCCCCTGCCGCCCCTGCTGCCCCTGCCGCCCATGCCGCCCCTGCCGCCCCTGCCGCCCCTGCCCAAGGAACAGGGAAGGGGAAGGGGAAAGGGAGAGGGAAAGCGACTGGGAAAGCGACTGCTGGCCCTGGTGTCCCTGCCGGCCCTGCTGCCCCTGCCGCCCCTGCCGCCCCTGCTGCCCCTGCCGCCCCTGCCGCCCCTGCCCAAGGAACAGAGAGAAGGGCGACAGGCACCACCATCATCTTGCCATCAAGGCCACGCACCACTGCTGCCCCTGCCGCCGCCGCCCCTGCCGCCGCCGCCGCCCCTGCCGCCGCCCCTGCCACCACCTCTGCTGTCCCTGTCCATAAGACTCCCGCACGTGCCAAAGTGACCCGGAAAAATCTTACACCATCTAAGTATGCCGCCCTGCTGTTTGATGGTGATTCGCAGGACATTGGCAGCCCGGGTTTCGACGACGAAGCCCTAGCACGGGACCAAGGGTGGGGGGATTTGGGAGTGGACAGTGGGAGTGAGTCCGACGTCGGTGACGAAAACGAGGAAGGGCATCGTCTGTCGAGTGAAGAGGAGGGTAATGATGATGAAGTGCTGTATCGCGACCATGGAAGCGATATTTCAGACGCAGAAGAAGACGCAGACGACATTCCGATCCCTGGCATGCCTTCGTTCGATTGGTCTGACGGGGTCAATTTTGTACCTGACGTGCCCCAGTTCAATCCTGGGACGTCAGGAACAACTGACAACTGGCCCTGTGATGATCAAGCGAATGAAAGCGACTTCTTCCTCGCTTTTTTCGACATGGAGGTAATGACGTACATCGTTGCCCAAACAAACGCCTACTACAGGTGGGTGTTTGGCAGATTGGACGTCCTTTCTCCAAAAGCGAGAATACGAGGCTGGGTGGATACGACTGTGGCAGAATTTCTGACGTTCTTTGCCTTGTTGTTCCTCATGCCTCTGATCAAGAAGCATGTGTTGCAACACTACTGGAAGCACGACCCTCTCATCGCCACCCCAACTTTCAATAAGTTCATGACTCGTGACAGATTTTTGTTGCTGCTAAGATTTATGCACTTTGCAGACAACGAAAATCCTAACAGGATTGACAGGATATGGAAAGTTCGGGATGTGTTCACCATGTTGTTGGAGAGGTATAGGAAATACTTTTACCCCTTCCTCAATTTGGTGATTGATGAGTCGCTCGTGCTCTTCAAAGGACGTCTTGTTTTCAAGCAGTATATCCCCTTGAAGAGGCATAGGTTCGGAATCAAGCTCTTCGTGTTGTGCGACTGTGAAACTGGAATAGTGCTTGACATGATCGTGTATACAGGCACTGACATTGACATACCGAAAGCCGCTGCCAATGACCCCATGGCATGTCAGGTGCCATCGTCAGGAAAATGTTGGCACCTTACCTGGGCAAAGGCCACATCATCTACACTGACAACTGGTATACTTCTCCTGCTCTCTGCCAGTTTCTTTATGACAACCAAACGGGGTCATGTGGGACTGTCAGAAAGACAAGAAAGTTTATGCCAAAGTTCACAGGTGATGTCATTCCTCTCACAGATGCCTCCTCCAGTGACACACCTTCAGAAGACGACCTGGCCAAGGAACACCGCGAGAGGCATGTGCGAAGAAGGCGACGAAAGGGGCAGAAATACAAGCAGCTCGAGAAGTGTGGGAAACTGATAGCCCTGAAGTGGAAGGATAAGCGAGACGTCCACCTGCTTTCCACCGTCCACACAGGTGCCCAGGTGGATTCTGGCAAAATCCACTACCGAACCAGGAAGACAATCTACAAGCCCGACATGGTAGTGGACTACACCAAAAACATGCGCCTGGTGGACAAGTCTGACTGTCAGCTGTCAGGTGTTGAGTGTCTGAGGAAGACTGTGAAGTGGTATCACAAGCTCTTCCTCCACCTAGTTGACATAACGATGCTGAACGCCTACAACTTGTGGTTGGTGAAGAAGGATATGGCCCCAAACCAGAAGCTGAAATTCCGGGAGTTCGTGTACAACGTCTCCTACCAACTCCTGGAGAAGTATGCCACCACCACTCACAGACGTACGGCATGGCGTGGGGATCACGTTCCTGACCGCATCCAGCTGGGTGTCGAAAGACACTACACAACCAACACCGAGCTGATTGGCACTCGTCACAGGCAGGTGCAGTGCACCGTCTGCAGCTCCAGTGTGAGGAAACCCCATGTGACCAAAAGAGTCACCTCAATGTGCGCTGAGTGCAAAGTTGCACTCTGCCTGGGTGACTGCTTCAGGGACTACCACACCTTCAAGAACTACTGAGTGTCGGCCCCTGCCCTGCCCTGCCCTGCCCTGGACTCGCCCCGTGCCCTGCCCTGGACTCGCCTCCTGCCCTGCCCTGCCCTGGACTCGCGCCCTACCTTACCTGACCTGACCTAATTGATCACGCTACCTCATAATGTAACATATATATTATATAATGTATAAGTTCCAAAGATGTCCCTGTGATATAGCTTTTACATTATATAATTGTATGTTTCATTATTTAGTTTATAAGTTTCAAAGATTTACATGTAATATGCCTTATTTTTTTATATCAATATATATGTTTGTTATTAGCCTAAGTAATGTGTATATAATTATTTTCTTACCTCAAATGAATTGTACAAAAATAAATATGTTTCAATAAATCATGTCAAACCTACTATGATAATAAAATAAAACAATAAAAAAGAAAAAAGAAAACAAGGTCATGTCATTGTATTCTTACAATATGATATATTCTATGAATATTTCATATTGTTTGAATACAATGGCATGATCTTGTAAAAAAAATTTATAAAATTTTTCTAGACAATATAAAACCTTCCCCATAACCCCCTCCTGGATTCGATCCCACTACCCTACGACACTTTGAGTTTTCCAGTCCGCGACCTTACCAACCATGCCACAGGAGCTCATACCAAATATCACTCAAAACTTCGTGTGTACAATCGAAATGACAATATACAAAAAAAATGAATTATCCCACCAATTTACGTTTGTAAATTGATGGGATTATCAATTATATCATGCCAAGGTTTATAATAGTTTGTCTCTGTCAAGAATTAGTAATTATATAACTTTATTCTGTCAAAAATTGCCCAAACACTCAGCAAAATTGCCCCTCTCAGTGTGACTCCACTCATTTTCACACGGTCAGGCGGTCACGAGGTGACCCTTGCCGCTCCTTGATTCTCCAGCTACAGCAGCTCTGTCTGGGAACAAAATTGGTATAAATACAATAATGGATAAAATACTCTTCACAAATACATTTGTATTGTATAATATTGTAAATAAAAATGAATAATAACTGTGTGGGTGTCGAAAATTGCTCAACCAGCTTTCTTATGTCTCGCCTACGCGCGTATATTGGATTATACATAGTCATGACTGTCATACAAATAATTGCAGTAGGTCTCGAATATACATTTAGATTGCATATTACTTCGAAATAAATAAGTAAACGTTTCTCTGGTGGCAATCTACCCTTTCGCAGGTGTAAGGAGACACCAGTCTATATTTAGCCCTCTATCACAACAGGCAATCTGCCTGTGTTGACTCAGCACCGTCGCTGGTGGTCTATAAATATAGTACTTTATTTACAGTCAATGGCCTACATGTTTCTGTGGTACTTCACATGTGTCTAAAATGCAATGTCTGCTTGCATAAAAATGCAATTCTGAAGTCCATTTATGTACGACATACGCATGTCTCAGTTTCTCTCTCTCTCTCTCTCTCTCTCTCTCCATTCCTGACTCATGTTATTGTAGACCTGTTGATGGCAACGAACACCAGCCATCTGGTAGACATAAGGGTCAAAATACCAAACATCAATACGCCTGGGGCGCCTCCACAATTATCACTAAGCTGGTTATCTATCTAGAGATCTGCCTTACTTCCATCTCTCCACGACTCACTCACTCACTGCACCCCTGCATGCCTCCCTCCCACCCACCCACCCACCCCCAACCCCCCCTTTCAGGCTTCCGTCTGCTAGAAACACATTCACAATTTGCGTAAATATCGCATCAATTGGGCTATATGCGGTATATTCCTTGTTATATGGGACGCCTACATATGTACACGTCTTTATTATAGCATGAGAGTGCTCTAAATACAAGATTGACGTGATATTTATGGCGTAACACACCCTCTCCCCCTTTCATTCCCACCACAACTCACTCACACCTTGGTTCACGCATAGAAACTCATTGATAATGTGCGTAAATATCGCATGAATTGGTTTATATGCGGTATATATTTTGATATATGGCTGTATACATACGTACAAGTCTGTATTATAGCGTGACAGTGCTCTACGTACAAGATATACGTGATATGTATGGCGTAAACCACACTCTCAGCTCATAAATTGCCGCCAAACCTCCAACACATCTTCATTCCCGCCTAAATATTCTCTTATAATTCCCTTATATTGCAATTTTTGGTCACTATGAGGCATATTCATTGTTATATGGGTGCCCTACACACGTATACATACTCTAAATAGCCTAAAAGGGCTCGAAAAGGAGATATACGTGATAATACGCGGTAACCCACCCCCTCCTCCCTCTCCTTCTATCCCCTGCGCGCGTAAATATTCGGCAGGGAAATCTCGCCGCTCGATGACAATCTAGCCGCGCGGTGCCATTCGCTCCACATTTTCAACTACGGACCGTTCCCCTACCCCCCCCAGACATTTTTTGGGGGGTCAAATATATATGGGCCGATGCACGCAAACATTCCCTACACGATGATGTACTTTTTATCGAAATTGGCAATAGGTCCCAAAATCATCATAGGTGCGCACAGTCTTACCCTGTAGAAAACCCCCTGTGCGCCGCGGAGAGGTTAAACCCATCCAGCTTAGACCAGTCTGAAAATAGTTTTGAAGCTGAGGCAGGGGGTAAAGCAGGCTTAGAAGCATACACAAAATAATCTTGATGATAATAACTAGGTATAGCCTTGATGTTTACGTCCAGAACATTACCTAAAGTATCCACGGCCCTTAGTTTCTTTGACTTATTGCCCTGGATGACCCACTCACGCGGTACCGGGAGTTCCCCTGACAAAGTAGGTTGGGCAAGCTCTGGTTTAGAGGAGTTCAAAAGAACCCATGACTCGTCTGGCCCATAAAGTAAGGGCATAGCTACCTTTCTAAGAGGCGCTTTGTCTAGAGGGGGTGGATTGACATCCGTTATGACCCTGACATTTGAAGTTGTCAAAGCCGCCGTAGCAGGCCTATTGATCCCTGAGGTTAACAGAGTGGGAGGGTTAGGGATCTTAGATAAATCAATCGAAGTCATCAGAGGCCGTACCGTAGAACTTGTCTTGGGAGCCCCCAAGTCCATTGTGGGGTTTTCCTGTTGTTGACCAAAAAATTTAGATAAAGCATGAGTAAGCAGCCCATTAATTTCTTGTGCCGTAACAAACTGGTTTGATGAAGAACTTACAGGTGAATCATTAGTATCCTGTGCGGCGTCCAAGCCTGAGCCTGACCCTTGTCCTTCCATCTCCGAAATTATAGAAACTTCATCTTTCTCCTCCTGATCCTCCTGAGAAGACCCCGCCGAGGCAGGGGTACCTTGTTGCCAAGATAAGTCTGGGATAGAGGATGGGATCGCCGCGTCCCTGTGGACATCGGCTACTGTGTGACTCGTTTGAGTCGGACGTGGGTGATCAGACCCTGGTTGCGCAAACCGCCAAACACCGAGGCCCTGGCCTACGCTCTCTTGAGAGTCTGAAACATTCTCAATTACTGAACCCCCTGAACTTTCCAATTCCAGGGTTAAAATATTAAGTGGCAAATCCTCTTTTGGGACAGGCACTGCACTGGACTCTTGGGCCTTAACACAAACTCTGTCTGGGGTAGAGGTACGATGAGATGCACTAGAAGTTGGTGAATGTCGAGAGGACTTCCGTTTATGAGAATCCTTTTTAGAGGATTTATGGCTACGGTGTGACCGCGAACTATTCTTAGATCTAGAGGAATCCTCGCCGTGACCCCTGGTGGAACCTTCCGTCCTGCTCTTCTTACTCGCCGGTGAAGAGGCCCGACTAGATGACTGGTGTCTAAGAGGAGACCTAGACCGGGATCTCGCCCGAGACGAAGAGGCGGATACCGGGGGTGTAGGCTCTCTTGGGCGTTTAGGTGTAGCCGCAGAGGATACAGAACCCTGACCAGTCTCCGCCGGCTTAATACTCGTGACTCTAGAGGAACGTTTAGGGGGAGGGTGTTCGGAGAGCAATCTATCCCAAATTGGGACGTTGTCACATTGAAGTGATTTATGTGCAACAATGGTAGTGTAGGCTGACATCTGTTGCCTAACCTCTCTTAAGGCTACCGCCGCGGTCTTATCATTATCACAAAGGACCTTTAAAGCTAATTGGGAGCAAAAAGAACAATTACGCATAACCCAGAGACCCCTTGAACGGTCTAGACATTTAACACACCTTATGCAACGGGTATGCGCAAAAATAGGGATACCAGCACAAGCAGGGGTAGTGCACAAAGCAAAAACTGGGGCCACGGTAGCCATGACAGAGACTGGTGGGAGGAAACTACCGCCGGGTCTGTATTGGTCCGCCGGAGCTCAGCTCTGGAAAAAAAGAAAATTTCCAGGAATTAATGCTCATAAGGTTAACCCAACATGTTCGCGCACAAGTGTTAATAACCCGCCGGGTAACGAGATGTAATGGCACAAACACAGCTCGCTACGCGGTGGGGTTCAGAAATCTAAACAAATCTTTTGTTAAAGAAAGTGAAGAATACCCTCTGATATAATATAACGGTCCAGCATGGCGCTTATAGTCTCTTGGTGGTGGCGACTGTCTCAAGATTCAATTTTGTAACAAAGCAACCCCCCAAAAAGACGCCGGCCCTTGAAATATTTTAGTAGAATAGCACAGGGCAGGATGATACGAGATCTGATGTCTAACGAATTGTCACAAAAGATCGCCGTAAGTTAGAAGGCGGCGATACCTACTTGTATCACTAAATTAAGTGGTTAAATCGAAATCGAATTTTGTAAATTCCTTAGTTCCTCCACCTAGGAGCACCCGCCGGGTGAGAAGAATCGATATATTAACCTAAATTGAACCTTCAATTGCCGTAAAAGTAAAGGCGGCGATACACATAGTATCACTAAATGGATTGGTTAACTAACTGAAAGACATAAGTCGTTCATCCCACCCTACCCAGGTGCACCCGCCGGGTGAGATGTCCAAACGTTAACCCCATAAGTTCCTGTCCCCACTTCTTTGTAAAAGATCGCCGGGGAGGAAAGCCTAAAACAACAGCTAGGTTTTTCAAGTGGCTTTTGTAAAACCGGGTAGAAAAACTACATAACGTATGTCCGCATGAACAATCGTTTTATAGATGGGAACAGCCATCCCGCCGGGAATCAAAGGAGGCCTGAAACCAGGCATCCACAGAGACGCAGTCCTGGAGAGCCACAGACACCCCAACGCCGGGGAAACAAGCCAGTGTTAACAACCACGTGTGGCCCAACACGGCTCGCGGCCGGGATTTTCATGGTGAAACCGAGAAAACCCCGCCGGAAGGCAACCAACCCTGAACAGACACCATCTGAACAACAAGAGACACGAGGAGAGCCACGCACGACAACCCCAAGGTCACTCCCTAATCCGTGGAATTAGCCAATACACAACTAAACCAGGAAACAATTATAGTCCGAGGAATTAGCCAATACACAACTAAAACCCGGATACACATGACACAGTAGGGCATATTTATCAATAATAAACAATAACACTAGTACATGTGGCAAAGCTACGAGCGGCTGGCTAGGCCTAGGTAGACGGCATAATAAAAGTTGAAATATACACAAACACTGGAAATATCACAACAGGAACCACCGCCAACACACCACCGTAGCATAAACTTCCGACCAAGGGAAGACTGACTCGGGACCCAGAAAAAACTTCACTAAGTGAAGAAAAATACGCTGGGAACGTCAGAAACAAAGCTTACCTCATCAGAAAGATAAAAGGCAGCACTAACTAACGCGTAGTGAAAGCCGCCTGCATCACAAACTAACTCAGCTGTGAAAAAGTTCACATGTCCACAACGGGACCACGAGGGTACATCCGAAATAGATGCCCCATACACTCGACCCAAAATACACTGCACTGCGGGCAACCAGCCCAGGACACTCCTGCTACGCCTATCCTAACCTTACTCGATACATCCTAGAGTAAACAAATGAGAAAAAACTCACTAGGGACGCCACGAATGCGGAACTAGCGGAGCGTGGGGAGGCACGTCCGGGCAGGCTGAACGCAGAGCAGAGAAGGAAGAATGACGCCTGAATCAGCGTCTGGTCAGAAATCCACACAAGTACATCCACGATATGATGGAAAGCTTATTGGATAGTTATTCTTATTTTCTTTTTGTTTTTATTTTTTACGAAGTTTTTTCGTAGTGAGAACCCAATTCATAATGACTGAAGCCATGAGTGAGGTCGCGTGCGCTCATGATCAGTTTTTAAATGCTCTGCGCGGTAGATTCAAAACTACGGCCGATTAGTGTTTGAAGAGGATGCCTTATGTAATAGGCATGTTCGTCAATGATTATGGGGCCACTACTAAATTATAGGTTTGACTCCTGTAAGGAGATAAAGAAAACCTAATATTTAGTAGTGGCCCCGTAATCATTGACGAACATGCCTATTACATAAGGCATCCTCTTCAAACACTAATCCGCCGTAGTTTGAATCTACCGCGCAGAGCATTTAAAAACTGAGGAGCCTTCATCATGAGTGCACGCGACCTCACTCATGGCTTCAGTCATTATGAATTGGGTTCTCACTACGAAAAAACTTCGTAAAAAATAAAAACAAAAAGAAAAGAAGAATAACTATCCAATAAGCTTTCCATCATATCGTGGATGTACTTGTGTGGATTTCTGACCAGACGCTGATTCAGGCGTCATTCCTCCTTCACTGACATATCAAGTAAACCAAAATCCTTAATACATCAACGAATGGGAAGGGGACGGTCGGGAGGGCCCCAGTCGTCAATGATTACGGGGCCACTACTAAATATTAGGTTTTCTTTATCTCCTTACAGGAGTCAAACCTATAATTTATTAGTGGCCCCTCCATCATTGACGAACATGCCTGATATCTAAGACTGGAGGGGGACATTCGTAATCATATCATAACTCTAGAAAAGCAGATAATAAAAACAACCACATAGTATTCTTACTTTTGAAAAATGTATTTAATACGGCGTAGGCCGGAAATATACAAGAAAAAGGGGTTCAGGCAGGTGCGTGCTTCAAAGAAGCCTGCCCGACAAAAATGGGTAACCCTGAAGATTCTGAACACAGATCTGTAGTTACAAAAGGCACCCCACTCAACGAGTGGTGACAAAAATAATAAGTTATAAGTTTATATGTGCACATCATAAACCCCAAAATACATGTGGAGATCAATTGCCAATGAACTCCATTGAACTAATATTACATTGCTTTCGCAGCTAAAACTACTATAACAACACCGTTGTTTTGTACTAAACCTTGTACTAGCACAATTTCTCGCAGAGAAATTTTCATATCACATTTTAACCTTAAATTGTATCACAGCTCTCATACTCCGGCGGGGTCTAGGGTGTCCTATGTCAACTGACTGCACCCCCCCCCCCCCCTTCCGTGAAAGTAAACATAAGTGACTGCAGGGCCACCTAGACCCTCTGCCTTAAAGCTATACATGGTAAGGAAGGTTTGTCTAGAGCAACTGACAAGTATCTAGAGAGAAACGTATGATTAGACGCCCACAACTGTGTGGACGCAATATCTTCAACTGAAAAGTTTTTCAGGAAACGTAAAGAGGCCGCCCACTTGCGTAAATCGTGGGCCCTACCCACAACGCCGGGATTACTCTCTTTAATGACTTCTACCAGAAGAGAGGCTAATCGCCGTTTAAGTAAGCGTTTACCCGTACTCGCTACCCATAAAGCACCTTGGGGTTTTGAGGAGCTATTCTCAAATATTTGGTTAGAGCTTGCACTGGACATAAATTATGATGCACCTTTCCCCTTTTTAACGCCGGCACCGTGAACTCAGAAAACACGTGTGCACTATGCTCATTCTTGGCTACAAACGCCGGGGAGGGTGCAATGGAAATTGAATCATTAAGTCTACCAAACCTAAGACAATTAGGTGTGTTGCTCATCGCCGCCAGCTCAGACACTCTGTTTCCGGTGGCCAAAGCCAAAAGGAAAACTGCCTTCTTTAAGATTAAAGCAAAGTCTGCAGTATTTTGATACAGACGAGAATGAAGTAAAGACAAAGCTTTGTCCAGAGACCAAGTAGGCATGAGCTGACGGGGAGGTGGGCGGAGTTTAAAACACGCTCTCATAAATCCTGTTTCCTCCGCCACCGGTATGGATAGACCTGTAAGGTCGAAAAAGGGCACTCTAATCGCAGTTAAGTGATTCTTCAAAGTTACCACAGATAAACGTTTCTGCTCAAACAGATAGTTCAAGTAATTAAAAACCAATGCCACTGAGGGTACAGTTTGTTCCGTTCTAACAATCCAAGAAGTAAAAGCTTTCCAATGAGATTGATATTGTCGCTTAGTAGACTGAGTATATTGATTGAGCAATTTATTGGTCACATCCCTACCGTATGGTGCTAGCCACTTGGCCTCCTGAATGTCCATAATGCAAAAGTCAGCGAGGTCGCTAGGTTGCCAATCGTGTCTAAGTGGAAGTACCCGACCGGGAGCGATACCGGGTCCGGGCACCACATTATTAATTGCTGGTACCACACCTGCGCCGGCCACAGGGGCGCGATTAGCGAGACTAAGCCTCGATAAACTCGTAGTTTGTTCACTACGTGGCACATTAGAGACGCATCTGGCGGCGGAAACAGATAGATGGAGCTCCATCTGTTCCAGTCTGTCACTAGGGCGTCTGGCCCCCCTGCCGGCGTTATCGCCCGGCGGGTGAGGTATAGAGGGAGCTTGTGAGTCTCGTCGGACGCAAAAAGATCCACTTGTGGATGGGAGAGCTCCGCAATCATTAGGTCGAAAATGGGTTGCTTGAGCTCCCATTCTACTGTCGTGCTCTGTCTCCGGGACAGAGCGTCTGCCCAGACGTTCGCTACGCCTGGGAGATAAGATGCGTGAAGATAAATATCTAGACTGCTGGCTAGAACAAAAATCTCTTCCGACACGAGTAGCAACTTCCTTGACCTCGTTGACCCTTGTTTCTGAATACAGTGAACTGCATTCAGATTGTCCATTCTGAAGGCCACCGACTTGCCCCGTAACGCCGGGCCGTGAGCCTGAAGGAAATACAAGGGGACTAGTAACTCTTTGACATTTATGTGAGAGATTTCTAAGTGGGACCAAAGTCCCTGACCCTGGTGCCCCTGATTTGACTGAAATCCCCACCCTATGGTGCCTGACGCATCCGTGTCTACCCATACCGTTGGAGGAGGAGAGGTCCATGACATGATTGAGTGCAATGTTTCCCTCTTCGCCCAGACCGCTAGTAAGGTGTGGATTAATTTTGGTATGGGCCATAATTTTCCCGCCGGTAAGAGTGGGAAATATTTGTTGCCTTCCAATATTAATCGTTTTACTTTCAACCGGCCCAACTTGACAGTTAGCTGAATCCAGTTGAGAGAGCCGACCAGAGACTCCCAGACTCTTCGTGTCGTAGTCAGACTGTGAAGAAACCTGAACAGTTTCCTGCGAAACCTGTTGCGATTGTCCACACTCTGACTCAGAGTGAGAGCGGCGGTGTCCCAGACCAGCCCTATCCACTGAATTACTCTTGAGGGAACAAGGTTTGACTTTACCAGATTTACCTTGAAGCCTAGAGTTTTGACATGATTTAAAATGATATTGACATGTTTTATGCATAATTGTTGTGTCTCTGCCACCACCAGCCAGTCGTCTAGATACCACAACACTCTGATTCCCTGTTTTAACAACGGCATCAGGGCTTGCCGGACTAGTTTCGTGAATAGTCGAGGTGCTAGGTTCAAACCGAACGGCATCCTCTGAAAAACAAAATTTTGGTGCCTGATCCTCAAGGCCAGAAACCTTTGAAATCTTTTGTTGACCGACACGTGCCAATAGGCGTCTGTCAGGTCTAGGGAACACATCCAGCCTCCCGGCGGAAGTGTTAGCCTGATTTGATGAACTGTTAACATTCTGAAAGACTCGTTGTAAATGTGAAAATTCAGATAAGACAGGTCTACGACCGGCCTCATCTGAACACTGTCCCGTTTGGGAACCAAAAACAGTTTTGACGTGAATACAGGGTAATCTGGAGGGACCGGGATGATGACATTCTTGGCAATCATCTCCTGGACCAGCGACTCCACCTCTAATGAAACACAATTTGCCGTTGTCGGCTGACGTAAGCGAGGTCGCCGGAGCCACTGCCAAGTGATGCCTTTGCGTGCCACCATCCGTGCCCAGGTTTTTAACGGCCATGCTTGGTGACACGTTCGGAACGACCCAGTTAGCAGACAAGGGTTCGCCGGCTGTACTTCCCTCGGTTTCCTCCGGCTTTAAGATAGGCACTGGGAGTGAGAGAGACTTTAGTTTTTTGATGGTGGGTTTGGGGGTGTTGGACGCTTCGCCGGCTGGCTGGTGTGGGCCGAAGACTGGCCCTGCCCCGGCTTATACTGGCCGCGTCCTCTCTGTCCTGAAAACCCTCTCTGTCTATGCCTGTACTGACCCAGGGGGGATTGGGAGGACTTAGGCGGAAGAAACGGCTTAGAACCCCCTGGCTGAGCTTTAGTAGGAGGCTTAGGTTTGGGGAAGTTAAATGCAGGTTTCTTAGCCTGTGCGGGACTGTGCTTCACGGCCTGTGCCATGTTAAACACTGTTCGCCATACATCAGGGGACATTAAAGAAGGAGTAAGTACTGGGGACATTACCACCTGGTTAGCAATGCGATCAGGCAGCTTGCGAACTAATGACATCCTAAGATCCTGTCGTGCTCGCACCGCCTCAAGTAAGGCTGTGCGTATGTCACCTAAGGATTGAATCGACGACTGAAGAATCAGACGCCGGGATAACTCAACTGATCTTCGAGCATCCGCGTCTGCGATTGCCTGAGTAGACCTGAGTAAAGACTTAGCCACCTGCTGAGAAACTATGTACTGTGAAAACAGGCGGAAAGCTTTTCCCCTTAGCCTAAATTCTCTGTCTAGGTGAGTAGGGGTAGGGGTAGTGAATGGGTCCTTTAGTTCACAAAGATTAATCTTAGGGGCAGCTAGAAAAGAAAATAGAGCTGACGGAACTCCGCCGGCAGAACCTACCGGCATGGAGAACCATGAATGTGTATCCTGAGGGATCTGGTGGGAAGATTTAGAAGTGAAAGTGGTTGCAAAGTTTTGAGCCTCTACCTCCCAATCCACCCAAGGTCCTGGTCCAACTGTCCCACCTTCAACACTGGATTAGCTGTCTCGTCTGTGACGGTCTGTAAATCTAGTTCAGGAGTAAGAGCCGACAGAGCCTTAATATCATTAAACCCATCCAGCTTAGACCAGTCTGAAAAAAGTTTTGAAGCTGAGGCAGGGGGTAAAGCAGGCTTAGATGCATAAACAAAATAATCCTGATGATAATAACTAGGTATAGCCTTGATATTTACGTCCAAAACATTACCCAAGGCATCCAATGCCCTTAATTTCTTTGACTTATTTCCCTGGATAAACCACTCACGTGGTACCGGGAGTTCCCCTGACAAGGTAGGCTGGGCAAGCTCTGGCTTAGAGGGGTTCAAAGGGACCCATGACTCGTCTGGCCCATAAAGCAGGGGCATAGCTACCTTTCTAAGAGGCGCTTTGTCTAGAGGAGGTGGATTAACATCCGTGATGACCCTGACATTTGACGTAGTGAATGCCGCCGTAGCTGGCTTAGAGCTCCCTGCCGGTGACAGAGTAGGAGGGTTAGGAATCTTAGATAAATCGATTGACGTTATCAGAGGCCGTACCGCAGAACTTGTCAAGGGAGCCCCCAAGTCCATTGTGGGGTTTTCTCGTTGTTGACTAAAGAATTTAGATAGAGCATGAGTAAGTAACCCATCAATTTCTTGTGCTGTAACAAACTGGTTAGATGCAGAACTTTCAGGTGAATCAGTATTATCATGGGCGGCGTCCAGGCCTGAGCCTGACCCTTGTCCATCCCTATCTGAAATTATTGACACTTCATCTTGTTCCTCCCGATCCTCCTGAGAAGACCCCGCCGAGGCAGGGGCACCTTGTTTCCAAGATAAGTCAGGGATAGAGGATGGGGTCGCCGCGTCCCTGTGGACATCGGCTACTGTGTGACTCGTATGAGTCGGACGTGGATGGTCAGACCCTGGTTGAGCAAACCGCCAAACACCGAGGCTCTGGCCTACGCTCTCTTGAGAGTCTGAAACATTCTCAATTATTGAATTTCCTGAACTTTCCGTTTCTAGGGTTAAAATATCAATAGGTAATCTTGTTTAGGGACAGGCGCTTCACTATACTCTGAGGCTGTAACAGAAACATTTTCAGGTGTAGAGGTACGACGAGATGCACTAGACTTAGGAGAATGTCGAGAGGACTTCCTATGGGAATCCTTTTTGGAGGATTTGTGGCTACGGTGTGACCTCGAACTAGACCTAGATTTGGAAGAATCACCACCATGACCACTGGTGGAAGCTTCAGTCTTACTCTTCTTACTAGCCGGGGAAGAGGCACGACTTGAAGACTGCTGTCTGAGAGGTGACCTTGACCTCGATCTCGCCTGCGACGAGGAGGTGGCTGCCGGGGGAGTAGGCTCTCTCGGGCGATTAGACGTATCCACAGACGATACAGAACCCTGGCTAGTCTCTGTCGGCTTAAAACCCGTTACTCTAGAGGTACGTTTAGGGGGAGGGTGCTCTGACAGCAACTTATCCCAAAGTGGGACGTTGTCACATTGAAGTGACTTATGTGCGACAATGGTAGTGTAGGCCGACATTTGTTGTCTGACCTCTCTCAACGCTACCGCCGCGGTCTTGTCATTGTCACACAGGACTTTATTGGCTAATTGGGAGCAAAAGGAACAATTAAGTGTAACCCAGAGACCCCTTGAACGGTCTAGACATTTAACACACCTTATGCAAAGGGTATGCGCAAAAATCGGGATACCCGCGCAAGTAGGGGTAATGCACAGGGCAAAAACTGGGGCCACAGTAGCCATGACAGAGACTGGTGTGAGGAAACTACCGCCGGGTCTGTATTGGTCCGCCGGAGCTCAGCTCTGGAAAAATAAAGAAAAATTTCCAGGAATTAATGCTCATAAGGTTAACCCAAGTGTTCGCATACAAGTGTTAATAACCCGCCGGGTAACGGGATGCAAAGACACAGCTAACACATCTCGCTACGCGGCGGGGTGTAAAGAGGCTAAACAAATCTTTTTAGCTAAAGAACATGAAGAATACCCTCTGATATAATGGTCCAGTATGGCACTTATAGTCTGTAAGAGGTGGTGACTGTCTCAAGATTCAATTTTGTAACAAAGCCCCCCTCATAAAGACGCCGGCCCTTGAAATATTTTAGTAGAATAGCCCAGGGCAGGAATATACGAGATCTGATTTTTTAACGAATTGTCCCAAAAGATCGTCGTAAAAATAGAAGGCGGCGATACTGAATGTATCACCAAATTAAGGTTAATCGAAATTGAATTTGTTATAAATTCCTTAGTTCCTCCACTTAGGAGCACCCGCCGGGTGTGGGAATCGATTTGGTTAAACCTCACTGAACCTTCAATTGCCGTAAGAGTAAAGGCAGCGATACACAGAGTATCACTAAAATGGATTGGTTAACTATATGAGACCTAAGTCGTTTATCCCACCCTGCTCAGGTGCACCCGCCGGGTGAGAAGTCTAAAAGTTAACCCCACAAGTTCCTGACCCCACTTCTTTGTAAAAGATCGCCGGGGAGGAACGCCTAAACAACAGCTAGGTTTTCCATGTGGTTGTCGTAAACCAGGTAGAAAAAACCTATAAAAAACAATGTTCGGAAGAACGTCGGATTGTATATATATATATATATATATAAGGATGGGTACAGCCATCCCGCCGGGAATTAAAGGAGGCCTGAAACCAGGCACCCACAGAGACGCAGTCCTGGAGAGCCACAGACACCTCCCCACGCCGGGGAACCAGCCAGAGTTAAAAACCACGTGTGGCCCAACACTGCTCATCGGTCAGGATTTTTCATGGTGAAACCGAGAAAAAACCCGCCGGAAGGCAAGCCCCACCCTGAACAGACACCATCTGAACAATACGACACGAGGAGAGTCACGCACGACTAACCAAGGTCACAACATAATCCGTGGAATTAGCCAATACACAACTAAACCAGGAAACAATTATAGTCCGAGGAATTAGCCAATACACAACTAAAACCCGGATACACATGACACAGTAGGGCATATTTATAAAATAAATAATAACACTAGACATGTGGCAAAGCTACGAGCGGCTGGCTAGGCCTAGGTAGACGGCATGAAAATAGTTGAAATATAAACACACATTGGAATATCACAACAGGAACCACCGCCAACACACCACCGTAGCGATAACTTCCCACCCCGGGAAGCCTGACACGGACCCAGAAAAAACTTCACTAAGTGAAGAAAAATACGCTGGGAACGTCAGAAAAAACACAGCTTACCTCATCAGAAGGATAAAAGGCAGCAATACTTAACGCGTAATGAAAGCCGCCTGCATCACAAACTAACACAACTGTGAAAAGTTCACGTGTCCACAACAGGACCACGAGGGTACATCCGAAATAGATGCCCCATACACACGACCCAAAATACACTGCACTGCGGGCAACCAGCCCAGGACACTCCTGCTACGCCTATCCTAACCTTACTCGATACATCCTAGAGTAAACAAATGAGAAAAAACTCACTAGGGACGCAACGAATGCGGAACCAGCGGAGCCTGGAAGGTACGTCCGGGCAGGCTGAGCGCAGAGCAAAGAAGGAGGAATGACGCCTGAATCAGCGTCTGGTCAGAAATCCACACAAGTACATCCACGATATGATGGAAAGCTTATTGGATAGTTATTCTTATTTTCTTTTTGTTTTTATTTTTTACGAAGTTTTTTCGTAGTGAGAACCCAATTCATAATGACTGAAGCCATGAGTGAGGTCGCGTGCGCTCATGATGAAGGCTCCTCAGTTTTTAAATGCTCTGCGCGGTAGATTCAAACTACGGCGGATTAGTGTTTGAAGAGGATGCCTTATGTAATAGGCATGTTCGTCAATGATGGAGGGGCCACTAATAAATATTAGGTTTTCTTTATCTCCTTACAGGAGTCAAACCTATAGTCTTTACTTCACTCTCGTCTGTACCAAAATACTGCAGACTTTGCATTACTCTTAAAAAAGGCGGTTTTCCTTATGGCTTTGGCCACCGGGAACAGAGTGTCTGAGCTGGCGGCGATGAGCAACACACCTAATTGCCTTAGGTTTGGCAGACTTAATGAATGTATTTACATTGCACCTTCCCCAGGTTTTGTAGCCAAGAATGAGCACAGTGCACACGTGTTTTCTGAATTCACGGTGCCGGCGTTAAAAGTGGGAAAGGTGCATCATAATCTATGTCCAGTGCAAGCTCTAACCAAATATTTGAGAGTAGCTCCTCTTATCCCCCAAGGTGCTTTATGGGTAGCAAGTACGGGTAAACGCTTACTTAAACGACGATTAGCCTCTCTTCTGGTCGAAGTCATTAAAGAGAGTAATCCCGGCGTTGTGGGTAGGGCCCACGATTTACGCAAATGGGCAGCTTCTTTAAGTTTCCTGAAAAAATTTTCAGTAGAAGATATCGCGTCCACTCAGTTGTGGGCGTCTAATCATACGTTTTTGTCTAGATACTTGTCAGTTGCTCTAGACAAACCTTCCTTACCATGTATAGCTTTAAGGCAGAGGGTCTAGGTGGCCCTGCAGTCACTTTTGTTTATTTTCACGAGAAGGGGGGGGGGGGGGGGGTGCAGTCAGTTGACATAGGACACCCTAGACCCCGCCGGAGTATGAGAGCTGTGATACAATTTAAGGTTAATGTGATATGAAAATTTCTCAGCGAGAAATTGTGCTAGTACAATGTTAGTACAAAACAACGGTGTTGTTATAGTAGTTTTAGCTGCGAAAGCAATCTAATATTAGAACAGTGGAGATCCTTTGCAATTTACCTCCACGATTATTTTGGGTTTATTATGTGCACATATAACTTATAACTTGTTATTTTTGTCACCACTCGTTGAGTGGGGTGCCTTTGTAACTACAGATCTGTGTTCAGAATCTTCAGGGTTACCCATTTTTTGTCAGGCAGGCTTCTTTGAAGCACGCACCTGCCTGAACCCTTTTTTCTTGTATATTTTTGGCCTACGCCATATTTAAATATATTTTTCAAAAGTAAGAATACTATGTGGTTGTTTTTTATTATCTGCTTTTATAGAGTTATGATATGATTACGAATGTCCCCCTCCAGTCTTAGAAATCAGGCATGTTCGTCAATGATGGAGGGGCCACTAATAAATTATAGGTTTGACTCCTGTAAGGAGATAAAGAAAACCTAATATTTAGTAGTGGCCCCGTAATATGTGTGTGGGGAAATGTTGAGGTATGGTGGTGAGATAGTGATAGAATGGGTATGGAAAATGTGCAAACTAGCATGGGAGAAGGGGAGTGCACCCGGAGACTGGCATAATAGTCCCCCTATATAAGGGCAAAGGGGAAAGAGGAGTGTGTGGTAACCACCGAGGAATATGTCTTCTAAGCGTAGTAGGGAAGGTATACAGTAGGGTAGTGATTGAGAGAGTGAGAGTGAGAACGGAGAAATGGATAGGCGACGAGCAGGGAGGTTTTAGGAAGGGAAGGATGTGTAGATCAGATTTTTACCTGAATTGTGTTGTGGAGAAGTATCTGGAGAAGAAACAAAAGGTGTATGTTGCCTTTATGGACTTGGAGAAGGCCTATGACAGAGTGGATAGAGAAGGTTTGTGGAAAGTACTTAGAATATACGGAGTAGAGGGCAAGTTGCTGAAAGCAGTGAAGAGCATGTATGAGGGTGCAAAGGCGGCAGTACGTGTGGAGAGTGAGCAGAGCGAGTTCTTTGACCTGAATGTGGTTTGAAACAGTTGTGTGATGTCCCCGTGGTTGTTTACTGTATATATGGATGGAGTTATGAAAGAAATACTATCAAGAGCAGTGGATGTTGGTGTATCGCTGAAAGGGAGGGAATTGAGTGGAAGCTACCTATACTGCTGTTTGCGGATGATACAGTTCTGATGAGTGATAATGAATGGGAGTTGCAGGGTCTGGTAAATGAGTTTGGAACAGTGTGCGAAAAACGGAATTTGAAGGTAAATACGGGGAAGAGCAAGGTTATGGTCTTCGAAAGGGGTGAAGTCACAGAGTGTGAGGTGAAGCTGAACGGTCAGGCTATGGAGATCGTCAACTCTTTTAAGTATCTGGGCAGTGTGTTGAGTATAAAGATGGGACTATGGATGAAGAAGTGGGGGAGAGGGTACAACAGGGGAAGAGGGTTGTAGGAACGCTAAAAGCAGTAACAAGAAATAGGGTGGTCAGTATGGAAGTGAAGAAGTCCTTGCATGACAGTGTGGTAATCCCGACAATGACTTACGGAAGCGAAGCATGGACGTTGGTTGAGAGACTCAGACCAAGAGTGAGAGCAGTGGAAATGAATTACCTAAGGAGTGCGTGCGGAGCTACATGGAGGGATAGACAGACTAATGAGGAAGTAAGAAGGAGGTGTGGTGTGGAGGTAATGTGCTGGAAAGTGTGAAAAGGAACAACTTGAGATGGTTCGGCCATATGGAACGTATGGAAAGCGAGAGAATGACTAAGAGGGTGTACGAGAGCGAGGTGGAGGGACAGAGGGGGAGAGGTAGACCGATTATGAGGTGGAAGGATGGAGTGAGGAACTACATGAATGAAGGCGGTGCTGGTTGGGGGGAGGGGCGTCGACTGACTGGGGACAGAGGTGCATGGGGGCGGTTCGTTCGTGGCCACCCCTTCGGGGATCACGGCGTCAGGCAATAGATAGATAGATAGATAGGCCCCGTAATCATTGACGACTGGGGCCCTCCCGACCGTCCCCTTCCCATTCGTTGATGTATTAAGGATTTTGGTTTACTTGATATGTCAGTGAAGGAGGAATGACGCCTGAATCAGCGTCTGGTCAGAAATCCACACAAGTACATCCACGATATGATGGAAAGCTTATTAGATAGTTATTCTTATTTTCTTTTTATTTTTATTTTTTACGAAGTTTTTTCGTAGTGAGAACCCAATTCATAATGACTGAAGCCATGAGTGAGGTCGCGTGCACTCATGATGAAGGCTCCTCAGTTTTTAAATGCTCTGTGCGGTAGATTCAAACTACGGCGGATTAGTGTTTGAAGAGGATGCCTTATGTAATAGGCATGTTCGTCAATGATTACGGGGCCACTACTAAATATTAGGTTTTCTTTATCTCCTTACAGGAGTCAAACCTATAGTTTGACTTAATTCTTGCCTCTTGCTTATAGGAATTCAAGGTAAAAAGGATATTGTAATACGTTGTGATCAAGTTGTGATGATTAATACTTGTGTGGGGAGATTGTAGGCACCAATCGATCAGGGCTAGACCCAGGTGAGGTTATAGGCATGTGATAAAGAGTCGCTCGAACTCCTGTTTCATTTGCTTGGCCTCTCTTACTGATTTTCTTTGTGCCTCATTTACACTGAGAGCAATCCAGCTAGCTCTCACAAACACCTCCTCCTCCTATCCACTTCACTACACTAAACATGCACACCACACTTCATTCCTCCACACCAAAATTAAAAAAACACAAAATGATGAATTTTAGCCCAGCCTCGGAGTCCCCAGGGGGGGGACCATAAATGCCCCCTCACCCGACCGACCATCCCCTGACGACCCCACACAATTACCTGGACCTCGGCCTGTTACTCTTTCTATTAATTTCTGCAACATTCGCGGACTTTCCTCTAACTTTCACTCTGTTGAACACCATCTCTCCTCCTACAAACCTGATCTTCTCTTCCTCACCGAAACCCAGGTGTCTGTAGCAACATCCAGCAACCCCTTCTCTGTATCCTCCTACTTTCTCTATCCTAGTTTCAAAGCCAAAGGCGGATGTTGTGCATATGTGCACAACAAACTCACTTGCTCTCGTGTTCCCGATTTCGACTCCTCTGAATTCTCAACTTTATGGCTCAAACTTTCCTGTCATTCTCTTACTAAATATTTCTGTGCTGTCTATCTTTCCCTAACTCTACCAACTTTCCTAAATTCTTTGACTATCTAAACTCTACAGTGGAACACATTCTATCCATTTCTCCTTTCTCAGAAATCTCCATCTTAGGAGATTTCAACGTTCACCACCGCCAATGGCTCTCCTCTCACACTACTGATCCACCTGGTGAACAAGCCTACGTCTTTTCTATCCTAAATGACCTAGAGCAGTTAGTTCAGCAACCCCCCCGTATCCCGGATCGCATCGGAGATCGGCCCAACATTCTTGACCTGTTTCTAACTTCTAACCCTTCTTCTTATACTGTTGATCTTTTCTCTCCTTTGGGCTCCTCCGACCATAAACTTATCTCTGTCACCTGTCCTATCTCTCCAGTACAGCCCCGATCCTCCTAGCCGGCGGCGCTTGTGGCACTTTGGCGCTGCCGACTGGGAGGCTCTTCGGCAGTACTTCTTTGATTTCCCATGGAATGATTTCTGCTTCCATGGCCGGGGACCCTCGGAGAGTGCTGAACGCATTACCGAGGTAATCCTATCGGGCATGGAAGCATACATTCCATTCTCTTTCTCTCAGACTAATGCTAAAAAATCTTGGTTTACTCACGCCTGTTCTACTGCTGTCCGCAATAAGGAGGAAGCATTCAAACGGTACCGACGCCTTAAAACTCAAGGACTCTCATTCTTCATATGTTTCTGCCCGGAATCAAGCCAAATCTGTTCTTCGACTTGCCAAACACTCTTTCATCAATAATAAATGCACTGAACTATCCAACTCTAGCTCTTCCCAAGCTTTCTGGCATCTAGCCAAAAACCTCTCCAACAATTTCTCTTCCTCGTCTTTCCCTCCCCTTTCCCACTCTGATGGCACAACCATCACTTCTTCCTCTGACAAAGCTAAACTCTTCGCTCAAACTTTTGCTAGAAACTCCACCTTGGATGATTCCGGTGCTATTCCTCCCTCTCCGCCCTCCTCTCTCTTACTTATGCCTAATATCCTAATCTCTTCTAAAGATGTACTTTCTACCCTCTCTGGGCTTAACACTAATAAGGCGTACGGTCCGGACGGTGTTCCTCCTGTTGTTCTCAAAAACTGTGCTTCCGTGCTGACTCCCTGCCTAGGCAAACTCTTTCGTCTCTGTCTATCCTCTAACGTCTTCCCTTCATGCTGGAAGTTTGCTCACATTCAACCTGTCCCAAAGAAGGGTGACCGCTCTCAACCCTCCAACTATCGTCCAATTGCTCTTATCTCTTGTCTTTCTAAAGTTTTTGAAACTATTCTTGCTTCCAAATTTCTTAAGCATTTCTCTTCATAATCTGCTCTCAGATCGCCAGTATGGCTTCCTTAAGGGTCGCTCTACTGGTGATCTTCTTTCATATCTTACTAACTCTTGGTCATCCTCCTTTCGGGACTTCGGTGAGACTTTTTCTATTGCACTAGACATATCGAAAGCCTTCGATAGAGTCTGGCATAAATCTTTAATTTCTAAACTACCCTCCTTCGGTTTCTATCCCTCCATCTGTGCCTTTGTCTCTAATTTCCTTTCTGGCCGTTCCATAGCTGCGGTTGTGGACGGCCATTGTTCACTTCCTCACCCTATAAACTCCGGTGTTCCTCAGGGCTCTGTCCTATCTCCTATTCTCTTTCTAATTTTTATAAATGATCTCCTTAACTGTACCTTAATTCCCATCCATTCATACGCAGACGACTCAACTTTACACTACTCCATTAGTTTTTCAGAACGCCCCAGCCAGCAATCCCTCAAAGCAAAACGTTAATGAAGCCATAGAACTCTTAAATTCTGATCTAAATACTATTTCCAATTGGGGCAGAGAAAACCTTGTTAACTTTAATGCTTCCAAAACCCAATTTCTCCATCTATCTACCCGTCAGGATCTCCCAGCGGACTATCCTTATTCTTCAACAATACAAAAATCAACCCTTCATCTTCTCTCAATATTCTTGGTGTCTCTTTTTCTTCTGCTCTCATTTGGAAGGACCATATTACCAGTCTTGCTAAGGCAGCCTCCCAGAAGCTGGGTGTGCTCAACCGCCTTAGGGGGTTCTTTTCCCCTGCACAGCTTCTTGCTCTGTACAGGGGCATAGTGCGCCCTTGTATTGAGTATTGTTCACATGTGTGGGGAGGTTCCTCTCACACCGCTCTCCTAGACAAAGTTGAAAGGAAGGCCTTTCGTATCATTAACTCCCGTCCACTCACCAACTCTCTGCAATCTCTCTCTCTCCGCCGCAATGTTGCATCTCTCTCGCTATTCTATCGCTACTATAATAATCAGTGTTCCTCAGAGCTATCCCAGTGCATACCACCTCCTTTACGTAGGGCACGTGGTACCCGTCTTGCAACTCAATCCCACCCCTACTCTGTGCAACTCTCCAACCCAAGAGTGAAACGTTACTCTCAAACTTTCTTCTACTCAACATCTGAGCTCTGGAACTCTCTCCCAGAATCAGTCTTTCCCTCTTCCTATGACTTAAATTGCTTCAAACTCCGTGTGTCCAGGCATTTTGGCTCGAACGTCCCTTGATTTTGGCCCTGTCACTCTTTCAACTATGGGGGAGGCACTCGCTATAGGCAGTTATGCCTTTTGCCTCCCTCAATCACATAGAAAAAAAAAAAAAAAAAAAAAAAACTAATACATACATGGGAATTATTATTAGGTACATACATACAATAGCTATTTTATTTAACACTTAGGTGTTCGTTACGTAGCCTAGTATACATGTGATAATGTTTATACTGATTACTTCATAATTGAAGCTCTTTGGCCAACTTGGTAATAATTCGCCTATGCTGTCTTCTACTATTATGTTAGATGGTTCTCCAGGCCCATCATAATTTATAAGCCTCCTTAGTTCCATTTGTTCCGGTAGCATTCAGGCCTTTGGTGTTTTACTTGCATAAAAATATCTTCGTTATACTGCAAATCCGGGGTCTGGACAAATGGTGGCTGGTGATTGGCGGGTGTGTTTTGAAACCGCGGCCGTGATAGGACATCAGGATTTCCCTTTGACTGGGGTGACTGTCCTAGATGTCCCGTGTCCCATAGAGTCTGGGAAGTTCCTGAGGTCATGGGGTGCTCGGGTAAACTTGGCTCTCTTCGTTCCCTCCTTACTTTGATGTTTGCAATCTTACATGAACTGGAGCCTATTCTCGCCAACCCCGTCACTTCAACTGTATATATATATATATATATATACTGTATATATATTGTTATGCCCTGTTTTTATGCAGGATTAACTTGGTATAGGTGGGTTCTACAAGACTGGGTTATAGGATTTCATGCACATTACACAAATGGAGTCAATAGAGGACATAGATAATATAAAAGAATGGTTTATTATGCAGCTTTATTCTCCACAACACTAGGCAGAATAATGATTATATATTCATAAGAAACAATGGGAAATTTGATAAGTCAATTGAGTACTTTGGACTTTTATAATCTCTAGCACTTATCGCGGGTTTAGATAGAGACACACTTCCCACTTCCAACGTTCAGGTATTATTCTTCTGATCACAATTACTTCAACGATATGTAGGGTACACGAATCACACAGGCTAAGTATCTCGTTATGTTAAATCTCTGGTAATATGACTCGTAATCAAAGATGAAAATATGAGTAATATATAGTTGTTCCCAAGAAGGTACGTAAAGGGAATAACAGTAGCTAGCTTCACTGGTATGGTATGTTCACTTGTCTCAATAACACTTAAGACAGAATATCGGTGAGGGGCGATTCAGGTTTCTGGTTAACAATCACAATCACTTATTTTAGTATTGCTTTCACTCGAGCCGTAGTCCCAATAATTAAGACTTATTTCTTCGGCGAGATTAAACCTGGTAACAAGAATAATTACGGGAGTCAGTTCGCCTAGTCTTAAATTCACTGATATACTTTAACACACGCTAGCATAGTAATCACTTTCTTCATAACATTAGAGATCGATGAGACATAATAGAATACACTGTATGGTAGAATTAATAGTATCGTAGCACTGATACTTTTGAGAGTTAGCACTGTGATAGAGTTTCCTGGTTATCTTGAGTTGGTGATGTCGGGGGTTAACAGCTGCTCTGGGGCCGTCTAAGCTGTCCGGTAGTGTAGAGAGGGTTACAGATGGGTTACTTGATTAACCGGTGATGAAGTTCCGATATGTTACTCTTGGATGGGGACCTTAAATACAATGTCTCAGGCACAGGCCGGATTAACAAGGTATCGGACGAACGTAAGATAGTCGGGAAAAGCAACTTTCTTATCTGTCTCTGGTCTTTGAAAGAGGTTCAAGGAACTCGGGCAGTTTTGAAACCTTTTAGTTAACAATTCTGTTTGGGAGGCCACAGACAATTGTTACCAAGGAGTTATTCTTGCAGAGTCCTCAATTAAGAGTTTCTCGCATAATCCCTTCTAACATAACAAGATCTTTCTGTCCTAGACCAGTTATGAGTCAAGTATACTAGTGTCTACTATTCTATTTTAGTCACTGTTGGAAGGCGTTTTTTCTGCTACAACAATCACTAAACTATAACAGAAAACGTACTCGGATGGATAACTATTGAATCTGGGAGTCCAGAATCCGATAGGTTATTCAAATGGAGTTACTATTACACTCTATGATTGCTTGTAAACCCAAGTAGAAGAGGACACACTACAATGCGTTTATAAGACAATCAATAATTGGTAAATTAGTTATTTGCAGATATGATATTACCTTTCGAGTCCGGGTATTATAAAATATTCACAAAATGTTAATTTACCTACTCACAGATTTCCATAGACTACGGGGTGCCGAATTATCAGGAATCTTGAGGGATGTATACTAGACTTTCAAGCAGAGCGGTATGCCGTTGATTTGAGAGCTAATAATGAACTGGCCGAGTTTTGCCTCGGTGGTAGCATTTATAGGTTTGGTCAAAAGGGGGGGGGGGGGAACATTCTAGAACTATTGGATGTCAGGGGTTAGGAAGCAGTTAATTTATTCTTTTTAACTTAGTGGGGTAGTGCAAGAGGTCTTTATCTCTTCAATATTAAAATGCCCCAGAACAAGAAGCCCACCACAGAAGCCACGAGCGAACACCACACAGAAACACCCGGAAGAAAGGTCCACAGAACGAAAGGACCAGCTGACCGAGCCAGCCATTTCAGACAGGCCCAAGCCCGCAGGGCTAAGCAGCTCCAGGCCGCACCCATTTACCTTTTCTAAACTGACCATTTTCCACACCTCACGTACACTACCCCCCTTGTGTCCTACACTCCTAACTACAAAGATGATGAACAGGAATATACATTCATATTAAAAACACCCATGCCCTGTCCCGACGTTGAGCCAATGCCAACACATCAGACAGCCATAATTATATCTATGTATGTTCTTACATCCGAGAAGTAGATGTTATATATCTTAGAAGTTAAAACACCCCCGCCTGTCCCTAGACCTTGTATATCATTTCCCATGACGAGTATAGATATATGTAACCCGTGCTCAGTTGCCCCCTTGCATTGTTCCTCTAGTAACTAAGTGTCTCTATGCAATCCTTAGTTTAAGTATTAATATTAACATTCCCTAACATCTTGTCTTGCCAGACTAAGCTTCTGAAGACCCATCGCCCCATAAATCTATGTATTCAATCCTTAGGTTAAGTATTTTTATCCGCCATTTTGTTCACCTTTTTCCATTTACTGTTCCACAATTGTCATACGTCTTCCCCTTGCCTCCTTCGTATCCACAGTCCACACTACGCCAGTTTACTTCGTGTCATACACCTCTTACCCCAACCAGAGATTGTATAAGATAACCTGGTTACCAGTATCTGTCATAAGTACCCCGAAACAATAACTAAGTACCCCTACGAACTGCCGCTGTTGTTGGTATATTTATATTCATAGAAAACGCAGTTCCCAGGGCCAACTAATAGTATCCATAACCCCTCGGACTGATCACATTACTCTATCTTTTCCAGACTCATATACCACCCCATAGTTGCATTCCCCGGTAGCATTTGGCTAACGTATTCTACTGCCTTTTCAAACTTCCATATCAACTGCAGCCTAATGCCACCCCCACGCCCAGAGACCTTAGGGTCAAATTCCCCTATAGCCCCCCTGCACTCCCCCCCTCTCATTATAAGACACCGCACTTCTCTACTCTTGTCCGACCTAGCCTCTCTCATACCTCTTGAAGATCCTTGAATTGTCCGTTGCTAATGCTCTCCAACCTTTTATATATATACTCCTATCCAGCCTACCTTCACTTAGTAGGCCAGAACAACATTAGAACTTTACTAGCCCCTTGCATACCATCTATTCTCTTACAACCCATTCACAACCCTGCACCCAATGGTCGTCGGTGCGAGGCTAGCCGCCTCGCCAGTAACTAACTTCTATTGCCATACTTCCAGATAAATGTGGCAGAGTTAGCAACCCAGTCTCCACCACATCCAGCAAACCCTACAATTAACAACCAGCCGAGTAAAACCAGCTAGCCAAGGCACCTTCGGTTTTGGTATTAAGGACACCCACATCTGTCTCATACACAGAGGGTTATTACGAACACTGGTGATATGGCAAGCCCCTAGCCACAGCCGCCGGACGACTATCACAGAGAGAGGGCGCCCAGCTCCCCCTTTTTGCCCACCCGAGGAGGGAGACCCCCACCCCCGCGGAGGTATACCTGGCCCCTGTTTTGACTTCCGAGTCATTGCCAGGTAGCACAGGAATTCTTCCTATCAATGAACTAACCATGCATGACTAACACCTTTACTAACCTCTATTTACTCACAATAAACCATTTACCTTTCTTGCATGCTCTGATCACTAAATTAGCACCTCAGCTATACCATAGAATGAAGATTGAACAATCTAAGAGAGACGCTCCTATCACAGCTGTCCCCATCCTCCTCGCAAAGTAGATCCAGTCTCCCTCCCCTAAATACTTCCAGTATAGCCAAAATAGTACCTCTTACTAAGGCTCAGTTATATGAAAATATAAAGGCTTCCTATAGCCCTGTGCCACAACAGTAAATACCATCTTACCTAGTCCCCATATCTATTGAGAGCTCAAATAAGTCCATAAGACTCGAGATCCCTACTGTCTACAGGGTCCAGAACCGAGCCTATAAATCTAGCTCCCGCCCCCAGTCAAATCAGTTGAAAGCTAGACACCAACCAGTGGTCACTACCCTGCAGTTTACCTCTAGCTCTGCCCTCGTGTTGTTCCGGAGTGAGATTCCAGATCCGGCAGACTCCGTGGCAGAGAAGACTGATAGAAGCATCTGTCCATGTACAAGTCCTAACGTGCACCTTATAACCTTCACACAAATTCGTGGGTATATAAGTGTGTAGCCAGCAACGATCGTCAAGAGATCCGACTTGAGAACTTCCTACATTTTGGACCATCTGGACGGCCGAGGAACCAGTCGTTAGCCCCCAACATCACCGGAAGCAAGATAACCAGGACCAGATCTACCAATACTATTCAAGATTCATGTTGCTAGTACTAAGTGTTATAGTACTAGCTTGATACTCACTTTTTAACTTTCTATAAAGTGGCTAAAACCTTGCCCAGTGTAATTCATATTTAACCATTCCATTTGGGACGTACTAAGCGATCAGTGCTCTTTAATTAACAGGCGACCTTGACTCTCGTAATTACCTTATTCAGATATTAAAACTCTAGTGATATCTAACGTTCGCCCACTGATTTGTGTTCTACGTATTTCTGCCATAAGAATATAAAACTTAGATCAGTACCCCCATGAGGTTACTAGAGATTCCGTGTTCTACAATATACGCGTGTCTAACCCTAACTGTGAGCTGCTACTTGGGCACGCGACCAGCCAGCAAGAGGTCAAATCAGTGACATTGAATTATACGAATATATTGAGGTCTTCCAGTAAAATAAAAACTTGCTAATTAAACCTGTGATCAGAAGAATATACCTGAACGTTGGAAGTGGGAGACTAGGCTCCATCCAGATCCGCTAATGCTAGCAGTTCCCTTCTATTATTTGTTTTGTGCGATAATTACTATCTTTCTATACTCTTCATTTATTTACGTCAATAAACGTGAACTTGTGTCGTGTTACCGTGTGTTTATTTTGTGTTCTCTATTCCTCATACCTTGTATTGTGCATGCAGCCTTATATACCCAGTCATTCAGAACTCACATTACCCAAGTTAAACCTGTAGAAAAACAGGGCATAACAAATATGTAGTTCGTAATATGATTGGTTATTGTGGACATCTTTACTCTAGTACAAGTTACTATCAGAGTTGTATAGAGTAGGATTTGGTCAAGGGGGGGCACTACTTTACAGGGCACCGTACTGGCCCATGCTGGAAGGCATTATTCGTCATTTACACATAAGTATCCTTCTCTGGTCTAGCTGAAATGCTATAGGAATCTAGGATTGGTTAAGGGGGATTTTGGGTTTGGTTAAAGATGGGGTAGGATAGCATTTTGGTAGGTAACTAGAACTTTTAGTTCGTAATATGTTGGAGGCTCACCTGGCGTCTGGCAAGAATTTGGTTTGACCGTCTGGGTCAGTGTGTACCTACGCGGGGGAAAACGCGCAGGTCCCCCCGACCTTGGTTGGTTGGTTGGGTCTCCTGGGGTAGGGGGGCACGCCGCACCTTAAATAATGCGGCATGGAGTTCTTTACGTTGATTGGATTATGATCTGATTTTAGGTTGTCATGATATACACTTTTAGTTATGGTTGATCATTGAATCTAGATTTCACTTACGAGCATCACTCATGGGGGTTAGGAATAGTACTTTTGTTAACGTTCAAGGTCAGGGGGGAACACACTCTTTTTAGGGGGGGAGAGGTGGTTGCCCTAGCCTCGCTCTGTCTGTCCTTCTGGGTCAAGTTGCGAGTTTGGCTATACATGTTAGAGGATAGTTAATTGAGGTACAAGGATAGGATTTTACCTTCTACTTACTGGGGCTTGGGAACGAAACTGAATCGGCACTTTATAACATCCTTATGGACGTCTTTGAAGGTGGAGGGTTAAGTTTTTGGGGGCGCCTTGTAAAGTCAGTGAAAATAGGCTAGCCTAAGCAGACCTCGGATGCGGAAATACCCTGAGCCGAACAGGCCAAGTGGGATATCTCTATTAGTCTAACTGGTAAGGTGTCTGCCTCACACCCAAGGGTCGAGAGTTCGTGCCCCCACCAGGGCATGATATTTTCGTGAGGCTATTTCCGCATTTAACGAAGTTTAGGTGTGTTGGTAAAATTGTTCAGATGGTTGAGAGTAAGATCGAAGCTCCATAAATCCTCTTTCGGGTATGGTGTAAAAACCGACCCCCACAGGGCAAGGAAGGGGAGAGGAGAGGCCAGGGAGTATATGTGAGACGCGCTTGGGTTGGGTTGTGGAAGTTGCCAGCCGCCCAAGCGAGTTGCCAACTGGGCAGTTTGTAGGTGCGTGTATGCACCGCTCAGTGAAGTTGACTCACCATTCCCGTTCATCTCTCTGACGGACTCTCGGTCGATTCGGCTCAAGCTTGTTCCTCTCTGTTCGTTCCTCTCTGTTCGGAGCTTTTGCTTCCCGGAAGGTGAAGTAGTGTAAAGTCAGTGAAAATAGGCTAGCCTAAATAGACCTCGGATGCGGAAATACCCTGAGCCGAACAGGCCAAGTGGGATATCTCTATTGGTCTAACTGGTAAGGTGTCTGCCTCACACCCAAGGGTCAAGAGTTCATGCCCCCACCAGGCCATGATATTTTCGTGAGGCTATTTCCGCATTTAACGAAGTTTAGGTGTGTTGGTAAAATTGTTCAGATGGTTGAGAGTACGATCGGAGCTCCATAAATCCTCTTTCGGGTATGGTGTAAAAACCGACCCCCACAGCCTGGTGTGAGGTTACTGTTGGGCCTGTCACGGTTGTCTCTTGTGAACTTTAATATTGACCCTTAACACTCTGGGCATAGGGGTGGCATTTCCCTACGGTGAAAACAGGTATAGTAGTGTGGTTTGTTGGTGGTGTCTGAGGGAAGAAGTGACAGGGTGACTCAAAAGGTTATGTGTGTGCATATGTGTAGGTGGAAGGTATGATGGGTGAACTGTATCGTTCTAGGCAGGCATCTTTGGGATAGGGTTATGCCTCATCTCTAAGAGATGGGGTTCATTTATAGGATTGTATAGTACAACGCTGATACGATGTATTTATCTGTTTGAGCATTGTTCATAGTTTGCATAGAGTCATGGTTAAATTATTTAGTGGGTAGTACAACTTGGGAGTATTTGGCACTGGTATATTGTTTTATTTACCTCAATATGATTATGTGTGTGGTATCTATGTTATGTGGATTGTTAAAAAGGTTGGGAGTAAATCACTCTGGGCCGACGTGCCTTTGGGATCCTTGCTTTCATGTCGTGTTGGTGTCGGTCTCCTGGTCCATCCAGGCGACCCTCCGTTGAATGACAGGTGTGGCGGCGTCCTTTGATCCTGCGCGCGTCTTCTTCTTTCTCCTCTGGCTGCTGGGTCCCTTCGTGTCGGTCGGCTTTCGCTCTGGTTCTTTCGGGATTGTTACTGGGTTGCTGCTTGGGAGAGTGGTGGGGGAAATCCTTTTTGGGGGTATTTTACTTCCCTCCCCTTCGTTATAGGCTTGTCCCCGAGCCTCAAGTGTGAAGGAGAGAGAGTCTCCTTGGTGGTGGGTCATTGGTAATGTATGGAGGAGTTCCCACCACTCAATGAAGCGGGCATCGGGGGTCTTGTGGGGGTCGATGGTCACCTGAAGGAAGGACGTCGTGGCATTTATGATGGCGGCCATAAGGGCTTCGTGTTGGAATCGAATGCGGACCAGTTGTCCTGAGTCTGTAGAGATTTTGATTCTCTTTATGAAGGGTGTTGGCGACATTATAGGGGCTGGTTGGTCAGGTACGGTGGGAGAGGTAGATGTGAAGACGGTGGGGCCTGGGTAGTGAGTGACGCTGCCACCAATGTTATGCCCTGTTTTTATGCAGGATTAACTTGGTATAGGTGGGTTCTACAAGACTGGGTTATAGGATTTCATGCACAGTACACAAATGGAATCAATAGAGGACATAGATAATATCAAAAGAATGGTATATAATGCAGCTTTATTCTCCACAACACTAGGCAGAATAATGATTATATATTTACAAGAAACAATGGGAAATTGGATAAGTCCATTGCGTACTTTGGACTTTTATAATCTCTAGCACTTATCGCGGGTTTAGATAGGGGCTTGAGTCACTGGATGATGTCCTGTATCGTGGCGGCTTTGGGTCGGGGGTGCGAGGAGGGGAGGTGGGGGGTGTGGTAGCTGCAGTATTTGTTGTTGACGAGGTAGGCGTGTTGTGGTGTTTATTTGCGGAAGGAGGAAGGGTGGAAGGAAAAGGGGATAATGAGGGGGGTGCAAGTCGAGTTGGTAAGGAAAACGGGGTTAAGTTGGTGGTCATTGTGGAGGAGCTGGTTGTTATGTTATCGATGATGGTTGTTGGCTTGTTGATGGCATAATCATGATCTATGATGTTGGGGGGGGGTTTGGGTGGTCTGGGAGAGAAGACATGGGAGATGTGGATTTGGAGGAGTTCGGTTGTGGACTGGGGGTGGAGTGGGGAGGAGATGGAGATTGTGAGGAAACTAGAGGTTTTCTTATGGAAGGGGTGGGTTGTTGTTTTTTTTTAGATGGGCGGGGAGGGAGGGGGTATTGGTTGGCAGGTGGTGGTTTTCTGGTTGAGGTAGAAGGTGGTTTTGTAGGGTAGGTTTTGTAAGATACTCGTGGATGTAATTGGTAACGGTTTGTGGTTTGTGATGTATGTGTTTTGTTTGTTGAGACTTGTTGTCCGAGGTGGAAGATACAGGTACGTTGGGGGGGGGGGGGGGGGGGGGGGGGGGGTTTACTCCGGGTGACAACACAGAGGGGGGAGGGGTTTGTATTTATCTGTTTGGGCATTGTTCATAGTTTGCATAGAGTAATGGTTAAATTATTTAGTGGGTAGTACAACTTGGGAGACTTATATTTGGCACTGGTATATTGTTTTATTTACCTTAATATGATTATGTGTGTGGTATCTATGTTATGTGAATTGTTAAAAAGGTTGGGAGTAAATCACTCTGGGCCGACGTGCCTTTGGGATCCTTTGCTTTCCTGTCGTGTTGGTGTCGGTCTCCTGGTCCATCCGGGCGACCCTCCATTGAATGATAGGTGCAGCGGCGTCCTTTGATCCTGCGCGCGTCTTCTTCTTTCTCCTCTGGCTGCTGGGTCCCTTCGTGTCGGATCATTTGATAGAGGTGTTCAAGTGGGTTAGTGGGATTAATAAAGAGGACATGGTAATAGAGTTGTAGATAGATGAAATAGGCTACCAAGTGCTATAGTGGGAGAACGATAGAGAATTTTAAGATAAAATTAGATAGGCATATGGACGAGATGGTTTGGGTGTGAAGGAGATCTGCTGTCGGGTGTGGGCCAATGGGCGCTCTGCAGACCCCGTTTTCTGACCTCTGACCATTTTGGTGAGGTTGGTCCTCACGGCAGTGGCGTAGTTAAGGGGGGAGGGGGGGGGGGCGGCAGAGGGCTGTTTGAAATCGCCCCCCGGGCCCCCAAGAGAGGGGGGCCCCCAAATGGATATGAAAATAATATAAATAATACTAATAGTAAATACATAAAAGTAATAATGAGTAAAATAATCGCCATGTGGGTTTTTCTGATTTAAATCTTCCTTTTCTTCTCTCCTGTGACGTCATGGCATTGTCTTGACTAGAAGTGGATATATAAAATTCAACAAAAAAACAATCACTCGATCAGTAGTGCTTAGGTATGGAAGCCCCTTACCGCCACCGCTACGCGCAACTTCTGGAGTTACTTACAGTTTCTTACAGTAGATCCTCTGGAAAAAGGCAAACTATGCCTGTGTATCCAGCTCAGTACCAGTACTTGCACTGCTGCGGTCGTTCACGGTGTTGGCGGCGGCGGTAGCAGACGCAACATTTTTACTATTCTGTATTTTTTTTTTATAATCAAACTTCAAATCTTGTCTTCCCCATGCTTTATCAAGATTACTTTCAAACTCCCTTATTGATTCGGAATCGACTACATACTGGGGCAGTGCGTTCCACTCATTTACCACTCTATCACAAAATGAGTTCTTTGCCTTCTCAAGCCTATTTCTTTCTTTGTAAATTTTTTTAGAGTGTCCTCTCGTTCTTGTTCCCTCCCGCATCAAGAATATACCTTCACACACATCCTCATCGTACTTTCCTGACACTATCTCAAAAGTCTCTATCATATCCCCTCTCTTTCTCCTATATGCCAGTGTCGGAAGCCCCAGTGTCCTCAACCTCTGCTCATAGCCCGCGTTATTCAACGTTGGTACCAGCTTGCTAGCTCTCCTCTGCACTTTCTCCACTGCTTCTATATCCTTTACCATATATGGAGCCCACACCTGGTTCGCATATTCCAGGTGCGGCCTAACCAGCGCTGTATAGAGATTCCTGAATATTTCTTCGTCAAGTGACACAAATGTCCTCCTTATCAGCCCTACAATTCTATTGGCTTTGTTTATCTTTTCCGCTAAATGTTCTGAGAAATTGAACTTATTGTCTATCACTACTCCTATATCCTTTTCTGCATTCACTTCCTCCATCGCTTCATACATACTGTATCCTACCTTGTCTATCTTGCTGGTCCCAATCCGCATGTACTTGCATTTTTTTGGATGAAAAGGCATTAACCAATGCTCAGACCATCCCTTCATGCCCTCCACATCTCCTTGAAGCAAACCCATATCTTCCTTACTCCTCACTCTTCTATACAGTTTAGTGTCATCCGCATACAGGTATACCTCACTTCCATTAGTTATAACTTCAGGCAAGTCGTTGATAAATATAACGAACAGCAGTGGTCCCAACACAGATCCCTGAGGTACCCCACTTGTAATTTCCCTCCACCCCAAGCCTATTTCATTCACCAGTACCCTCTGTCTCCGATCTTTCAGGAAGGCTTCTATCCATTTCACACATTTCTCCCCTATATTATAGCTTCTAACTTTCTCTATTAACCTTTTATGTGGGACCTTATCGAAGGCCTTCATAAAATCGCAATATACCACGTCTATTACATCACCATCTTCTAGAATTTGCATCCAATCATCTACCACCTTAATTAGCTGTAGTACCGTCGACCTCCCCGGCAAGAATCCGAACTGTCTCCCACTGAAAAGTTGGTTTGACTTCATATGATCCATTATTCCTTCTCTAATTACCGTTTCCATTAGTTTACACACAACACTTGTCAAACTGACTGGTCTATAATTCCCTGGGTCATTTCTCTTTCCCTTCTTAAATATAGCTGTTATGTTCGCCTCTCTCCAGTCCATCGGGATTTGTCCTGTATTAAACGATACCTCAAATAACATTTTCAATGGCTCTACTAACATCTCCCCTCCTTCCTTTATGATTCTTGGGTGTATCCCATCCGGTCCCGGTGACTTACTCCTGTTCATTTTTTCTATAGCCCTTCTTATTCTAGCATGGGAAAACTCTATTAGTTCTAGTGCCGGTGCCTGTTTGATGGGAATAGTAGGCACTGCATCCTCCAACTCCACTGTTAGTACCCCCCCAAAGTATTTCCCCAGCACCTCTGCTTTCTCCTTATCAGTCTCCGCTCTACTCCCATCATTCAACCCCCCTACCAGCTCTGGGATCCCTACTCTTCTTGTTAACTTTTCCTGAATGTACTTCCAGAATATTTTTGGATTATCCTTCACATTTCTAGCTATCTCTCTCTCCCTCTCCCTTCATCCCCCTTCTTGTTTCCCATCTTATTTTATTGTTTATTTGTCTGCGTTCCATATCCACTTCCTTAGCCTCTATACTAGACCCCCTGTTCTTTTTTAACAATTTTAATCTTTCCCACAATCGTTTCTTTCTTCTAATCAATATGACAATATCCAAAGCTTTCTTTTCATTGGCAATTCTGGGTTCGTTCTTTTCCTCAATTTTGTTTTATCCTTATATTCCCTTAATGGTACACTTTTGGATACAGCATTCTCCAGTTTGACTCTAATTTTCCTCCACATTCCTTCAGCATCTTCACCGTTCAAGTATTCCCCCCAGTCAATGTCCAAACACCGTCTCAGCAGCTCATAATCTGCTCTATCATACATGTATATTTTTCTATTGCTTCTATTATCCCTCTCTGATTTAATGTTACAACTAAAGCTTATACAGGCATGGTCACTACGACCTATAGGGCTATCCACATTAACATGTTCCACTATATCCTCTTCATTGCTAAAAATCAAAGCAAGTACACTCCCCTGCGTCCCATCTCTATATCTTGTCATCTCTACAATATGTTGCGTTAAAAAACAATCTCTCACTTTCTCTATAAACTTATTTTCCAGGCTACCCTGTCCCGCTGGAGTAGTACAATTTGCCCAGTTGATCCTTGGCAAATTGAAATCTCCAATCAAAATTTTATATTTGTTCTCTCTATTATCTATCTCCTCCATTGCTTTCAGTAGGTTATCATCCTCTCCCCTGCTATTATTTGGGCTTCTATATATAGAGGCAATTAGAATTGATCCTCTTACACATTTTACTTCAATACACAAATACTCACAATACTGCTGTCTCATATCCACCTCATTAACCTTGAGCTCTTTTCTTACATAAATAAACAGTCCTCTTCCAACCTCTGCTCTAATAGCATTTCTCTCATATAACTCAAAACCCTCCGAACTATATTCCACCAGTTCCCTTTCAATTCTATGATTTTTTGGTCTTACTTCCTGTAGGGCTATGACATCAGGTTTTTCCTCTTCATCCTGCAACCTACATATCAGTTCTCTTTTCTTGTCCTGGGTAAACACATCCACATTACTAAACATAATCCTTAATCCATCTACCATTCCTTCAGCAATTACACCATCCCGCTCCTCCAGTCCGTACCCTACACCCCTGTTAGCACTACTGGGTCTGCCTCTTTGTCTCCTGTCTCTCCCTGTGACACCTCCACCCCGTTCTCCTCCTCCGTCACAACTCCCATCACATTCTCTCCCCTCCCTGATCTCCCCCTCCCTTCTACTCTTATAAACCACTTCCTCACTTTTCCGTCCCTCACTCTCCAGTAAAAATTTATCTTATCCTCCTCATCCAACTTTCCATTATTTTCATCAGCCTTTTCTTGTAATTCCTTAATTTTTTTCCTTTGTTCTATACTCAAATCCTTCTTTAGTCTTATGTGTTTCAGTTTATCATTTGTATTTAGCCTCCAACTAAAATTTGTCACAGTCTCCGCCACTACCCTAGTTTCTGTACCCTTATAGGTCTCATCTCTCCCCTTTTATATCTACCTATCCTACTGACCTCCTCCACCTGCCTTTCCCATCCATATTCGTCCTCATCCACACCTTTCAAGACCTCCTTCACTGTCTCCATATCCCTCACTTTTCTCACACCATTATCATTCATATGAGTCTCTATATCTCCATACAAGATTACACCCCTATCCCTGTCCATGGCCTCCCTCACGACACTCTCCTTGTTCTTCATGACCCCTACAACTGCACTCTCAAAACTTTTTTTGGTCATATTCATTTCTTCCTTTTGCTCTTTCATAATGTTATGCCCTGTTTTTCTACAGGTTTAACTTGGGGAATGTGAGTTCTAATTGACTGGGTATATAAGGCTGCATGCACAATACAAGATATGAGGAATAGAGAACACAAAGAAACACATGGTAGCAAGTTACACGATCACGTTTATTGATATACCACTGCAGAATACTAGTGTAAGACAATATAATAGAATCGAACAACACTAGCATAAGTGGATCTGGATGGAGCCTAGTCTCCCACTTCCAACGTTCAGGTATTAATCTTCTGATCACTGGCTTTGATTTAACAGGTTTATATACCGAAGACCATCAATGTTACTTATAGAATCATATTCACTGTTAGATTTCTTACTGGTAGCTCTGGTGCACAAGTAGTAGTTCACGGACTAGATTAGACACGCGTATTTTAGAGCACGGGAATTCTAGTAACCTCAGGGGGTACTGATCTAAGTTTTATATTCTTGTCTCAGAAATACATAGAACGCAAATCAGTGGGCGAACCTTCAGATATTACTAGGGTTTCCTTCTAGGTAATAATATCTGGGCATATGGTTGATTACGAGAGTTAGTATCGCCTGTTAAATAATGAACACTGATACGCTTAGCACTTCCTAATTGAATGGTTATATGAATTATACTGGGGCAAAGAGATAGCCACTTCGTAGAAATATTAATTAGTGAATCTCTAAAACAGCACAGTAATATGTAGTACTGCTAAAGGGAATCTTAGGTAGCATCTGATGGGTCTGGTCCTGGTTATCTTGCGTCCATGATGTTGGGGGCTAACGACTGGTTCCGCGGCCGTCCAGGGGGCCCATATGTGTGAAGTTCTTAAATACGTGGGCAGGTCCTATCCAAATCTGCCACGGAGTCTGCCGGCTCTGGGATCTCACTCCGGAACAACACAAGGGCAGAGCTAGAAGTTAACTGCAGGGTAGTGACCCCTGGTTGGTGTCTAGCTTTCAACTGATTTGACTGGGGGCGGAAGTTAGATTTATAGGCTCGGTTCTGGACCCTGTAGACAGTAGGGATCTCGAGTCTTATGGACTTAATTGAGCTCTCAATAGATATGGGGACTAGGTAAGATGGTATTTACTGTTGTGGCACAGGGCTATAGGAAGCCTTTATATTTTCATATAACTGAGCCTTTGTAAGAGGTACTATTTTGGCTATACTGGAAGTATTTAGGGGAGGGAGACTGGATCTACTTTGCGAGGAGGATGGGGACAGCTGTGATAGGAGCGTCTCTCTAGATTGTTCAATCTTCATTCTATGGTATAGCTGAGGTGCTAATTTAGTGATCAGAGCATGCAAGAAAGGTAAATGGTTTATTGTGAGTTAATAGAGGTTAGTAAAGGTGTTAGTCATGCATGGTTAGTTCATTGATAGGAAGAATTCCTGTGCTACCTGGCAATGACTCGAAAGTCAAAACAGGGGCCAGGTATACCTCCACGGGGGTGGGGGTCTCCCTCCTCGGGTGGGCAAAAAAGGGGAGCTGGGCGCCCTCTCTCTGTGATAGTTGTCCGGCGGCTGTGGCTAGGGGCTTGCCATATCACCAGTGTTTGTAATAACCCTCTGTGTATGAGACAGATGTGAGTGTCCTTAATACCAAAACCGAAGGTGCCTTAGCTAGCTGGTTCTACTCGGCTGGTTGTTAATTGTAGGGTTTGCTGGATGTGGTGGAGACTGGGTTGCTAACTCTGCCACATTTATCTGGAAGTATGGCAATAGAAGTTAGTTACTGGCGAGGCGGCTAGCCTCGCACCGACGACCATTGGGTGCAGGGTTGTGAATGTGTTGTAAGAGAATAGATGGCATGCAAGGGGCTAGTAAAGTTCTAATGTTGTTCTGACCTACTAAGTGAAGGTAGGCTGGATAGGAGTATATATATAAAAGGTTGGAGAGCGTTAGCAACGGACAATTCAAGGATCTTCAAGAGGTATGAGAGAGAGGCTAGGTCGGACAAGAGTCGAGAAGCGCGGGTGTCTTAATGAGAGGGGGGGGGGGGGGGGGGAGGGTTCAAGGGCTACAGGGAAATTTTGCCCCTAAGGTCCCTGGGCATGGGGGTGGCATTAGGCTACAATTGATATGGAAGTTTGAAAAGGCAGTAGAATACGTTAGCCAAATGCTACCGGGGAATGCAACTATGGGGTGGTATATGAGTCTGGAAAAGATAGAGTTATGTGATCAGTCCGAGGGTTATGGATATTATTAGTTGGCCCTGGGAACTGCGTTTTCTATTAAATATAAATATACCAACAACAGCGGCAGTTCGTAGGGGTACTTAGTTATTGTTTCGGGGTACTTATGACAGATACTGGTAACCAGGTTATCTTATACAATCTCTGGTTGGGGTAAGAGGTGTAAGACACGAAGTAAATTGGCGTAGTGTGGACTGTGGATACGAAGGAGGCAAGGGGAAGACGTTTGACAATTGTGGAAAGTAAATGGAAAAAGGTGAACACAATGGCGGATAAAAATACTTAACCTAAGGATTGCATACATCGATGAACGATGACATTATAGTCGTCGTCCTAATAAGGTGATGAAACCTGGTTGATCTGTACTTGGCACAATACGACACAAGGACAGTGCCGCTATGTCGTCGCATCAATGCTGGTGGCAGTTAATATTATAGACTTAGTTACTAGAGGAACAATGCAAGGGGCGACTGAGCACGGGTTACATATATCTATACTCGTCATGGAAAATGATATACGAGGTCTAGGGACAAGCGTGGGTGTTTTAACTTCTAAGATATATAACATCTACTTCTCGGATGTAAGAACATACATAGATATAATTATGGCTGTCTGATGTGTTGGCATTGGCTCAACGTCGGGACAGGGCATGGGTGTTTTTAATATGAATGTATATTCCTGTTCATCATCTTTGTAGTTAAGAGTGTAGGACACGAGAGGGTTAGTGTACGTGAGGTGTGGAAAATGGTCAGTTTAGAAAAGGTAAATGGGTGCGTCCTGGAGCTGTTTAGCCCTGCGGGCTTGGGCCTGTCTGAAATGGCTGGCTCGGTCAGCTGGTCCTTTCGTTCTGTGGACCTTTCCTTTGGTGTTTCTGTGTGGTGTTCGTTCGTGGCTTCTGTGGTGGGCTTCTCGTTCTGGGGCATTTTACATAATATCCTCCAAATCCTTGACTTTTTGTTTACCTACCACCGTCCATGCAGTCAACTCCTTTACTTCCGTGAAACGTCCTTCGTATTCCTTCAGCTGCTCCTTCAATGCCATATTCTCTGCTCCCAGTTCATCTACCCTTTTCAATACCATCTCTAGGCTCTCATTAACTGCCAAAATAGGCCTGCATTCACTTCCTTCGCTAGGCCTATTCCCTTCCCCACCTGTCACCCCACACATTACACACAGTGCCTTAACTTTCTCACCAATATCCCCCTTCCATTTCTCCGTATCACTCATCCACTTTTCCAAATCCTTCACAACAATACTAACCTCTTCTAACTTCTTATCTGTGCTCTTAAATCCCCGAAAACGTTGTAACCTTCCTTCCGCCTCCGTCATACCCGAAATTCCTTCTGCCATGTTTGTTTACAAACTCAACAACTCACAACCCTACCGCTGTCCCGTCACTACACACTCTTATTACAATATATATCACCCCTCCACCACACCAATATATCCTCCAAACACTTCCTCTTCTTGTTAGCCCCGTATGCACTCGATATCCGTGAATTAATTTACCATTCCCATAACATATGCCGGAGCCTCAAACTTGCGTCCGCCTTCCGCCATGGTGTTACGCGCAACTCCCTCAGCCAATCAGTAGCTCGTCAATCACAATCTCATAATTGATGTCACAGTTTGTGTATATCCAATCACCGTCGAGTTGTATGCGCATACCGGTGTCGGTAAGGGGCTTCCATACCCAGCTGCTTTGGCTCGCTTCGCTTGCCACCCCCCACCCCCCCTTCAAAAATCAGCAAACCTTGGAGGGGGCCCCTCCAGAAACCAAGCCCCCCGATCCCCCAAATCTATAGCTACGCCCCTGCCTCACGGTGTTAGTAACCTGGGCCTATAATTAGGGTTGGATGCGAGAGGCTTGTGTGGGCCAATCGGCTTTCTGCAGACTCACATTTTCTTATGTCCTTATGTTCTTATGCCTTATTTTAATCGTCACCCTTACACACAAAATTAGATACAATCACGATTTACAAGGCTATAACCATATATTTATTGTGCATTTACGTGCATTGCGTATCCAGGCTCCAATCTGCAAGGCAGGTAGCGTATAATAAAGGACTGCTGTATTTATTACCCTTCCGTACTATTGCGGAGCGGTCCAATCTGCAAGGCAGGTAGCGTATAATAAAGGGCCTCTGTATTTATTACCTTTCCGTACTAGACTGGATGTGCGAAGCGGTACTAACCTACTACTACCGATCTGACGGAGCATTCATGCGGATTAGTCCAGTACCCGTTCAGCACCCATTTACGTCAAATAGCTTGCAACTTTCTCCTTAGCTTGAATAATTATACAATAGTTATATTTAAAAAAATTACTTGCTAGTAACTGTTAATTTTATAATAAATATAAAATAACATTTAATGTAGCCTTGAACGCATAAAGCATCATCGGCTTGGAGCGTAAACAAAAGATGATCCAGCACTGACTATTGGCTATTACAAGGCTTTTATATGACCCCAGTCCCTTAATTACCACTCATAATGTCCATCGCAACAGTTGAGACCACTACGTTGGAGAAAATAATCAGGTAATGTTTTTGGTTAATTTAAATTGACATGAAATTCTGGGGTTAGCCACAGGCCTAGATTTTGGTTTCCAGGAGTCCTTTGGTTGGGCATCACAAAACACAGATAGCCTAGCCTACTCACAGATGTTCTTCTAGAAGAGGCCTAGGGATTTATATCTAGTTTTACACCGGGTCGAAGTCATGATCCATTTTTTAGGCATAGCCTAGGCTAGGCTATAGCCTAGCCTAGCCTAGGGCTATTAGCCTAATTATATCATGTACTTCATTGGCATAGGCTAGCCTAGGCTTAGGCTACGTCGGTATCCAGAGGTTTCGCCACCTGGAGGGTTTGCGGGTAGAGTTTTCGATAATCTTCAAGGACACTAGGCTACATCCGCCTTATTAGAAACAATTTATTAAGGAAAATAGGGACCAATAGACTTGCCATATTTTTCTCATTAGGCCTATAGTCCGCATGGAGGAATTTCGTTATCGACACTTGAAAAAAACCTGATTTCACAGAAAAATACACCAAAAATCTGTCAAAGATGTCAAATAGTGGGGGCGGCAGACCCCACCCATAATACTAGGATAGGTTAGGTTAGGCTAATGTCCTTTCAAAGGGGTATAGGCTAGTAAACACTAGGATAGCCTATACCTGGTCAGAGGTAAGAAGAAGAGTCCTGCAGCTCCTGCTGCCGTCTCCTTGATTGTTACCGATTGTTACCGAGTTCCCTACCTACTAGAATCTGGTTCGCTTACCGTTCGCTACCCAGTTGATTCTCATAATATATAACCGAATTTCCGAAACTAGGCTAGGCTACCACTAATTTTCCAATGGTTTTTCTTTTTGGTTTTAGCCTAGGTAGTTTTCATCATTAGGCTTATACAGTAGTTGAAATGGCAAGAATGTTAGGAGCGGGCATACCACCATCATTGTTTACACTATGTGTAGGCCTAGGCCTACACTGTACTCAGTACTGGCGTCGGAGCTTTGCCATCATGTTCCCGTCTATTTTGACTGCCTTAGGATACAATAATATGTTGAGGGGGGCTGTGCCCCCCCTCATCCCCCCATGACATATTATTTGTCGATAATATTCAAGGACACTAGTGCGACGTTATGAGAAACAATTTATTAGGGAAAATAGGGGTTTAATGTTATTTTAATACCACAAATTTTGTTGATATATTTGAAGATAAATAATTAATCTATAGCCTATGCTCTAAAGATCATAAGATTTTTGTTTTTAACCCTCGGCAAAACCTAATAAAAAAGTATGGTACTAAAATGTCTTTTTCGTAATAAGGTTGTCAATACGGTACTTTCAGTCATCGATAGCTCTAAAGATCATATGAAAATGTGTTAAACCCTCGGAAAAACCTAATATAAAAGTATGGTACTAAAATTTAATTTTCGTAACAAGGTTGTCAATACAGTAGGGTCTCACATAAAACGAGTTTATGGTCGATAAACGAGGGCGTTTTATGTGAATTCGTTTTATGTGAACACAGCATTTTGGTGGCGCAATATCGTCAATGTTCACTGTAAGCGAAAATTTTCGTACAAAGCGAACGATATTTCGTACGTTTTGTACGATATTTCGGCGTTTTATATGAAAGCGTACGATATTTTGTACGTTTTGTACGATATTTCGGCGCTCTATATGAAAACTCCTTGTATTTGCCCCACTTTGGCGGCGGACTCGTTTTATGTGATCACATTCGTTCTGATCGAAAATTAAATATTAATATTTTAGGTCGGTCGTTTTAATCGAGACTCGTTTTATGCGAACACGTTTTATGCGGGACCCTACTGTACGTTACTTTCCCGTTATCAATGTACAATCAAGCTGAAGATTGCAGAGTAAACACCATAGACTTCATCGACTTTTCTTTCACCTTCGTATAATTGACAGCCATTTTTTTATTTTTTTTATTAAGGGATTAGTACTCAACCAGCAGGGGTGTGGGGGCAGCAGCCCCCACCCATAATACTAGGTTAGGTTAGGTAAGGTTGTTAGGTTAGGCTAATGTCTTTTCAAATCACTATCGGGGAGCGAGCGTGTCTCAACATCGATCGATAGGCCTAATGGGGAAACTAGGTTTTCCCGAGATTTCTAATTAATTACAAACACTATATATTGATGCAAATGACCATTTTTGTTTATAAAAAACACTCGGAAAATTTGTGGTATTAAAATAAAAAAAATCCAAAATAGGCACCAATAGATTTGTCATATTTTTCTCCATATAGTCCGCATGGAGGATTTTCGTTATCAATAAATTGAAAAATACCCATTTCACAGACAAATACACCAAAAATCTAAGTCAAAGCGGGGGTGTGGGGGCAGCAGCCCCCACCTATAATACTAGGTTAGGTTAGGTAAGGTTGTTAGGTTAGGCTAATGTCCTTTCAAAGGGGTATAGGCTAGTAAACACTAGGATAGCCTATACCCAGTCAGAGGTAAGAAGAAGAAGAAGAAGAGTCCTGCAGTAGTCTCCTTGAATGTTACCTATTTGTCCATACGTTAGTGTACTCAAACTAGTATGAACAGTCTCGATGTTACGTAATCTGGGTTGATGTAGCGTTACGTATCATTCCGTAGTCTTAAGTTGAACGCTTCCATAACCTTGGTCGAACGTTCCATGATTGGGTAGAATATATTATTCTATAGTAGTGTATGGGAAAGTATTGTAGGATTATAATTCCCATATATATATATATGTTTGTATTATTTAAGATTGTTTATAAGTATCTCATTGTAAAGAAGATGGGATACATTTTCCATATGTTATGCGCGTGCCCAGTATGTCACGACAGAGACAAACATAACGCGCTCGCCCACTCTCCAACCAACCTCCGTCCCAGCTACACACGCTAAGCCTTCTTTCTCCTAGTTATTTCACCAGGTGTTTTCGCTTCACTTTCATCTCATATTCCATATAGTCATTACATCATCATCTTTGTTAGTTAGCACAAACTTAACGTAAATATCTAGCCTATCCTAGCCTATTGTAGCCTCTTTTCATACTTTGTTAACTATACTAACCACTTCGAGTCATCTAGCCTATTTTCCGCCATCCTCCAATCACCAGCTGAGTTCATCAAAGGGTAATTATATTTCTATATGGTTAATACTTATTCATTATCAAATATACAGTCCACTTATCTAAACTTATCTAAAAGTTTCCTCTACAAAGTGAACGAGTCTAGCAGCCAACAGAACTGCAGTCAGCTCTAATTTTGGGATGGAAAGGGATTTGATCGGGGCGACTTTCGCCTTCGCCATGACTAGACGGCTGCCACTTGTGTCAACAAATTATATGGCGGTGCCGTACGCGACCTTGCTAGCGTCTGAGAAGGCATGAATGGAAACAGGATGGTCCATGACAACTCTCCGAAGAAAATTAAAACCCTTACAGAGACGAAGATCCGATATAATGTCTTCCCACTCCTGAACCAAATCGCCAGTCAAAACCTAATCCCAACCTAATTTTATCCTCCATAATTGCTGAAGGAATAATCTTGATTTGATCGACACCGGTAGAACTATCCCCAAGGGGTCAAAAAGTTTAGCCGTCATACTCAAGTAAATTTGTTTTGTAATCTGCGAATATTGCACGTACTGAACGCCGAATGAGAGGGTAACGGTATCCTCATACGACGATAGTGCTTGACGCTCAACCTGTGAGTATTCCTTAGGGGTTATCCCGATGTGATCTAATTCCCACAAAACGTTAAGTCATTTTTGCATGGTGGAATATTACCAGTGGACATGTATAATAATCAGATAATATTCAAGGACACTAGCCTACATCCGCCTTACCGGTATTAGAAACAATGGTTAATATACAGGAGACGAACAACGTGTTTTTCAGGTATTTTTTTTTGGTATTTTGATTTTGTTTTTGGTGTTTTAGGCTAGTCGAATCTAGTGATGAAATTGAATGGGAATTAAGCATTTACCCATTATCCATCAATCTAAAGACACCCCCCCCGATAGTGGGGAGGGCTATGAAGATCAGGGAAATTGAGGGGTAAAAAGCATATAGAACACAATAATACACATTTGGGTAAATTGATACGGTGTGACAGTCACGAGTTTTAGCATGTGTTTTTTTTTTTTGCATGTTTTCTTTGATATACTGTACAGTGTTGTTTTATACCAAGGACTGCAGCAAATGAGTATTTACCCATTATCCAACAATCTAAAAACACGGCCCCCACTAGTGGAGAGGGCTATGAAGATCAGGGAAAAATAGGGGTAATATGGGAAGAACTCTGAAAATAAAATATAGAAAAGTAAGAAAACGTTAAAATGTGAAAATCCGAGCCAAGTTTTGGCAAAAGTTGGCTCGGATTTGGGTATTTTTCAGAGTACTGTACACAAACCCCAAAATTGGGAAAAAAAGTTGGCTCGGCTTTTGGCATTTTTCAAAGTAAAAAAAAAATAATTGAATTTTGAAAGTTAGCTTGAGTTTTCATGTTTTTTGAAACCCATTAAACCCCAAAATTTGAAAACCCGAGCCAACATTTGCCAAAACTTGGCTCGGGTTTAGCGACTTTTTGAAGTAAAAAAACACAGTAACCTAACCTAGAACGTTGGATACAAGAATAACCCTTACCTACCAGCTAGTACCGGTATGTGTCCCTAGTTTATCCCATACCTACCAGCTGATCCCTTGTCATGAACTTAACTAAGAAACCTAACCTAACCTAAAAGTAATACGTGGATAGAAACTAACCTCCCGTAAAACAGGACTTGTCATTATGCAGACAAGACTCTGTGTTTTACTCTATATCTCCCTTATAATACATTTGCGAAGGGAAGGACATATATAGGACTGAAGACTATTATATAACATACCTATAGGCTACACAAACATCGATGGGGCTTGTAACTGTCACACCGTAAAATCTTACCCACATTTGTAACCAAAATTTGGCTCGGGTTTTGTCAATTTTCCAGACCCATAAAACCTGACTTTTTGAAAACCCGAGCCAAGTTTTGGCGAAAGTTGGCTCGGATTTAACTAATTTAAAAATGAAAATAACACAGTACTGTAACCTTATTAAAATGTTGGCTCGGGTTTTGTAAATTTCCATACCCATATAACCCGACATTTTGAAAACACGAGCCAAGTTTTGACGAAACTTGGCTCGGATTTTACTAATTTTCATGTTAAAATTACACAGTAACCTTAATAAAATCTTTGTTTGGGTTTTCATAGGGTTAAAATTAGCCTAACCTAACAAAGTAACAATGGGGTTAACATTAGCCTTACCTAACCTAACCTAGTAAGAATGGGGTTAACATTAGCCTAACCTAACAACCTTACCTAACCTAACCTAGTAAGAATGGGGTTAACATTAGCCTAACCTAACCTAGTAAGAATGGGGTTAACATTAGGCTAACCTAACAACCCAACCTAACCTAACCTAACCTAGACCCAGTACGTTGGATACAAGACTAGCCCTTGCATGCCAGCTACTAAGGGTTCAAAGTACCCAGTACGTAGGATACAAAAATAGCCCTTGCATGCCAGTTTAAACCTATGCGAAAAAAATCTTTTACTTTATGTTACTTTGCGATCACCCATTAAGATTCCCGAGCTAGCTGTGGTCCGGCTCCTTTATATTGTCCCAACCAACCAACTAACCTTAACCCTTGTCTAGCGGGGTGTTTTGGGCTCATTTGGGCATATTCAGGCCCTCCTGCATGATAAATCAAGCATCTGCATGAAAAAAAAAATATTTGGCAAAAAACTAGGCACTAAAAGCTTCAAAATGAGACCAGAACGAGCTACGTAGCACTCGTGGTTCTCTTGCAGTGTTGCCACGAACATGGGAGTTTAGCATATATCGGTATATTTTTCCCAGCTATGCTCACTACTGGCTACACTGCCGGCCTCTCGAGAACACAGGGAACATGAGTTAATGGGCGGCGGTAAGCCCTGGGAGTCGGCTGTCTGGCCCGCTGTGCTCCCGGCCATTTGCACTCGATTTTAACCCTTTAAAAGCCTTAACCCTTCAAACTCGGATGGTACACGTATGTACCATTAAGTTTTGCCCCCAGGAACCCGGGTGGTACAACATTGTACCAGTGGTTGAAAGCCTGTGAGCTTGGTGTGCGAGGCGTCGGTCCGACGCATGTAAACAACAGCCGGCTGGACCGACGCCCCGCATCTCCGGCCACAAGAAGGAGAGCGTCGCTTGTTCGTGTGTGCCTGTATGTTGTTGTTAAGTATCGAAAAGTATTGTAAAGTGGCTGTTGTTGCTGTAAGTTATCTCCACTGAAATCATCATCACAACTCAACCAGTTGACTTAGAGAGCTCTACTTAACGCCATTCTACAGGTAAATAACACAGCTACGCTTGGGGATATGCGGGAAGCAGTCAGCATAACAATGATACGGTAGCCTAGCCTAGACGTTTTTCGGCCAAAACACCCGGGTTTCGGCCAATATTTATGTAATGCGTAGCCGGGGCTGGAGGGTTAATAATGCTCCTAACTTGCTGCAAATTGGTACACGACTTAAGTCGAGCGCCGCCAATAAGGTGTTAATGAACAGAGGAGGTACTGGCTTGAGTAGCTGCCTGGCTGGCCACTGGAGGCTCGATCACCACTCATCTTGGTCAACAGCTGGTGGATTTTTGTTTCAAATTTTTCCATGTCAAAAAACTGTATGGGGGAAGACGGGTTAATTTCGCCGAAAATCGCGTATTTTGACGAATAGAAACTGCCACAAATGGAATTTTTAAATTTTTAATTTGTTACCTATACATTCAGCCTTTCTGCTATAGATGCCCAAAAAACGAAAAAAAAAATATAATGTTTTGGTCATGCTGCAGAATTTTTGAAAAAAGTCACTCTCGCAGCGAAATTATACCGCCCGGCGGGGTAATTTCGCCGCGACCTATTTTACGCATCATCTAGCTAGTAAACTAGATAACATTATATGAGTAATGGCCAGACAAAACACTAGCGCGCAGGTAAAAGCACTGAAAACATTCACAAACCCAAACTGACACTAAACATGCCAATAGAAAAACGTTGCACGCACAACACACAACTGAACAGGGCGGGCAGAGATGCAGGTGTGTCACATGTGTAGGCCTAGGCGCCACTGTGTCTAGTGCGGGTGTGGAGTTGTGGACATGTAGTGCGGGTGTGGACGTGTCTTGTGCGGTTGTGGACGTATTTATTAGGCCTACGGGTGTGGAAGTATTTAGTGCGGGTGTGGACGTGTCTCGTGTAGGTTGCTAGTACAAAGTACCAGGCAGCAGCTGACGGCTACTGCCAACACTGTGTCACACACAAACATACAAACAAACAAACACACATACAAACCACCCACAAACACCCGACCATACCGTCAGACGCGCCGCTAGCCCCGGCTCAAGGCCCCGCGAAACTGCAACAAAACCTAAGCCAAACTAGATCTACAACCTAAGCCAAACTAGCTATACAACCTAAGCCAAACTTCCTCTACAACCTAAACCAAAACTGCTCTACAACCTAAGCCAAACTGCAGCCGAATCCATGCAATAGTTTCGGAGATATCGGCGTTTGAATGCAAATTATTAGCGCCGTGGCGAAATTACCCCGTCTTACCCTGTGCATTTCAAAACCAGCTGTCCTCGTCGGCTGTATTTGGAACACTGGTTATTGCACTTTGGACAGTTTACACTTATTGGAAGGCGAAAATGTCTTAAGCAGCCTCAGTGTTTTTAAAGACGGTGGAAAAAGCTTTGATCGGCTCACACCCTCTACACAAGCTGGCCAGAGTCAAACTGATAGCTTATATCCTGGGCCACCTGTTTTCCAATCATGGCATCACCTGATTGGTCGATAGACATCACGTTTCAGTGAACTCGAGTACTCTTGGCATGAATTGGGTAGGGTGATTACTTTGGCCACGACGCCACCAGTATAGTTCATTGCATTCGCCACCAGATGTCTCAGTTGTTGACTGACAGTCACGCAAAAGAGGTCTCCCAGAAGAAGACGAAAAAGAAGAAGGGTAAACAAACCCTTAAAACGTAAATATCCATATAATATGTATTATGTTAGTTTACTGGGAATGACACATACATCAAAAATTTGGAAAAAAATTGCTTAACCCTCTCCGACATATGACGCAATTTTGAGCCTATTAGGGATACTTTAAAGCCTTTATTACCATCAGGGTTTTTTACAAACCTTTATTTTAGTTACTTCAACCTCTGCAGTTGTCTTTGAGTTAGATGTGGGCAGAAAACTAATTTTGGAGAGGTAATTATAAGAGTGAGAGAACTCTATTTCTTATTCCTAATCTGGCAACCTCTGCGTCATATATGTCTGAAGGGGTTAATCACATGCTATTGAGCTTAATTTTTTACCAATATTGTAGCGCCTCCTGTATATTGACTGAAACAATTTATTAGGGAAAATAGGGCACCAACAGATTCGCCATATTTTTCTCCATATAATCCGCATGGAGGATTTTCGTTATTGACAAATTGAAAAAATACCCTTTTCACAGAAAAATACACCAAAAATCTGTCAAAGATGTCTAATAGCGGGGATACTAGGATAGGTTAGGTTAGGCTAATGTCCTTTCAAAGGGGTATAGGCTAGTAAACACTAGGATAGCTTATACCTGGTCAGAGGTAAGAAGAAGAAGAGTCCTGATGTAGTCTCCTTGAATGCTACCCATCATCATATATACAGTAGGGTCCCGCATAAAACGTGTTCGCATAAAACGACCGACCTAAAATATTAATATTTAATTTTCGATCAGAACGAATGTGATCACATAAAACGAGTCCGCCGCCAAAGTGGGGCAAATCCGAGGAGTTTTCATATAGAGCGCCGAAATATCGTACGCTTTCATATAAAACGCCGAAATATCGTACAAAACGTACGAAATATCGTACGCTCCTGACTGAAATTTACGCTTCCAGTGAACATTGACGATATTGGGCCACCAAAATGCTGTGTTCACATAAAACGAAATCGCATAAAACGCCCTCATTTATCGACCATAAACTCGTTTTATGTGAGACCCTACTGTATTGCCAGCAGGGGCAAATTACCGAAAAAATTGCCATCAAAATAGACGCGCACTTAACTACGGCAATCGACAAATGTAAACATGACGGCGGCGGCGCGGGGGAGGCGTCGGACCTTTGCAATCATGTTCCCGTCTATTTCTTACCGAGTTTTTCAACAGTGAACAACAAGAAAACCCCAGCCAACTTTCAAAATGAGGTTACTGTGATTTTGGACTCTGAAAATTCGACAAACACCAGCCAAGTTTGGTCAACACTTTGGGGTTTTCTTCATCTGAAAAAGGGTGAAATTCGAGCCAATTTTTTTTTCCAATTTTGCCCTTTTTGGACTCTGAAAATTGGCCAAATCCGAGCCAACTTTTGCCAAAACTTGGCTCGGATTTCAACATTTTGGGTTTTTTTCAATTGTATTTATTACATTTTTAGAGTTATTCTCATAATACCCCTATTTTTACCCCACCCAAAACCCCGCATTCCCAAACTCTCTCCTAGATTGTTGAGGTATCAGAATTACAATTAATAATACAAATGCTAATAAATAGGGCTTTCCTCACTGTCTAAATAGAAAATACACACTTATAATTTACAAAGCATTAACATACGTGAGTGGGGGGGGGCCTGAGGATATGTCCCTATATAATGGGTGAAATTGGCCTTTTTGACATGGAAAGACCCTGTAATGCAAGCCCTAAGGGTCTATTTATGGTTATACAGTATATTGAAGAAAGATAGCCATACTCGAGAAATACCGCCAAAAATATCCCTAAATGTGAGGAAAACTAACCTTGCATGAGGCCTTCCAGGAGGTTGTGTTTGAAACTGACATCACAGGCGAAGTGCATTGTGGGTACAAGTTAAAATGTATTGTTACAAATCGATATCCCAAAAACTATTTGTAGAGAAATGAGAAAGTAATAAATTCAGACAGTATGTAAAACACTGGAAGAGACAATTGTAAAAGATAATAATAATTTGTTAGGAAAATAGATCACTAGGTGAAGCTCCACTCTGATTGGCTAATGAACATCTGGGAACTTCTGGGAGGAGCCTAGCATGTAAACAAAGTGTTATGGACTCGGTGAACTGGCTGGACAAAACTAGGGCCTTACTCTGAAAATTTTATAGGGGGGTGACAATCAAATTGACAAAATAAGAAAAGTATCCCTTATCCGCGCATCTGTAGGGTCCCTTGAGTAAGGTAAGATCAACAACAAATAATTACCTAAGACAGGAATCCCGTAATCGAGGAGTAGTAGTGGTGTAGTTAACCCCTACATCCATCCAGTCATTTTCAAAGTAAATATACAATATTTTTTGCCTTTGGATACAGGATGGGTTGAGGGCCCCCCCCCCCCCATGAATTTTTGAAATCAGCATCTATTTTAACAGTAAGAGTTTCACTGCTGTCAATAGGGAGAGTTTTTTGTTTTTACAGTACTTTATATAGTGCACATCAAATGTATCTACGGAGGTTGAAACACATTTTGGTAAGATCCTATGTAGCGGTAGTCACCGTATTTTGTTTGCCCATTAACTAAGGATCCTTATTTATATCCTCATATCTCTTAGTTTTTTCTTCACTTACCTCAACAATACTAAACCCCGATAGCTGGGGAGGGTATGAAATATATCAGGGAAAGAGAGGGGTTGAAACACGGAGATTAACTAGAATATAGCCATCTTGATTAACCAAGCCAAGACGTTGTGTATCCTTGCTTGTGATTGGTTGTTGATTATCGTGACGTCATCAGCCAAGGCGGGCCTCAGCGATGACGTCAGTGGGGGACGTGTAATAATTGTCCGTGTAGAGGACGTGATTCTTATGAAAGTAGCGGTCCATCATGGCTTGCACCACTGCTCCGCCAAAGCCAATGAGGGGGTCCACAAGCAAGTCCCCTTCCTTCCCGCTGTAGACCAGGAAGTCCAGGACATAGCCAGTTTGGCAGTCGCACAGCACAAAGAATTTTATGCCAAAGCGATGTCTTTTTGAGGGGATGTACTGCCGGAAGCTGAGTTTTCCCCGGAACAGCACAAGAGACTCGTCAATGACGACCTTGCGGAAGGGCTTGAAGTAGGAGGTGAAGCGTTCTCGCATCATCTCGTACAACGTCCTAATCTTCCACAGCTTGTCACCGAGGTGGACGTCGGTGTTGGTGACAAGATGGAGCGCTGCGAGGATATCAAGGTACCGGTCGCGAGACATATATTTCCCGAAGGCAGGGGTGGATATCAGATCATTGGTGATCCAATAGTCAGGCAACCTATGCTTCTTGACATGAGGCATTAGCATGGTGAGTGCCAGGAACACCATGAACTCTTTATGAGTCACTGGGGTCCACTGCCTCATGTGGCCCTTGGTCACCTTGCCCAAAAAGTGGACCTGGAATTGGTGCTGCTTATTTGTCTCTTTGACAACATAGCCTACCACCTCCTCATCAAAGAAGGCCTCAAATAGTTTGTGTGGTGGAGCATTGGGGCCTGCAGGAAAATTGGGGGTAATGCCTGAACCCTCCAGTACCTCATCAAAAGCTGGCACATCAGGGTTGTATCCATCCCCATCAACTACGTCTTGCCACTGAAAAACGTAGAATGGGTCTTGTCTACGCTGACGAGGAGCTCCAGCTGGTGGCCCAGCACGCCCACGGCCAACTCGGGAGGCGCGCGCCCTAGGGCGGCGAGGGCGTCGGCCAGGGCGGCGGGCAGCACGACGCCGGGCCAAGCGGATGGGTCGAGGGTCGTCGATGTCCATATAGTCATCGTCAGAGTGGTCATCTTGCCCTGACGGTGGACCTATGTAATCATGGCCAGAGTCTTCAGAGAGGTGCCCTTCATCATCAGTGGCCCCCACATAATCTGGCGGGGAACCAGTGATGCGTGGGCATCGTGCGGGTGGGGAAGGAGTGGCAGGTGAGGCTGTGTCCCCCCGAGGTCCTGGGCTCCTTGGCCTGCGACGAGTGACAGAAAGCAATGTTTCACTGTCACTAGGCTCAGGTATTGGTGATGCGAGCTCAAAGACTTCTTCAGGAAGACATGTTGAAGGCGGGAGAGGTGGGGAGGACCGTGGGGAAAGTTGCGGGGACGTATGGCTGGGGCCGGCAGGGGTGGACGCCGCGGGAGCCTCTAACAAAACTCTCTTACTTTTCTTATTTTTTTTGGTATATTTCCTGCCTTCCCCTTTTCGGCAGCAGTATGTCTCCTGTCGGGGGACCTAGGAGGCAAATAGGCCGAAAGTGGGGGGTCCTCAACCCTTGGCAATGGTGGTGGTGGGGAAGAATGCGGGGCATCCGGGTCATCTTGGGTGGCGTGGGTAGATAAGGGAGACAATGGCGGACGAGAAGGGTCACCACGCTGACCCTCACTCACAGCCTCATCCTCACCAAGTATTTTTGCTTGTTCCCTAGCTGCCGCGGCCGCCTTCTCAAGTATTTTCTGCTTATACAAGTGTAGCTTGAAAGGCGATTTACCTGGGGAAGGGCTTGGAGTCGTGTCACTTATGCGAAATTTGGTGAGTGACCTTGAACTCTCCCATTCACTCACTCTCTCAAGTTCACTGTCATTAGGTAAACCAGCTTCCTCAACAACTGGTACATCACCTTCATCACTCTCATCACTGTCATGTTCTCTCGCAAATCCCAGGAATTGCTCTTCTTTCTCACTCTCATGGCCATAATCACTCGACTTATAATTACTGGAGTCGTCACTGACTATATCATCAACAATATACTTGGCATCAGCACGCTCATATAGTCTCAATGTCGTCTCAATACCTCCGGGAGATAACACATTTAGGCGATGGCGTCGGGTAAGGCGCGACGAACTAGCAAGGGCATCGTAGGAAGCACGGTATCGGACACAGCGGAATCACTATTTGGCGTACTGTCCATGATGGCGTCGGGGTAGATACTGTTGCTGTGGCGTAGTTTACGCCTGGTGGCGCCACCTACCCTCCCACGACACCAAAAATATACGCGCGGCATTCGAAAGCACTCACGCAAGCAATGGGCGTTCAAGAGCCCTTCCGGGTTGCGCAGGCCGAGTTTGTTATGGGCGTTCAAGAGCCCTTCCGGGGTGGAGGGGTTAATATCTGTTATCATATGACTTGCCATATGCGTGGATTTCTCATGTTTCGCTTCCCAACACCAGGCCCTCTAGCGGCCATCTTCGTCCTTCCTACTTCCGCGGCCACAGTGACAACAACGCTTGCGCCGCGCTCCGCTTTATTCGACGTTCCAGAGCTTCTAGTGAGTCCTTACTCATTTGTATATATCTGTGTTGTAGTAACAAGGTTTAGATTAGCTAGCACGGCTGCCAGATTGGTGTGTCCGCAGGAAGTATGTGTTAAAATAGGGTACTTTTGTAAGAGGCGTCTACGAGTCCAGGATCTTCGTACCGCGTGTGTTTTATTGTTTGTTGTGATACGCCTTTAGCTTTTGCGATTACTTAGCTAGAAGGCTACCACTCTACAAGGCATGATACAGACTGTCATTATTGAGGAGAGTACATGTCAGATTATTATTTATCAGCAAATGCTCTGGTTTAAGGGTGTCTGCACGTGGTGCTCCACCTTCCAGAGTTCGTGTTTTGCTTTGGGCCCCTTGAAGTGGGCCTCCCTCATCCGAGCGCTGTGATGGTCCACAGAGCGTCGTCTGCTGGTGTTGCTCGTCGTACCTCGTGGTCTGCCTTTTGTAGGGGTCTCCGGAGTAGGCTTCAGGTAATTTAGGATGCTAAATTTTCTGTATTTTAATTATATGCCTATGTATGCCCCTAATTTTTTTTTTACATGCGTTGTAGCATGTTTGTGGGGTAGGGGAGACGTCCCTTATATATTCTTTATGATATGTTATGTGCGGGACTCAGGGTTGGGGTGCTGTGCCATCTCCCTGTCTCTCGAGTTTTTTGTTTTTCCGGCGGCCCCGTGCGGTGGGCCCAAGTTATCCGTCTTATAAACGGGTAGGAGCATTCAAAAGGTCTCGGCGTGGTTTGGCTGAACCACACGCTCCCGGCGGAACTGCATTCCTAAAGGGGCTGCAAACTCGGCGCGCCGAGTAACTCGCCCTAACTGACCCAGTTACATGATTAGTCTTCTCGCCCTGCGGCGCCGCAAGTCTAGTGTACAAGAGTGATAAGATTAGTTTTGCAAACTTGTTTATAGATGATCAGACACTAAAGGTCAAGGGACCTGGAACACTTGTCACAGGTTAGTAGTTAAACCCAGCTTAACCCCTCCAACCCGGATGGGCTCTTGAACGCCCATAACAACCTCGGCCCGCGCAACCCGGAAGGGCTCTTGAACGCCCATTGCTTGCATGCGTGCTTTCGAATGCCGCGCGTACATTTTCGGTATCGTGGGACGGTAGGTGGCGCCACCAGGCGTAAACTCCGCCACAGCAACAGTATCTACCCCGACGCCATCATGGACAGTACGCCAAATAGTGATTCCGCTGTGTCCGATACCGTGCTTCCTACGACGCCCTTGCTTGTTCGTCGCGCCTTACCCCGACGCCATCGCCTAAATGTGTTATCTCCCGGAGGTATTGAGACGACATTGAGACTTTATGAGCGAGCTGATGCCAAGCATAATGTTGATGATGAAGTCAGTGACGACTCCAGTAATTATAAGTCGAGTGATTATGGCCATGAGAGTGATAAAGAAGAGCAATTCCTGGGATTTGCGAGAGAACATGACAGTGATGAGAGTGATGAAGGTGATGTACCAGTTGTTGAGGAAGCTGGTTTACCTAAAGACAGTGAACTTGAGAGAGTGAGCGAGTGGGAGAGTTCAAGGTCACTCACCAAATTTCGCTTAAGTGACACGACGCCAAGCCCTTCCCCTGGTAAATCGCCTTTCAAGCTACATTTGTATAAGCAGAAAATACTTGAGAAGGCGGCTGCGGCAGCTAGGGAACAAGCAAAACTACTTGGTGAGGATGAGGCTGTGAGTGAGGGTCAGCGTGGTGACCCTTCTCGTCCGCCATTGTCTCCCTTATCTACCCACGCCACCCAAGATGAACCGGATGCCCCGCATTCTTCCCCACCACCCCCACCATTGCCAAGGGTTGAGGACCCCACACTTTCGGCCTATTTGCCTCCTAGGTCCCCCGACAGGAGACATACTGCTGCCGAAAAGGGGAAAGGTAGGAAATATACCAAGAAAATTAAGAAAAGTAAGAGAGTTTTGTTCGAGGCTCCCGCGGCGTCCACCACGGCCGGCCCCAGCCATACGTCCCCGCAACTTTCCCCACGGTCCTCCCCACCTCTCCCGCCTTCAACATGTCTTCCTGAAGAAGTCTTTGAGCTCGCATCACCAATACCTGGCCCTAGTGACAGTGAAACATTGCTTTCTGTCACTCGTCGCAGGCCAAGGAGCCCGGGACCTCGGGGGGACACAGCCTCACCTGCCACTCCTTCCCCACCTCGCCCACCCGCACGCCGCCCACGCATCACTGGTTCCCCGCCAGATTATGTGGGGGCCACTGATGATGAAGGGCACCTCTCTGAAGACTCTGGCCATGATTACATAGGTCCACCGTCAGGGCAAGATGACCACTCTGACGATGACTATATGGACATCGACGACCCTCGACCCATCCGCTTGGCCCGGCGTCGTGCTGCCCGTCGTGCTGCCCACCGCCCTGGCCGCCGCCCTCGCCGCCCTAGGGCGCGCGCCTCCCGAGTTGGCCGTGGGCGTGCTGGGCCACCAGCTGGAGCTCCTCGTCAGCGTAGACAAGACCCATTCTACGTTTTTCAGTGGCAAGACGTAGTTGATGAGGATGCATACAACCCTGATGTGCCAGCTTTTGATGAGGTACTGGAGGGTTCAGGCGTTACCCCCAATTTTCCTGCAGGCCCCAATGCTCCACCACACGAACTGTTTGAGGCCTTCTTTGATGAGGAGGTGGTAGGCTATGTTGTCAAAGAGACAAATAAGCAGCACCAATTCCAGGTCCACTTTTTGGGAAAGGTGACCAAGGGCCACATGAGGCAGTGGACCCCAGTGACTCATAATGAGTTCATGGTGTTCCTGGCACTCACCATGCTAATGCCTCATGTCAAGAAGCATAGGTTGCCTGACTATTGGATCACCAATGATCTGATATCCACCCCTGCCTTCGGGAAATATATGTCTCGCGACCGGTACCTTGATATCCTCGCAGCGCTCCATCTTGTCACCAACCTTGACGTCCACCTCCCAGACAAGCTGTGGAAGATTAGGACGTTGTATGAGATGATGCGAGAACGCTTCACCTCCTACTTCAAGCCCTTCCGCAAGGTCGTCATTGACGAGTCTCTTGTGCTGTTCCGGGGAAAACTCAGCTTCCGGCAGTACATCCCCTCAAAAAGACATCGCTTTGGCATAAAATTCTTTGTGCTGTGCGACTGCCAAACTGGCTATGTCCTGGACTTCCTGGTCTACAGCGGGAAGGAAGGGGACTTGCTTGTGGACCCCCTCATTGGCTTTGGCGGAGCAGTGGTGCAAGCCATGATGGACCGCTACTTTCATAAGAATCACGTCCTCTACACGGACAATTATTACACGTCCCCCACTCTCTCACAGTACCTGCATGAGCGCAAGACGGGGACTGTAGGCACAGTACGAGGGAAAAGGAAGGGCATGCCACCTTTCCCTCCAAAGACCAAAAAAGGTGATGTGTTCAAGAAGAAGTCGGGGCCCATTCTGGCTATCCACTGGCACGACCAGCGGAAGGTCAACCTCCTGACCACCATCCACAAGGGGGAAATGGTGGAGACTGGCAAGGTGGATCGCCGCACCCAGGCCAGGGTGACCAAGCCGATGCTGTCCTGGACTACAACATCAACATGAGGCTGGTGGACAAGTCCGACATGCAGATAGGCTTCATTGACTGCCTGCGTACCTCGTGCAGATGGTACAAAAAGTTCTTTCTGCATATGGTGGACATGTCAGTTCTGAATGCCTACAACATATACAAGCTTCGGAATGTGAACACACCCATGAAGTTCAATAGCCTGCGGAGGTTCCAAAAGCAGGTGTTGACGGAGCTCCTGGAGAAGTATGCTATGCCACAGAGGGCAGTGGCACATCCTGGGCCCGCCGTTATTGACCGCTTGCAGTCTGCTCAATACTTGACTAGGCACAGGCTTGGTTCCCTGCCTCAGAATGAATCCGGAAGAACACAGCAGAAGCGGTGCCATGTCTGCTACAACAGCAGGGTGAAGCCGAGGTCAGGTAAAAAGTCAACCCTGGAGTGTGTGGAGTGCAAGGTGGCACTCTGTGCTGTAGATTGCTTCTTTGATTACCACTCCAAGCTGGAGTTCTAATAATCATACTGAAATTGCCAAATAAAATGACAATATGTACACTATAATTATATATAGGCAAAAAGTGGAAGAAAACCAATGTATTGTAATACAAAAGTCATGTATTATGAGAACATTGATACAAATACAATTACACCATAATAATATGTGAAAGTGACACATATGTATATACCAAGTGACATTCATATGATTAGAACCTATAGAAATATAGAAATCAGTGAAAAAAGACACAATAAATTGTATATAAATCGTTTACAAATCATATAACTAAGTGAAAGTGACACAAGACCTAATATTTGATGGCCAAAGTATAATAAACACCTGTGATAACGAATAATCAGTGCCTAATACAACAATAACCTACCTCAATTACTAATAAAATGTACGGTATCGAGTGAAAATGAGCATTATCAGTGACAGTGACACTCTCTAAAGCATATTTGTCAAAGTGAAAGTGACACAAGACCTAATATTTGATGGCCAAAGTATAATAAACACCTGTGATAACGAATAATCAGTGCCTAATACAACAATAACCTACCTCAATTACTAATAAAATGTACGGTATCGAGTGAAAATGAGCATTATCAGTGACAGTGACACTCTCTAAAGCATATTTGTCAAAGTGAAAGTGACACAAGACCTAATATTTGATGGCCAAAGTATAATAAACACCTGTGATAACGAATAATCAGTGCCTAATACAACAATAACCTACCTCAATTACTAATAAAATGTACGGTATCGAGTAAAAATGAGCATTATCAGTGACAGTGACACTCTAAAGCATATTTGTCAAAGTGAAAGTGACACAAGACCTAATATTTGATGGCCAAAGTATAATAAACACCTGTGATAACGAATAATCAGTGCCTAATACAACAATAACCTACCTCAATTACTAATAAAATGTACGGTATCGAGTGAAAATGAGCATTATCAGTGACAGTGACACTCTAAAGCATATTTGTCAAAGTGAAAGTGACACAGACCTAATTGAAGTATAATAAACACCTGTGATAACGAATAATCAGTGCCTAATACAACAATAAGCTACCTCAATTACTAATAAAATGTACGGTATCGACTGATATTAGCAATATCAGTGACAGTGATACCCTAATACATTGGCCTCAAAATAACTATCAAATATCACATTCTCAATATAACCTAAAATCGTCTAAGGGAGATAAATACTTTGGCGCGGCGAGCGGCTAGGTGCGTCGTAGCCATGGCCGAGGCGACGCGTCCGAACGCGGGAAGAATTTGCCGCCGAAAAGCACTCGTCTTCCCGCGCTCACCATTATGCAACCAGAGGGGCTAGAGACCTCTACTCAACGCCATTCGACAGAGGAAGGTTTGTGGAACATTATTCTTTTTTATTTACAACATTACATGACATATTCATTGACTTACAGAGTAGTTAACATAGGCCAAAGATCGTCAAAACACCCGGTACCGGAGCACAGTCGCAAGCTATAGCCGGGGGCTAAAGGGTTAAACGGGTAGTGGTGCACTATAGCTAATTTTCCGCTGGACACGAGTTAGGATGTATAAAACCTCGCAGGTTATCCTTATGAGCATTGATTCCTGGAAATCTTATTTTCCAGGCTCCTGACTGCTTCTCCGGCGGAGGTTTGGGCGGCTCATCCTGGCGGGGGGGGTCCCCTTATTAGCATCATGACAAGGTTCGAACTATGCATTACTCCTACCTGCTCTCTTTTGCCAGTTTTTGCTCACAAACTTTACATTAAATGCGTCAAGTGTTTGGATCGTTCCAGAGGCTTGTGGTTATCTAAACGTTGTTCCATTTGCTCTGAATTGAAAAGTGCGTTAATAACAAACAAAGACTTATCGTGCCTGGCGGCCTTACAGGAAGTTAAAAGTACCGGTACTTTTAATTCTTATGCCAAAGACACTGCCCGTAAGGCACTTCACTGTGATGATAAAGTACAGTAGGGGCTCGCATAGAACGAGTCGCTTATAGAACGCCGACCTAAAATATTGTTCCAAAATTTTCGTTAGGAACGAATGTGATCATATAGAACGATTTCGCCATCAAAGTAGAGCAAATCCGAGGAGTTCTCATATAGAGCGCCGAAATATCGTACAAAACGTACGAAATATCGTACGCTCCTGACGGAAATTTACGCTTACAGCGAACATTGACCATATTGGGCCACCAAAATGCCGCGATCACATAGAACGAAATCACATAGAACGGCCTCGTTTATCGACCAATTTCTCGTTCTATGTGAGACCCTACTGTACTATGGGAACAACTCATTATTAAGTCACCCCTTGTGAAACCCGGTTCCTCTAAATCTGTCAGACCTAAAGTCAAGTCGAAAGCCCTCAGCAAAGAGGTAGTGAGTAGTAGCAGTGAAAGTGAGGTCACCGAGGTTCCGCTCTCCGACCGTACCAAGAGGAGACGATCACCCTCCCCTAGGCGCAAGTCTAGGTCACGGTCTAGATCCCCCCGCAAACAATCTAGACACTCGTCCGCAGAGTCTTCCTGGTCTACCAAACGCCGGAGAGAGGACTCTTGAGGGAACGACGAGTCAAGCGAGCAGCGGCAGCCAGAGGAACACCCCTCAGCAACCGCCCCCTACCCCTAGCTCTGACATACCTCACCAAAATTTTGGGGATTCAGAAGTGGGGTCTGACACACCGGAATCCGCACCTAGTCATGAACAATCCTTGAGTGTGTCTCCTAGTGTTACTTTAGCCATACCTAAACTGAACTATGTACCTCGTAGTGTTAGATCGGCAGGCCCATGTAGGGTTCTGGCTGACCAGTACAGGGGATATCCGTCGGGGTCACAATTGCATTCTCAAGTGATTCCAGACCCAGCCCGTGGCGGCAGGGGGCTACTGGCGTCAATCTGAACTTTCTCAATCTCTTTTTAACGTCAATCACGAAAGGACTGAGGAAGGTAGCATAGAAATGTTGCCATCATCGGTTCCAGATTTAACGTGGCCCTCGGCGGATACTGAGTTAGGGATACCTGTATGCGGATGACACTAAACTGTATAGAAGAGTGAGGAGTAAGGAAGATATGGGTTTGCTTCAAGGAGATGTGGAGGGCATGAAGGGATGGTCTGAGCATTGGTTAATGCCTTTTCATCCAAAAAAATGCAAGTACATGCGGATTGGGACCAGCAAGATAGACAAGGTAGGATACAGTATGTATGAAGCGATGGAGGAAGTGAGTGCAGAAAAGGATATAGGAGTAGTGATAGACAATAAGTTAAATTTCTCAGAACATTTAGCGGAAAAGATAAACAAAGCCAATAGAATTGTAGGGCTGATAAGGAGGACATTTGTGTCACTTGACGAAGAAATCTTCAGGAATCTCTATACAGCGCTGGTTAGGCCGCACCTGGAATATGCGAACCAGGTGTGGGCTCCATATATGGTAAAGGATATAGAAGCAGTGGAGAAAGTGCAGAGGAGAGCTAGCAAGCTGATACCAACGTTGAAGAACGCGGGCTATGAGCAGAGGTTGAGGACACTGGGGCTTCCGACACTGGCATATAGGAGAAAGAGAGGGGATATGATAGAGACTTTTAAGATAGTGTCAGGAAAGTGATGAGGATGTGTGTGAAGGTATCTTCTTGATGCGGGAGGGAACAAGAACGAGAGGACACTCTAAGAAAATTTACAAAGAAAGAAATAGGCTTGAGAAGGCAAGAACTCATTTTGTGATAGAGTGGTAAATGAGTGGAATGCACTGCCCCAGTATGTAGTCGATTCCGAATCAATAAGGGAGTTTGAAAGTAATCTTGATAAAGCATGGGGAAGACAAGATTTGAAGTTTGATTATAAAACAAAAATACAGAATAGTAAAAATGTTACGTCTGCTACCGCCGCCGCCAACACCGTGAACGACCGCAGCAGTGCAAGTACTGGTACTGAGCTGGATACACAGGCATAGTTTGCCTTTTTCCAGAGGATCTACTGTAAGAATACTGTAAGAAATGGAACAGGATAATCCCGAGACGAGTGGAGAGCCGGGAGAGGTTGGGTTCTCCCCGGCTCCCCAGTCACTCACAGGTGAAGACTCTGAGGCAGGATCCCTCTCATCCAAGGACTCCCACAGTAAGTGTGTGACTTCTGATCAGTTAAGTGAGCTCTTGCATAAGGTTATGCAACATTATCAACTCCCTGCCTCTTCGGACCCCCCCAGTTTCTAAACCTTTGGTGGCCCCTAGTACTTCTGTTGTCAAACCCCTAGCTTCCCCGGGTTTTCTTCCATCATGTCCTACCCCGGTAGTAGCCGCGGCTTCCGGCACTACAGTTCCTCACTCGTCAGGAGGTCACCCCGGCGGGGGGACCCGATGCATTGTTGGTAGACTGGAACAGGTGGACCTCAATCTATCTGTTTCCGCCACCAGATTTTGTGCTAATGTGCAAAGTAATTCACAAGCTGAGGGATTACCGGGGCCGAGTGGCAATGATCGCGCCGCTATGGCCAGCCCAGTTGTGGTACCACCAATTGCAACAATGGTGCAGGAACCCGGTGTCCCTCCACATCTCCGCCTTCCACTTGGAAACAATTGGTAACCTTCGGACCTCGCTCAGTTTTGCCTTATGGACATTTACCATGCCAAATGGTTAGCTCAATTTGGGGAGAGTGTCACTAATAAATTAATGAACCAATACACCGTGTCTACCAGGAGACAATATCAATCCCATTGGAAAACCTTCACAACCTGGATTGTAGAGTCAGGGCAAACTACTGCCTCAGGGGCTTTAGTCTTTAAATACTTGGACTATCTATTCGAACAAAAACATTTTTCAGTAACCACTCTAAAAAATCATTTGTCTGCCATTAGAACCCCCTTTTTTGATCTCACTGGCCTTTCCATACTGCAGGCGGAGGAGAAAGGTTTTATGAGGGTATGTTTCAAGCTACGCCCATCACCCCGTCAGCTCATGCCCACTTGATCACTTGACAAATCAGTACTTCAATCACGCAAATATAATAATGCGCCGGATTTTGATTCACATTTGAAAAAGGCTGTTTTCCTCATGGCTCTAGCCACCGGAAACAGGGTGTCTAAGCTGGCGGCGATGAGCAACGAACCTAATTGACTTAGGTTTGGGAGACTGCGCGATCATGTGCAAATCGCACCGTCTCCCACATTTATAGCTAAAAACGAACATTCTGAACATGTATTTTCCGAATTTTCCGTCCCGGCTTTGAAAAGGGGCCCCGCTCATCACCTTTTATGTCCTGTGCAAGCACTCACAATGTTTTTGAGGGCTGCGCAGCCTCGCCAACCAGGTGCTTTATGGGTCAACCGGACAGGTAAGCGTGTTACAAAACGAAAGTTAACTTCCTTGCTTGTGGACGTTATTAGGGAAAGTAATCCCGGCGTGATAGGCAGGGCTCACGATATCAGGAAATGGGCAGTCTCTCTCAGATTTCTACAAAATTTCTCAGTAGAGGACATTGCTAATACTCAATTATGGGCTTCCAATCATACGTTCCTAACACGCTACCTGTCCGTTGCTCTAGATAAACCAAAGCGTACAGTACCTGTGTAGCTTTACGTCAACGGGTACAGTAGGTAATGTTCTATTAAGTTAAGTTTGATGTTTAACCCTTCCGACCCGGGCTGCCTTACAAAAGGACGGAGCTCATATCCGGGAGATCTGGCCGAAAAACGTCTAGGCTTAGGCTACCGTATCTTTGTTATTTTAACTGCTAGAAATTTCCCACGCATCTCTAAACGTAGTGCGGTTTTGCACCAACCATGTAGTGTGTTGAGATAGGGTTGAAGGGCTCTTTTTGGGTCATGGTAGTGTGATGGTCAGTTTCCGTGGAGCGAATTTTTCCGCGATGTTGACAATATCGGAGCTTTTCAGACACTAATTTCGTCATATCATACAACAACAACATTGATGTTGACTGGTGATGGGCTGGTCTATCAGAGTGAGAACTGAGCGATCTCTGCCATACCCATAGCTTACTCTGACTGTTCCTTTTACTTATATATCTTCTAGATCTCAAGTGACGGCGTCTCTTCCGTGGATTGACCTCCCAATCTACCAAGATTGGAAGCCAAAGCGTCACATGCCCCTCAACTTTTTCTTCATAATTGCTGAGGGGCACAGGGCCCTGGGTGGGGCTTTGGTTTCCTGGGCGTTTCCGCACCCTCCTCAGCTCCCCGCCATGGAGTGGCTTCGGTCACCCAGGCTTTATTGTGGTCGGCAGGGAGGGTTCTGTGGGGGTGCTCGGTTATGGCCTTGGCCTTGCTCGGGGCCTTGGGGCTGTTCGGCCAGGCAGCTTGGGGAACAACAACAACAACATTGATCCGATGTCTCCTTCTTGTTTTCGGAGGTGCGGTGACGCAATGACCGGCTTTGTTTACATGATGGGCTGGTCTATCAGAGTGAGAGCTGAGCGATCTCTGCCATACCCATAGCTTACTCTGACTGTTCCTTTTACTTATATATCTTCTAGATCTCAAGTGACGGCGTCTTTTCCGTGGATCGACCTCCCTACTGCCAACCTAAAAGTTGGCAGATTGGGAGCCAAAGCGTCACTTTTTCCCTTGCCCCTCAGCTTTCCCTTCATAATTGCTGAGGGGCACAGGGCCTTGGGTGGGGCTTTGGTTTCCCGGGCATTTCCGCGCCCTCCTCAGCTCCCTGCCTTAGAGTGGCTTCGGTCACCTGGGTTTTGTTAGTGGTAAGCACGGAGGGTTTTGTGGGGGCGTTCTATGGCCTTGGCCTTGCTCGGGACCTTGGGGCTGTTCGGCCAGGCAGCCTGGGGAACAACAACAACAACATGCGTCGGACGCACGTCGTTCAGACCAAGCTTAATAGGCTTTCAAGCTTACAGCCTGTTATAAGGACACCTGGGTACCGGCCCATCTGCCGCGGTGTCCTTATAAAAGGACAGCCGGGCTGGAAGGGTTAAAGAAAAGGGGGGGGGGGGGTGCGGAATAGTCCATATCCCCTCTGTGCCCCTGAAGATTGTGATGAATCACGAGCTGTGATAGGACTGGTTCTACAGTCCGATATTAATTTTATGTTAAATTTTAAGAAGATGTCTCGCATAGTTGCAACTATGTATATTTTTTACAAGATTGTACAATTTTATTGATGGTACAAATAGTTTTAAGAATGGAACGAATAACTGCTGCAGAGTTACAGTTCTCGGGAACACATAGGTGTCCCACTTTATCATGCATACGATCTAATGTAAAGATCTGACCATGAGCAAGCAGTTTCTTAATGTCACGCACTGCCTGCAACTCTTTTATACTTTTTTATATATTGTTTGCATACAATAAAACTTAAAAAATTGTTAATTGGATTCTTTGCCCCTAAGGTTAGGATATTTTACGAATGTCCCGCCTCCAGTCTTGTTAATTAGGCGAAGTCGTCAATGATTAAGGGGCCCTATTAAATTATAGGTTTGGTTCCCGTAGGGAAGTAAAGAAAACCTAATATTTAGTAGGGCCCCGTAATCATTGACGACGCGGTCCCTCCCGACCATCCCACTTCCCATTCGTTGATTTCTATAGTTTATTCTTGGTATATCAGTGAAGGACGAAGATGGCCGCTAGAGGGCCTGGTGTTGGGAAGCGAAACATGAGAAATCCACGCATATGGCAAGTCATCTGATAACAGATATTAAGTTCTTTTTTCTTTTTTTATATTTTACAGAGTTTTTTTCTGTAGGGTACCCGATCAAAATGACGATCCCATAAGGGAATTAGGCTTGCACTTATGACGAGTACTCCATAATACTTCCGCGCGGGCTATTCAAATGCTGGCGCAGGATGTTGATTGGAGACTATTATTATTAACCCTCGGAATCCGGGAGGCCTCATATGAGGCAAAATGCGCTCATAAAAATCGCCGCTATAATCATCAGAACTCGGCAACCACGCGTTGTAGCGACGTCATCTCTACCATCTCTACGGCATTCTACAGACAACAAAAAGTTCTACAATTTGCAAAACCATTGACTGCTCTAGGTGGTCTCAATCAGTAGCTACTGAATTATGAAGTTGATTTTGCCAAAATTCATATGAGACCCCCCGGATCCCAAGGGTTAATAGGCGAAGTCGTCAATGATTACGGGGCCCTACTAAATATTAGGTTTTCTTTACTTCCCTACGGGAATCACACCTACAGTATATTATATACAGTACTCGCAGGCAGACATGAACCACTAACAGTCAGGATGAGTGTCCATGCTTTAATCCACTATAAATAAGTATCTTCTATCACGCTGTGGTATAGTCGATTAAAGTATGGGTTGTTCTGACTGTCGGTGGTTAAAGTCCGGCTGTGAGTATAAAAAAAAACATTTACTATATATATCTATATATATACTGTACTGTACATGAACCGATTTTACCTAAGAGATTCAATACTATTTGCAGAATTCTAGGTTGCAGAGTTGCGTATGAATTTTTATTTTATTTTGTTTTTTGTGTGGTTTTTTTTTTGGGGGGGGGGGGGTAGTGCGAAAACTGCACACCTACTTTATTATTATATTCTAATACACATATATTTACATGTAATTTACATGGTGTTTTAGAGGTGGGAGGGGTTTGGGGGTGGTGGTGGCAAGAAGGTCTAAGGGTATGGTACTTGTGGTATGAATATGGAAGGCGTGGGTAACCTAGTATTGGCGCTACACATTTTTTCATCGAGTCCGTATATGTACGGACCTGGCACTGGGCGTTACAACACCCAATTCCGTACATATACGGACCTGGCACTCAGCGGGTTAATGTGCTAATGTATTTATTGTATTTACAGCTTCATAAATGACACCGGCTACAAGGAGCTTATGCAAAATTCAGCAAGATACAATGTGAGGATTCGAAAGGACAGAATATTCCGACAACCATATATAGATGGACAAACAGGTGAGGTTTTGAGAGTTCATTTCACAATTTTAGCTTTTATCATCCATATTTTATTTGCCTACAGTATACAGTACTGTACACTCTTCATTTTAACCTGGCAAGAAATTTCTTGCTTTATCCTCTGACTTCTTCACACTAGATGACAGAAAGAAATGGTACTACAACTCTGTTATGCCTGATATCAGGAGAGCTTTTTGTAATTGACAATACAGTATTTATTAGTGGCCCCTTCATCATTGACGGTATGCCTATTATCTTTTAAACCCTTATGCTAAACGGGCAAGGGCTACGTCATTCCAAGAGGAGTTGGACAAGGACAGGCCCAGGTCGCCGCAGAGGCATTCCTCGACGTCGTCCGGTTCAGCTCGGCTACAGGACACAAAGAGGAGGAAGGCTACGCATAAGACGTCGACTTCAGGGGAGTCATCGTCAAGTAGAAAACATGAAAGCCGTCGACACAAATCCGGCCGAGAGTTGTCGAGCTCGAGTCGCCGGCATTTGCCGGAGTCCCGGCCTCTATCCGTCGCTACCTCCGCCGGGCTTTCCGTTCAATCCGGCAGTTCGGAGGGGGGAACGGAGGTGGTAGTGAAGTCCCACAAGGATAAGAGAGTGTCGGATTTTTTAACCCTCGTAATCCGGGAGGCCTCATATGAGGCAAAAACAAATAAATTGGCAGGAATCCGGGAGGCCTCATATGAGGCAAAATGCGCGGGGAAAAAATCGCCGCTAAAATCGTCATAACACGGCAACCACGCGTTGTATCGATGTCATCTCACCGGCATTCTACCGACAAAAAGTTCTACAATTTGCAAAAACATTTTTTACTGCTCTAGGTGGTCTCAATCAGTAGTTACTAAATTATGAAATTTGCCTGTACCAAAAGGGCCCCGGACATAGTGATCGGGATCATATGAGGCCCCCCGGATTTCGTGGGTTAATCCCACATTATAGGTTTGACTCCTGCAAGGAGATAAAGAAAACCTAATATTTAGTAGTGGCCCCGTAATAATTGACGATTATGCCTATTACATAAGGCTACCTCTTCAAACGCCCATAAGCGCAGTTTGAAACTACCGCCGCAGAGCTCAGAGGAACGTTCATCATAAGCACACGCTAAATCACTCATGGTTCGTCTTTATGATTGGGTTCTCACTACGAAAAAACTTCGTAACATAAATAAATAAAAATAAAATAAGAATAACTATTCATAAGCTTTCCATATTCCGTAGATGTACTTCTGTGGATTCTTGGACCAGACGCTGACTAGCGCATTATTCCACCTTCACTGACATATCAAGTATATCAAAATCCTTAATACATCAACGAATGGGAAGGGGATGGTCGGGAGGGCCCCAGTCGTCAATGATTACGGAGCCACTACTAAATATTAGGTTTTCTTTATCTCCTTGCAGGAGTCAAACCTATAATTTATTAGTGGCACCTCCATCATTGACGATTATGCCTGATATCTAAGACTGGAGGGGGACATTCGTAATCATAGATTCATGTTCACAGATCTAAAAGTTAAAGGCACCCCACTTTTTTTTTTTTTTTTTTTTTTAAAGAGACAATGAACGGAGGAAGGAAAAACACAGATAAAACAAAAAGGTCCATGTGCCTAAAGGCATCCTCCATTCATAAAATATTTGTAACAACTGGATTTAAACATTTGTAGATTGTAAATTTGTGGAAAGCAATTAGAGGGAAGTGAATTCCAAAGAGTAGTAGCTCTGGGGATAAATGAATTCTGATAAGCAGAAGTTCTGCATTGTGGAGGAGAAAGTGTAAATTCATGGGCGCTCTCAGCTGCCCTAGTTCTACGGGGAAAGATGTGGAGAGGCGGCACAATTGAAGCAAGTTCCTCGGAACAATTGCTGTGAAAATATCTGTAGAATAATGCAAGGGATGCAACGTTTCTTCGTATGGATAATGTAGGAAGGTCCTGTGTGATTGCAGGGTTATTGATTAATCTAATAGCTTTATTTTGAATTTTGTCCAACTGCCTCAATGCAACCACTCCACTTCCACCCCACAGAGGTGAACAGTAATCCATCTGAGAACGCACATGACTTTTATATATCACGGCCAACTGCTCGTCAGTGAAGAATTCTCGAACTCTGTACAGGAGTCCCAGTTTTTTAGAGGCATTCTTAGCAATGCTTCTAACATAATGTGTCCAGCTCAAGTTAGTAGTTAATGTTACACCGAGAATGTCAATACTAGGGGAAGTGGGAATATTTACATCATTAAAAAATATACGGGAGTCAGTGAGATTCTGTCGGTTAGAAAATTGAATGTATTTGGTTTTCTGTGCATTAAAGGAAACTAGATTCTTTTGTCCCCATCCATTAATTCTAGAAAGGTCCTGGTTCAGAGAAATTGCAGTGTTTATTTTTGAATTTATAAGATCGGGTTGGGTGAAAGAATTGGTAAATGTGAAGGAACTGTGGAGTGTTGAGTCATCTGCGTAGGAATGTATTGGATTATGAGTGGTAGATATGAGATCATTGATTTGAATGAGGAACAGAATTGGGGCCAAAACTGATCCCTGGGGAACACCAGCATTTATTGAGTGAAATTGAGAATAAAGGCCATCTACCATTACACGTATTTTTCTGTTATGAAGATAAGAAGAAATTAGTGGAACTAATGATGCAAGGCCGTAGTGTGACATCTTCGACAATAAGGATTGATGCCAGACTCTATCAAATGCCTTTGATATATCCAGTGCTATTGTATGTGTTTTACCATGTTGGTCTGTAGCTTGGTTGATTTGATGCGTAAGAAGGCAAAGCATTTCTGCAGTTGATCGACATCGTCTAAAACCATATTGCCTATCACTGATTAATTTATTATTCTCAAGATGCTTAATTATGTGATTATTTAATATAATTTCAAAGACTTTACCAAGAGTGGAAGTTATAGCTATTGGGTTGTAGTTTGATGGATCTGAAGAGGCACCTTTTTTAGGAACTGGATGGATGTTTGCTTCTTTCCAGGGTACTGGGAAGCATGAGGTATGAGTACACAGACGGAATTTTTTTGCCAATACAGGAGCGAGCACCAAGGAGCAATTCTTAAGTACTATTGGAGGAATTTCATCTGGACCAGGAGCCTTATCTACTGAGAGATTTTGCAAAATAGTTTTGACATGTCTGGTGTGGATCTTAAGTGAGGGAATTTCAGGCGAATTAAAATTAAGTACAGGGACATCTTGATTTATTTCATCTAAGGTTGAGTTGGTGGAGAAAATATCCGCAAGAAGGTTAGCTTTACCTCGTGGATCACTTACAAGATTGCCAGTCGGAGATTTTAATGGTGGAATGGATGAAGCAGTAGTGAAGTTGGATTTAAATGAGTTAAGAGTAGACCAAAATATTTTGTTATCATTTGGATTATTTAGAAGTTTATTTGCCTGCTTGTGGAGAAAGTTTGATTTAGTTAGGTTTAATACAGTTTTGGCATGATTTCTGATGTTTCTAAAGTAATTAAAGGCTTCATGAGTTTTTGATCTTGTGTATGCATTGTAGGCTATTGCTTTTTGTTCAGTTACTCTAGCACAATTATGGTCAAACCATTTAGGTGAATTAGATCTTTTACTGTACTTTTGATGAGGAATAAAAGTTTCCATTCCAATTTTTACAAAATCTTGTATGTGGCTCAAGGTGGAGTGTGCATCATTAGAAAAGAAAGAGGTCCAGGGAATATCAATAAAGAAACCTTGAAGACCCTCCCAGTCTGCCCTATCGTAATGCCATTTAGTCACCAAAACAGGTTCAGAGTGGGAAGGTGTGGTAGGTGATAGACAGGTGGCCTGTATCAGACAGTGATCAGAAGATCCAAGCGGTGACCTCACTGTAACATCATAATTTTCTGAATTGGTTGTTAAAAATAAGTCCAGTAGGTGGGAATTATGATTAGGATTATCTGGTACACGGGTGGGTTGGTTGACTAGTTGAGTGAGATTAAATGAGTCTGCAAATAGCTCACATTCAAGACCAGCATCATCAGTCCTGGCTGAATGAGTGAGCCATTCAACATTATGGACATTAAAATCACCCAACACAGTGATTTCAGAAGAAACATTTAAGTTGAGGACACTGAGTTGTGAGGACAGAGAATCAAAAAGACTTTGCTCTGGAGGAGTATTTGGGGAACGGTAGATGCAACATATGTATTTAAGTTTACCAGCAGAAACTAATTTGTATATAGAATAATCAAAATAGGGACAATTGAAACTAGTAACCTCCTCCAGGGCAATTTCAGATTTTGCGAAGCAACATACACCTCCTTTAGGTCTGAAATTTTGGAGCAGTTGATAACCTGGAAAATTAAATCTAGACGTGTCAGATGTGGATGTTACTTGAGTCTCTGTCAAAAAAAGGAGAGTAGGGGATTCTGCTTGAAGAAATTGGTGTACAGAATTGATGTTAGAGTGAAGTCCCCTTATATTGCTAAAGAAAAAGCTGCACCGACGAGCAGCTTTGGGAAGTTGCAATGCTCTTGACACAGTCGCATGATGACGACCGGGAGGGCCCTGTGTCAATGACCCAACCCTGCCGGGGGTGGATATCCGAGGGACCACCAGGTTTGCTCTTAACAATTGTACTGCCATATTTATTGGGTAAGGTGTATGGTGTTACATGTATGATATGTAGTGGGAAGAGTAGTGTTTTATGGATAGAGGATAGCAATGTAGGGCAATGTCGTGAAGTTGGATGTGTATGTTATATAAAGAGGGTTTTCCTGATACCCCTGATGTGTGAGGCAGAAAGATATGTATCCAGCTACCAAGGCCTGGGAGAGAAAATGGAATTCAGGCTATTCCCTGAGTCTCCCGAAACCTTGGCGGTAGTACTTCCCTGGGCAGGGCTGCCTACCCCTGCTACCTACAAATTAAATTACCTACTTAAATTAAGTGGTGAAAAATAAAACTTTGTGTTTACATGTGCACATATAAACCCTATTATTCTAATGTGTATATTCCTTAAAATTAGACACAAAAAATAGAATAAATTCTTGTACTTTTTGCAGAAGTACTTACTAAAATGATACTCGTAGTTGCAACTACCGAGAACTCTAAAAATGAAATTGCTTCCACAGTGTATCCCACTGAAAGAAACAATTGTTGTACTTTATGCATTGTACATCAACAACATTTCCCGTAGTCCTTACTACCGAGAAATTTTAATCACAACCTTTATACATTGTATCACAGCTCGTATAGTGATACGAGATAGTGATAGTGATTGGAGATTTCAATTTGCCAAGGATCAACTGGGCAAATTGTACTACTCCAGCGGGACAGGGTAGCCTGGAAAATAAGTTTATGGAGAAAGTGAGAGATTGATTTTTAACGCAACATATTGTAGAGATGACAAGATATAGAGATGGGACGCAGGGGAGTGTACTTGATTTGATTTTTAGCAATGAAGAGGATATAGTGGAACATGTTAATGTGGATAGCCCTATAGGTCGTAGTGACCATGCCTGTATAAGCTTTAGTTGTAACATTAAATCAGAGAGGGATAATAGAAGCAATAGAAAAATATACATGTATGGTAGCGCAGATTATGAGCTGCTGAGACGGTGTTTGGACATTGACTGGGGGGAATACTTGAACGGTGAAGACGCTGAAGGAATGTGGAGGAAAATTAGAGTCAAACTGGAGAATGCTGTATCCAAAAGTGTACCAGTAAGGGAATATAAGGATAAAACAAAATTGAGGAAAAGAACTAACCCAGAATTGCCAATGAAAAGAAAAGCTTTGGATATTGATTAGAAGAAAGAAACGATTGTGGGAAAGATTAAAATTGTTAAAAAAGAACAGGGGGTCTAGTATAGAGGCTAAGGAAGTGGATCTGGAACGCAGACATATAAACAATAAAATAAGGTGGGAAACAAGGAGGGGGTGAAGGAGAGGGAGAGAGAGATAGCTAGAAATGTGAAGGATAATCCAAAAATATTCTGGAAGTACATTCGGGAAAAGTTAACAAGAAGAGTAGGGATCCCAGAGCTGGTAGGGGGGTTGAATGATGGGAGTAGAGTGGAGACTGATAAGGAGAAAGCAGAGGTGCTGGGGAAATACTTTGGGGGGGTACTAACAGAGGAGTCGGAGGATGCAGTGCCTACTATTCCCATCAAACAGGCACCGGCACTAGAACTAATAGAGTTTTCCCATGCTAGAATAAGAAGGGCTATAGAAAAAATTAACAGAAGTAAGTCACCGGGACCGGATGGGATACACCCAAGAATCATAAAGGAAGGAGGGGAGATGTTAGTAGAGCCATTGAAAATGTTATTTGAGGTATCGTTTAATACAGGACAAATCCCGATGGACTGGAGAGAGGCGAACATAACAGCTATATTTAAGAAGGGAAAGAGAAATGACCCAGGGAATTATAGACCAGTCAGTTTGACAAGTGTTGTGTGTAAACTAATGGAAACGGTAATTAGAGAAGGAATAATGGATCATATGAAGTCAAACCAACTTTTCAGTGGGAGACAGTTCGGATTCTTGCCGGGGAGGTCGACAGTACTACAGCTAATTAAGGTGGTAGATGATTGGATGCAAATTCTAGAAGATGGTGATGTAATAGACGTGGTATATTGCGATTTTATGAAGGCCTTCGATAAGGTCCCACATAAAAGGTTAATAGAGAAAGTTAGAAGCTATAATATAGGGGAGAAATGTGTGATGTGGATAGAAGCCTTCCTGAAAGATCGGAGACAGAGGGTACTGGTGAATGGAATAGGCTCGGGGTGGAGGGAAATTACAAGTGGGGTACCTCAGGGATCTGTGTTGGGACCACTGCTGTTCGTTATATTTATCAACGACTTGCCTGAAGTTATAACTAATGGAAGTGAGGTATACCTGTATGCGGATGACACTAAACTGTATAGAAGAGTGAGGAGTAAGGAAGATATGGGTTTGCTTCAAGGAGATGTGGAGGGCATGAAGGGATGGTCTGAGCATTGGTTAATGCCTTTTCATCCAAAAAAATGCAAGTACATGCGGATTGGGACCAGCAAGATAGACAAGGTAGGATACAGTATGTATGAAGCGATGGAGGAAGTGAGTGCAGAAAAGGATATAGGAGTAGTGATAGACATTAAATTTCTCAGAACATTTAGCGGAAAAGATAAACAAAGCCAATAGAATTGTAGGGCTGATAAGGAGGACATTTGTGTCACTTGACGAAGAAATCTTCAGGAATCTCTATACAGCGCTGGTTAGGCCGCACCTGGAATATGCGAACCAGGTGTGGGCTCCATATATGGTAAAGGATATAGAAGCAGTGGAGAAAGTGCAGAGGAGAGCTAGCAAGCTGGTACCAACGTTGAAGAACGCGGGCTATGAGCAGAGGTTGAGGACACTGGGGCTTCCGACACTGGCATATAGGAGAAAGAGAGGGGATATGATAGAGACTTTTAAGATAGTGTCAGGAAAGTACGATGAGGATGTTGTGTGAAGGTATCTTCTTGATGCGGGAGGGAACAAGAACGAGAGGACACTCTAAGAAAATTTACAAAGAAAGAAATAGGCTTGAGAAGGCAAAGAACTCATTTTGTGATAGAGTGGTAAATGAGTGGAACGCACTGCCCCAGTATGTAGTCGATTCCGAATCAATAAGGGAGTTTGAAAGTAATCTTGATAAAGCATGGGGAAGACAAGATTTGAAGTTTGATTATAAAACAAAAATACAGAATAGTAAAAATGTTGCGTCTGCTACCGCCGCCGCCAACACCGTGAACGACCGCAGCAGTGCAAGTACTGGTACTGAGCTGGATACACAGGCATAGCTTGCCTTTTTCCAGAGGATCTACTGTAAGAAACTGTAAGTATACTCTGTACATATCCTCCGGCGCGGTCTAGGGTGTCTTATGTTTCACTGACTGCACCCCCCCCCCCCCCCTTTCTTAACCTAAACAATTAGTGACTAAGAGACCCCTCTAGACCCTTTGCCGTAAAGCTACACATGGCATTGATGGTTTGTCTAGCGCTACCCATAGTTGAGTAGTAGCTATGTCTTCAACAGATATTTTTTAGAAAACGTAAAGATACTGCCCATTTGCGTAAATCGTGGGCCCTACCCACTACGCCGGGATTACTCTCTTTAATGACTTCTACTAGCAGAGAAGCCATTTTACGTTTCATTAATCTTTTACCTGTACTCGATACCCATAACGCACCTTGTTGGTTAAGAGGTGCCACTCTCATATATTTGGTTAAAGCTTGTACAGGACACAAATTATGGTGCACTTTATCCCGTTTCAATGTCGGCACCGTGAACTCTGAGAAAACATGTTCACTGTGTTCATTCTTGGCGATGAACCCTGGGGAAGGAGCAATATGAATGCAATCATTTAGTCTACCAAACCTTATGCAATTAGGGGTGTTGCTCATCGCCGCCAGCTCAGACACCCTGTTACCAGTTGCCAAAGCCATAAGGAACACAGCCTTTTTTAATAGCAATTAAAAATCTGCCGTATTCTGATACAGACGGGAATGAAGCAAAGATTATAGGTTTGACTCCTGTAAGGAGATAAAGAAAACCTAATATTTAGTAGTGGCCCCGTAATCATTGACGAACATGCCTATTACATAAGGCATCCTCTTCAAACACTAATCCGCCGTAGTTTGAATCTACCGCGCAGAGCATTTAAAAACTGAGGAGCCTTCATCATGAGCGCACGCGACCTCACTCATGGCTTCAGTCATTATGAATTGGGTTCTCACTACGAAAAAACTTCGTAAAAAATAAAAACAAAAAGAAAATAAGAATAACTATCCAATAAGCTTTCCATCATATCGTGGATGTACTTGTGTGGATTTCTGACCAGACGCTGAATCAGGCGTCATTCCTCCTTCACTGACATATCAAGTAAACCAAAATCCTTAATACATCAACGAATGGGAAGGGGACGGTCGGGAGGGCCCCAGTCGTCAATGATTACGGGGCCACTACTAAATATTAGGTTTTCTTTATCTCCTTACAGGAGTCAAACCTATAATTTATTAGTGGCCCCTCCATCATTGACGAACATGCCTGATATCTAAGACTGGAGGGGGACATTCGTAATCATATCATAACTCTAGAAAAGCAGATAATAAAAACAACCACATAGTATTCTTACTTTTTGAAAAATGTATTTAATACGGCGTAGGCCGGAAATATACAAGAAAAAGGGGTTCAGGCAGGTGCGTGCTTCAAAGAAGCCTGCCCGACAAAAATAGGTAACCCTGAAGATTCTGAACACAGATCTGTAGTTACAAAAGGCACCCCACTCAACGAGTGGTGACAAAAATAATAAGTTATAAGTTTATATGTGCACATCATAAACCCCAAAATACATGTGGAGATCAATTGCTAATGAACTCCATTGAACTAATGTTACATTGCTTTCGCAGCTAAAACTACTATAACAACACCGTTGTTTTGTACTAAACTTTGTACTAGCACAAATTCTCGCAGAGAAATTTTCATATCACATTTTAACCTTAAATTGTATCACAGCTCTCATACTCCGGCGGGGTCTAGGGTGTCCTATGTCAACTGACTGCACCCCCCCCCCCCCCCTTCCTTGAAAATAAACATAAGTGACTGCAGGGCCACCTAGACCCTCTGCCTTAAAGCTATACATGGTAAGGAAGGTTTGTCTAGAGCAACTGACAAGTATCTAGAGAGAAACGTATGATTAGACGCCCACAACTGTGTGGACGCAATATCTTCAACTGAAAAGTTTTTCAGGAAACGTAAAGAGGCCGCCCACTTGCGTAAATCGTGGGCCCTACCCACAACGCCGGGATTACTCTCTTTAATGACTTCTACCAGAAGAGAGGCTAATCGCCGTTTAAGTAAGCGTTTACCCGTACTCGCTACCCATAAAGCACCTTGGGGGTTATGAGGAGCTATTCTCAAATATTTGGTTAGAGCTTGCACTGGACATAAATTATGATGCACCTTTCCCCTTTTTAACGCCGGCACCGTGAACTCAGAAAACACGTGTGCACTATGCTCATTCTTGGCTACAAACGCCGGGGAGGGTGCAATGGAAATTGAATCATTAAGTCTACCAAACCTAAGACAATTAGGTGTGTTGCTCATCGCCGCCAGCTCAGACACTCTGTTTCCGGTGGCCAAAGCCAAAAGGAAAACTGCCTTCTTTAAGATTAAAGCAAAGTCTGCAGTATTTTGATACAGACGAGAATGAAGTAAAGACAAAGCTTTGTCCAGAGACCAAGTAGGCATGAGCTGACGGGGAGGTGGGCGGAGTTTAAAACACGCTCTCATAAATCCTGTTTCCTCCGCCACCGGTATGGATAGACCTGTAAGGTCGAAAAAGGGCACTCTAATCGCAGTTAAGTGATTCTTCAAAGTAACCACAGATAAACGTTTCTACTCAAACAGATAGTTCAAGTAATTAAAAACCAATGCCACTGAGGGTACAGTTTGTTCCGTTCTAACAATCCAAGAAGTAAAAGCTTTCCAATGAGATTGATATTGTCGCTTAGTAGACTGAGTATATTGATTGAGCAATTTATTGGTCACATCCCTACCGTATGGTGCTAGCCACTTGGCCTCCTGAATGTCCATAATGCAAAAGTCAGCGAGGTCTCTAGGTTGCCAATCGTGTCTAAGTGGAAGTACCCGACCGGGAGCGATACCGGGTCCGGGCACCACATTATTAACTGCTGGTACCACACCTGCGCCGGCCACAGGGGCGCGATTAGCGAGACTAAGCCTCGATAAACTCGTAGTTTGTTCACTACGTGGCACATTAGTGACGCATCTGGCGGCGGAAACAGATAGATGGAGCTCCATCTGTTCCAGTCTGTCACTAGGGCGTCTGGCCCCCCTGCCGGCGTTATCGCCCGGCGGGTGAGGTATAGAGGGAGCTTGTGAGTCTCCTCGGACGCAAAAAGATCCACTTGTGGATGGGAGAGCTCCGCAATCATTAGGTCGAAAATGGGTTGCTTGAGCTCCCATTCTACTGTCGTGCTCTGTCTCCGGGACAGAGCGTCTGCCCAGACGTTCGCTACGCCTGGGAGATAAGATGCGTGAAGATAAATATCTAGACTGGTGGCTAGAACAAAAATCTCTTCCGACACGAGTAGCAACTTCCTTGACCTCGTTGACCCTTGTTTCTGAATACAGTGAACTGCATTCAGATTGTCCATTCTGAAGGCCACTGACTTGCCCCGTAACGCCGGGCCGTGAGCCTGAAGGAAATACAAGGGGACTAGTAACTCTTTGACATTTATGTGAGATATTTCTCACAGGGACCAAAGTCCCTGACCCTGGTGCCCCTGATTTGACTGAAATCCCCACCCTATGGTGCCTGACGCATCCGTGTCTACCCATACCGTTGGAGGAGGAGAGGTCCATGACATGATTGAGTGCAATGTTTCCCTCTTCGCCCAGACCGCTAGTAAGGTGTGGATTAATTTTGGTATGGGCCATAATTTTCCCGCCGGTAAGAGTGGGAAATATTTGTTGCCTTCCAATATTAATCGTTTTACTTTCAACCGGCCCAACTTGACAGTTAGCTGAATCCAGTTGAGAGAGCCGACCAGAGACTCCCAGACTCTTCGTGTCGTAGTCAGACTGTGAAGAAACCTGAACAGTTTCCTGCGAAACCTGTTGCGATTGTCCACACTCTGACTCAGAGTGAGAGCGGCGGTGTCCCAGACCAGCCCTATCCACTGAATTACTCTTGAGGGAACAAGGTTTGACTTTACCAGATTTACCTTGAAGCCTAGAGTTTTGACATGATTTAAAATGATATTGACATGTTTTATGCATAATTGTTGTGTCTCTGCCACCACCAGCCAGTCGTCTAGAAACCACAACACTCTGATTCCCTGTTTTAACAACGGCATCAGGGCTTGCCGGACTAGTTTCGTGAATAATCGAGGTGCTAGGTTCAAACCGAACGGCATCCTCTGAAAAACAAAATTTTGGTGCCTGATCCTCAAGGCCAGAAACCTTTGAAATCTTTTGTTGACCGACACGTGCCAATAGGCGTCTGTCAGGTCTAGGGAACACATCCAGCCTCCCGGCGGAAGTGTTAGCCTGATTTGATGAACTGTTAACATTCTGAAAGACTCGTTGTAAATGTGAAGATTCAGATAAGACAGGTCTACGACCGGCCTCATCTGAACACTGTCCCGTTTGGGAACCAAAAACAGTTTTGACGTGAATACAGGGTAATCTGGAGGGACCGGGATGATGACATTCTTGGCAATCATCTCCTGGACCAGCAACTCCACCTCTAATGAAACACAATTTGCCGTTGTCGGCTGACGTAAGCGAGGTCGCCGGAGCCACTGCCAAGTGATGCCTTTGCGTGCCACCATCCGTGCCCAGGTTTTTAACGGCCATGCTTGGTGACACGTTCGGAACGACCCAGTTAGCAGACAAGGGATCGCCGGCTGTACTTCCCTCGGTTCCTCCGGCTCTAAGATAGGCACTGGGAGTGAGAAAGACTTTAGTTTTTTGATGGTGGGTTTGGTGGTGTTGGACGCTTCGCCGGCTGGCTGGTGTGGGCCGAAGACTGGCCCTGCCCCGGCTTATACTGGCCGCGTCCCCTCTGTCCTGAAAACCCTCTCTGTCTATGCCTGAACTGACCCAGGGGGGATTGGGAGGACTTAGGCGGAAGAAACGGCTTAGAACCCCCTGGCTGAGCTTTAGTAGGAGGCTTAGGTTTGGGGAAGTTAAATGCGGGTTTCTTAGCCTGTGCGGGACTGTGCTTCACAGCCTGTGCCATGTTAAACACTGTTCGCCATACATCAGGGGACATTAAAGAAGGTTTAAGTACTGGGGACATTACCACCTGGTTAGCAATGCGATCAGGCAGCTTGCGAACTAATGACATCCTAAGATCCTGTCGTGCTCGCACCGCCTCAAGTAAGGCTGTGCGTATGTCACCTAAGGATTGAATCGACGACTGAAGAATCAGACGCCGGGATAACTCAACTGATCTTCGAGCATCCGCGTCTGCGATTGCCTGAGTAGACCTGAGTAAAGACTTAGCCACCTGTTGAGAAACTATGTACTGTGAAAACAGGCGGAAAGCTTTTCCCCTTAGCCTAAATTCTCTGTCTAGGTGAGAAGGGGTAGGGGTAGTGAATGGTTCCTTTAGTTCACAAAGATTAATCTTAGGGGCAGCTAAAAAAGAAAATAAAGCTGACGGAACTCCGCCGGCAGAACCTACCGGCATGGAGAACCATGAATGTGTATCCTGAGGGATCTGGTGGGAAGATTTAGAAGTGAAAGTGGTTGCAAAGTTTTGAGCCTCTACCTCCCAATCCACCCAAGGTCCTGGTCCCAACTGTCCCACCTTCAACACTGGATTAGCTGTCTCGTCTGTGACGGTCTGTAAATCTAGTTCAGGAGTAAGAGCCGACAGAGCCTTAATATCATTAAACCCATCCAGCTTAGACCAGTCTGAAAAAAGTTTTGAAGCTGAGGCAGGGGGTAAAGCAGGCTTAGATGCATAAACAAAATAATCCTGATGATAATAACTAGGTATAGCCTTGATATTTACGTCCAAAACATTACCCAAGGCATCCAATGCCCTTAATTTCTTAGACTTATTTCCCTGGATAAACCACTCACGTGGTACCGGGAGTTCCCCTGACAAGGTAGGCTGGGCAAGCTCTGGCTTAGAGGGGTTCAAAGGGACCCATGACTCGTCTGGCCCATAAAGCAGGGGCATAGCTACCTTTCTAAGAGGCGCTTTGTCTAGAGGGGGTGGATTAACATCCGTAATGACCCTGACATTTGACGTAGTGAATGCCGCCGTAGCTGGCTTAGAGCTCCCTGCCGGTGACAGAGTAGGAGGGTTAGGAATCTTAGATAAATCGATTGACGTTATCAGAGGCCGTACCGCAGAACTTGTCAAGGGAGCCCCCAAGTCCATTGTGGGGTTTTCTCGTTGTTGATTAAAGAATTTTGATAGAGCATGAGTAAGTAACCCATCAATTTCTTGTGCTGTAACAAACTGGTTAGATGCAGAACTTTCAGGTGAATCAGTATTATCATGGGCGGCGTCCAGGCCTGAGCCTGACCTTTGTCCCTCCCTATCTGAAATTAATGACACTTCATCTTGTTCCTCCCGATCCTCCTGAGAAGACCCCGCCGAGGCAGGGGCACCTTGTTTCCAAGATAAATCAGGGATAGAGGATGGGGTCGCCGCGTCCCTGTGGACATCGGCTACTGTGTGACTCGTATGAGTCGGACGTGGATGGTCAGACCCTGGTTGAGCAAACCGCCAAACACCGAGGCTCTGGCCTACGCTCTCTTGAGAGTCTGAAACATTCTCAATTATTGAATTTCCTGAACTTTCCGTTTCTAGGGTTAAAATATCAATAGGTAAATCTTGTTTAGGGACAGGCGCTTCACTATACTCTGAGGCTGTAACAGAAACATTTTCAGGTGTAGAGGTACGATGAGATGCACTAGACTTAGTAGAATGTCGAGAGGACTTCTTATGGGAATCCTTTTTGGAGGATTTGTGGCTACGGTGTGACCGCGAACTAGACCTAGGTTTGGAAGAATCACCACCATGGCCACTGGGGGAAGCTTCAGTCTTACACTTCTTACTAGCCGGGGAAGAGGCCCGACTTGAAGACCGCTGTCTGAGGGGTGACCTTGACCTCGATCTCGCCTGCGACGAGGAGGTGGCTGCCGGGGGAGTAGGCTCTCTCGGGCGTTTAAACGTATCCACAGACGATACAGAACCCTGGCTAGTCTCTGTCGGCTTAAAACCCGTTACTCTAGAGGTACGTTTAGGGGGAGGGTGCTCTGACAGCAACTTATCCCAAAGTGGGACGTTGTCACATTGAAGTGACTTATGTGCGACAATGGTAGTATAGGCCGACATTTGTTGTCTGACCTCTCTCAACGCTACCGCCGCGGTCTTGTCATTGTCACACAGGACTTTATTGGCTAATTGGGAGCAAAATGAACAATTAAGTGTAACCCAGAGACCCCTTGAACGGTCTAGACATCTAACACACCTTATGCAAAGGGTATGCGCAAAAATTGGGATACCCGCGCAAGTAGGGGTAATGCACAGGGCAAAAACTGGGGCCACATTAGCCATGACAGAGACTGGTGTGAGGAAACTACCGCCGGGTCTGTATTGGTCCGCCGGAGCTCAGCTCTGGAAAAATAAAGAAAAATTTCCAGGAATTAATGCTCATAAGGTTAACCCAAGTGTTCGCATACAAGTGTTAATAACCCGCCGGGTAACGGGATGCAAAGACACAGCTAACACATATCGCTACGCGGCTGGGTGTAAAGAGGCTAAACAAATCTTCTTAGCTAAAGAACATGAAGAATACCCTCTGATATAATGGTCCAGTATGGCACTTATAGTCTGTAGGAGGTGGTGACTGTCTCAAGATTCAATTTTGTAACAAAGCCCCCCCTCATAAAGACGCCGGCCCTTGAAATATTTTAGTAGAATAGCCCAGGGCAGGAATATACGAGATCTGATTTTTTAACGAATTGTCCCAAACGATCGTCGTAAAAATAGAAGGCGGCGATACTGAAAGTATCACCCAATTAAGGTTAATCGAAATTGAATTTGTTTATAAATTCCTTAGTTCCTCCACTTAGGGGCACCCGCCGGGTGTGGGAATCGATTTGGTTAAACCTCACTGATCCTTCAATTGCCGTAAGAGTAAAGGCAGCGATACACAGAGTATCACTCAAATGGATTGGTTAACTATATGAGACCTAAGTCGTTTTATCCCACCCTGCTCAGGTGCACCCGCCGGGTGAGAAGTCTAAAAGTTAACCCCACAAGTTCCTGACCCCACTTCTTTGTAAAAGATCGCCGGGGAGGAACGCCTAAACAACAGCTAGGTTTTCCATGTGGTTGTCGTAAACCAGGTAGAAAAACCTATAAAAAACGAGTGTTCTCAAGAACGTCGTTTCTTTATATATATCTATATATATATGTAAGGATGGGTACAGCCATCCCGCCGGGAATTTAAAGGAGGCCTGAAACCAGGCACCCACAGAGACGCAGTCCTGGAGAGCCACAGACACCTCCCCACGCCGGGGAACCAGCCAGAGTTAAAAACCACGTGTGGCCCAACACTGCTCATCGGTCAGGATTTTTCATGGTGAAACCGAGAAAAACCCGCCGGAAGGCAAACCCCACCCTGAACAGACACCATCTGAACAATACGACACGAGGAGAGACACGCACGACTAACCAAGGTCACAACATAATCCGTGGAATTAGCCAATACACAACTAAACCAGGAAACAAATATAGTCCGAGGAATTAGCCAATACACAACTAAAACCCGGATACACATGACACAGTAGGGCATATTTATAAAATAAATAATAACACTAGACATGTGGCAAAGCTACGAGCGGCTGGCTAGGCCTAGGTAGACGGCATGAAAATAGTTGAAATATAAACACACACTGGAATATCACAACAGGAACCACCGCCAACACACCACCGAAGCGATAACTTCCCACCCCGGGAAGCCTGACACGGACCCAGAAAAAACTTCACTAAGTGAAGAAAAATACGCTGGGAACGTCAGCAAACACACAGCTTACCTCATCAGAAGGATAAAAGGCAGCAAAAATTAACGCGTAATGAAAGCCGCCTGCATCACCAACTAACACAACTGTGAAAAGTTCACGTGTCCACAACAGGACCACGAGGGTACATCCGAAATAGATGCCCCATACATACGACCCAAAATACACTGCACTGCGGGCAACCAGCCCAGGACACTCCTGCTACGCCTATCCTAACCTTACTCGATACATCCTAGAGTAAACAAATGAGAAAAAACTCACTAGGGACGCAACGAATGCGGAACCAGCGGAGCCTGAAAGGTACGTCCGGGCAGGCTGAGCGCAGAGCAAAGAAGGAGGAATGACGCCTGATTCAGCGTCTGGTCAGAAATCCACACAAGTACATCCACGATATGATGGAAAGCTTATTGGATAGTTATTCTTATTTTCTTTTTGTTTTTATTTTTTACGAAGTTTTTTCGTAGTGAGAACCCAATTCATAATGACTGAAGCCATGAGTGAGGTCGCGTGCGCTCATGATGAAGGCTCCTCAGTTTTTAAATGCTCTGCGCGGTAGATTCAAACTACGGCGGATTAGTGTTTGAAGAGGATGCCTTATGTAATAGGCATGTTCGTCAATGATGGAGGGGCCACTAATAAATAATGCTTTGTCAAGAGACCAGGTAGGCATGAGCTGACGGGGAGGTGGGCGGAGTTTGAAGCATGCTCTCATGAAACCTGTTTCTTCCGCTTGTGGTATGGTTAGACCTGTAAGGTCAAAGAATGGCACCCTGATAGCTGTTAAGTGATTTTTTAGAGTCACTACAGATAGACGTTTCTGTTCAAACAAATAGTTTAAATAATTAAAAACTAATGCCACCGAAGGTACTGACTGTTCTGTTCTAACTATCCAAGAAGTAAAGGACTGCCAATGAGATTGATATTGCCTCTTGGTAGATTGTGTGTACTGATTCATAAATTTATCTGTCACGTTTCTACCATACGGCGTTAGCCACTTGGCCTCCTGAATGTCCACAATGCAAAAGTCAGCGATGTCTTTAGGTTGCCAATCGCGTCTAAGTGGAAATACCCGACCGGGAGCGACACCGGGTTCGGGCACCACATTCTCAATTGCTGGTACCACAACTGCGCCGGCCACAGGGGCGCGATTAACGAGACTACGCCTCGATAATCCTGTAGTTTGTTGACTACGTGGCACATTAGAGAAGCGTCTGGTGGCGGAAACAGATAAATGGAACTCCACCTGTTTCAATCCGTCACCAATGCGTCGGGCCCCCCCCCGCCGGCGTTAATGTCCGGCGTGTGAGGTACCGAGGGAGTTTGTGATTCTCCTCTGACGCAACAGATCCACTTGTGGACGGTAAGGCTCTGCAATCATTTGATCGAAAATGTTTTGCTTGAGTGCCCACTCTACTGTTGTGCTCTGTCTCCGAGACAGCGCGTCTGTCCAGACGTTTGCTACGCCTGGGAGATATGATGCATGAAGATGAATGTGCATCTTGTTGGCTAGCACAAAAATCTTTTCTGACACGTCTAGCAACTTCCGAGACCTTGTTGACCCTTGTTTCTGAATGCAGTGAACTGCATTGAGATTGTCCATCCTGAAGGCCACCGACTTTTCCCGTAAAGTAGAGCCGTGAACCTGAAGGAAATACAAGGGGACTAGTAACTCTTTTACATTTATGTGAGAGGTTTCTGAAGGGGACCAAAGCCCTTGACCCTGATGCCCGAGGTTTGACTGAAAGCCCCAACCTATCGTCCCTGACGCATCCGTGTCCACCCATACCGTCGGCGGAGGAGAGGTCCATGACATGACTGAGTGCAACATTTCCCTCTTCGCCCAGACCGCTAGTAAGCTGTGTATTAATGTTGGGATAGGCCATAATTTTCCCGCCGGTAAGAGTGGGAAATATTTGTTGCCCTCCAAGATTAAACGTTTGACTTTCAACCGGCCCAACTTCACAGTTAGTTGAACCCAGTTGAGAGAACCGACTAGAGATTCCCAGAGTCTCCGTGTCATAGTCAGACTGTGGAGAAACATAAACAGTTTCTTGCGAAATCTGTTTCGATTGTCCACACTCTGCCTCGGAGTGAGAGATGCTGTGTCCCAGACCAGCCCTATCCACTGAAGTACTCGTGAGGGAACAAGGTTTGACTTTACCAAGTTGACCTTGAATCCTAGAGATTTGACATGGTTTAACGTAATGTTGACATGAGTGTTGCATAACTTTTCTGTCTCTGCCACCACCAAGCCAGTCGTCCAGATACCACAAGATCCTGATCCCTTGTTCTAAAATGGGCATCAGGGCTTGCCGGACTAATTTTGTGAATATGCGTGGCGCTAGGTTCAACCCAAACGGCATCCTTTGAAAGACATAAGTCTGATGCATTATTCGTAAAGCCAGATTTTTTTTAAATCTCTCGTTTACCGGGACATGCCAATACGCGTCTGTCAGGTCTAATGAACACATCCACCCTCCCGGCGTAAGTGTTAGCCTGATTTGATTCACTGTCAGCATCCTGAAGGACACGTTGTGAATGTGGAGATTCAAATAAGACAGGTCTACGACCGGTCTCATCTGAATACTGTCCCTTTTTGGTACTAGAAATAGTTTGGATGTAAACACCGGGTAAGTCGGGGGGACGGGGATAATGACACTGTTGTTAATCATCTCCTGAACTAGTGACTCCCCTCTAAAGAAACATGATTGGCCTTTGTTGGCTGACGTAAGCGAGGTCGCCGGAGCCACTGTCAAGTGATGCCTTTGCGTACCACAGTCCTCGCCCATGTTCTTAATGGCCATGCCTGATGACACGCCCGGAAGGACCCAGTTAGTAGACTGGGGTTTGCCGGCTGGACTACCCTCTTTTCCAACACGCCTTTGACTGGCCCCGGGAGTGAGAGAGACCTTAGTTTTTTGCTGGTGGAGGTGTACCTTTGGACGACTGGCCGGGTTTGGCTGGAGGCGGGCCCTGACCTGGTCGTTGGTGAAACTTGTGGCCTTTACCTGAGAAATTACCCTGTTTATACCTGAACTGAGCCTGACCCTGGGTGGAAGGGGACTTTGGCTGATGAAAAGGCTTAGACCCACTAGCTTGAGCTTCGAAACTGGTTTGGGTTTAGGGAAAGTGAAGGTAGGTTTCTTAGGTTGAGAGGGACTTTGTTTGAATGCTTGTGCCATATTGAAAACAGTCTTCCAAACTGCTGGTGAAATCAAAGAAAGAGTTAGAACTGGAGACAGAACTACTTGGCTTGCAATACGGTCAGGAAGTTTCTTCACTAAGAACATCCTCAGATCCTGCCTTGCTCGAACTGCCTCTAATAAGGCCGTCCGAATATCTCCTAAAGACTGTATGGAAGTCTGGAGAAGCAAGCGCTGGGAAAGTTCAATGGCTTTCTTGACTTCCGCGGCTTCTATTGCCTGAGAAGAGCGTAACATAGACTTTGTTACTTGCTGGGTAACAATATATTGCGAAAACAGTCTAAACGCTTTTCCTCTTAACCTAAACTCGCGGTCTAGGTGAGCTGGGGAAGGCGTGCTAAAAGGATCTTTTAATTCGCACAAATTGATTTTAGGGGCAGCCAAGAAATCAAACAAAGCAGAGGGGACTCCGCCGGCACTAAAAACCGGAAGAGAGAACCAAGAATGGTGTTCTTGAGGGATTTGGTGGGAAGATTTTGACGTGAAAGTAGTGGCAACATTTTGAGCCTCTGTTTCCCATTCCACCCAAGGTCCTGTACCCAACTGCCCCACCTGCAAAACTGGATTAGAGGCTGAGTCTGTGATCGGAAACATATCCAACTCCGGCGTCAAAGCAGAAAGTGCCTTGACGTCGTTAAAGCCGTCATTCTTAGTCCAGTCAGAAAATAGCTTTGAAGCTGAGGCAAGGGGTAGGGCTGGTGTTGATGCATACACAAAAAAGTCATGATTATAATAACTTGGAATGGCCTTAATATGAACATCCAAAACATTTCCTTGACTATCCAAAGCTCTGAGTTTTCTAGACTTATTGCCTTGGATTACCCACTCATGTGGTACAGGGAGCTCCCCCGAAATAGTAGCTTGTGCTGCCTCTGGCTTAGTTGGTATCAGTGCTACCCATGACTCATCAGGCCCGTATAAAAGAGGCATAGCTCCTTTTTTGACCGGCGCCTTGTCTAAAGGAGGGGGAGTTATGTCTGATATGACTCGCACATTGGAAGTAGTGAGAGCTGCTGTGCCTGGCACATTGGAAATTGGATCTGACACAAGAGGGGGGTTAGGTATTTTAGCTAAGGCAATGGATGTAGCCAGAGGTCGCACATTCGTCGACGTCGCGGGAGCTCCCGTACCAACTGTAGGAGTGTCCGGCATAGGGCCAAAGAACCTATTAAGTGCATTCAATAGTAATCCATCAATCTCTTCTGCCGTTACATACCTAGCCGATGACGAACTCCGTGGAGATTCGACAGTACCCTGAGAGTCGTCTAGAAGGTGACTGGACTCTTCAACCTCCATCTCTAAGACCAGAGATCGTTGTTCTTCATCCGTTAAGTCTGGCCTATCATGGGAAGATCCCGCCGAAGCTGGGACCTCCACATGCTGCCATGTTAAATCTGGGATAGAAGATGGTACATCGGCATCCCGGTGGACGTCAGCCACTACTTGAGTCACAAAGGGGTGTGTTCTGTCCTGCCAGGACTGTGAGTATCGCCATACACCTTGGCTGTGGCTGTCACTCGCTTGCGAGCTTGGTATACTCTCCGATTGAGAGCCCTCACCCGAGCCCCCTAGAGGTTTATAGTTTCTGTAAGACACTTCTAAATCTGAGGCTGACACACATGACCTGGTAGAAAAAGCATGAATATCAGGTAATGAAATGTCCGCCGGGGCATCCTCCACCACATTCTCTGACTCCACCCCCGACCTGTCAGATTGGACGTTAGACTTGGTGGGGGTAGAGGCAGAAAGCGGGGTACCAGGCTCCGGCGACAGCCGTGAGTCCTTTCGCGCCAGAGGATCCCTTTTGGATGATTTATGACTCTTACTTGACTTATGCTTAGTACTAGTAATGTCTTTAGATCCCCCACTCGCTTCCTTTTTCTTCTTCTTTGAAGGTGAAGCAGAGTGGCCCGAATCTGTCATCTGCTTCCTCAGTGGTGACCTTGATGTGGACCTCGTCTCCGTTGCCGAGGGTGACGGTGAGCGAGGCCTCTTAGACTTGCCGGGGGAGGGTGTGGCAACTTGTCCCCGCCCAGTCTCTGAGGTCTTACGTGCACGTATCTTATACTGAGGGGGGGGTATGTTTGATAATTAAAAGCTCCCATAGCTCAAGGTTATCACATTGCAATGCTTTATGTGCTACATTCGTTGAGTAAGTAGCGAGAAGTTGTTTCACTTCTTGTAAAGCCACCGCCGCAGTATTATCTTTCTGAATTAGAACTTTAACACTTAAGAGTTTACAAATAGTGCAATTCTTTGTCACCCATATCCCCCGTGACCGATCTAGGCATTTAACACATTTAATGCAGAGCTTGTGAGCAAAAATAGGGATACCTGAGCATAACGGTGTTGAACATAAAGCAATGAGAGGTTCAAGTGCCGACTGGGTGCCAATGACAGAGACTGGGGGAAATCTACCCCGCCCCCGGGAACTACCTGGTCACCTGGCGCAACGCCGGTACTCCGCCCTGGAAAGAGAAATTTCCAGGAATTAATGCTCATAAGGTTACCCCAAAATGGTATAAAACATGTGCCTCAAAACCGCCGGTCAACGAACCGTAGCACTCCACCACTACTGTTCGTTTTCCTTTAGTTTCATATTAAAGATTTCAGCATATCTTTACCTGTCCAAAAGATTTAAGCATATCTTCTGAATCCTCATAAAGATGAAGCATATCTGTATTAAAGATTTCAGCATATCTTTACCTGTCCAAAAGATTTAAGCATATCTTCTGAATCCTCATAAAAATTAAGCATATCTTTATTAAAGATGAAGTCTTTCAAGTATCCCTTTACACTTGAAACACTAGTAAGATTCAGGCATCTTTTTATCGCATAAAAAGTCTAAGCCTATCTTAATCTCTAATCCGGCTTCTCCCAGAAGCCCTCATAGATCGCCGTCTTGAAGGCTGTGATACCCTATTGTATCAATCAATTGTTTGGCAAATTATCGCGAATTGCAAATCCGTTAATATAACCACCCGAAGGTACAACCGCCGGGTTTTATATGCAATGTCAAACCAATTGTACCTGCCCCAGACCTCTTTGTAAAATGTTCGCCGGGAGGGAAAGACCAAACAAACAAACAGCATTGTTTCAATGGCTTTGAAAAGCCGAGAAAACCATATCCAACAGGTGTCAGCATGATCACCTAGATAAATGTGTGGAGCCCACCTCGCTGGAAATAACACAGGAAGCCTGATCACAGGCTCGACCACAGAAAACGCAGTTTCTGATGAGCCCTCAAGCTACCAAACTCGCCGGGGTAACTTACCTATTTTAGCCATCCTGACTAAAACTCGGTAAACAAAACGGCTTTCTCGGAGCAATTGAGAAAAACCGCCGGAAAGGCAACCCACACCAAACAGAACGCAGTCTGATAAACATAATCAGACCCACAGTCCGAAGCTCCTGGATCAGCCAATCACAACTAATCCAGGACACACATGGCACATGAATACATTTTTATTATAATAAACAATGAAAACACTTGCATATGTGAAAAAACTACGAGTGGCTGGCTAGGCCTGGTGAAAACGGAAAAAACACTTAATGACGTCGAAACACCATCGAAAAGCACTCCATCCCACCAAAACTGGAACAGCCGCCACATCAATAACGTAGAAAACACCCGGGTAAGAGTAACACTGACTCGGGACCCAGAAAGAACTCCACTAAGTGAAGAAAAATACACCAGGAACGTCAGTACAAATAACATAGGCTACTCCATCAGAAAGATAGCTAGAAGCCCGACATCGCATAGTTACAGCCTCCTAACCAGCTAGGACTAAAGATGGCTAAACACGAAAAACGTTTCAGAGCGTCCTCAACTCGGCCACGAGGGTCCGTCCGAAATAGACGCCCCAACAAAACGACCCAAAATACACTTGTTCTGCGAGAAAACCACCCATGACACCCCTGCTAAGCTAATCCTAACCTTACTCAAGACATCCCAGAGTAAACAAATGAGAAAAAACTCACTAGGGACGCAAGAATGCGGAATCAAAGCGGAGCACTGTGGGGGACACGTCCGGGTGGGTTGAACGCAGAGCAAGGAAGGTGGAATAATGCGCTAGTCAGCGTCTGGTCCAAGAATCCACAGAAGTACATCCACGGAATATGGAAAGCTTATGAATAATTATTCTTATTTTATTTTTATTTTTTATTTGTTACAAAGTTTTTTCGTAGTGAGAACCCAATCATAAAGACGAACCATGAGTGATTTAGCGTGTGCTTATGATGAAGGTTCCTCTGAGCTCTGCGACGGTAGTTTCAAACTGCGCTTATGGGCGTTTGAAGAGGTAGCCTTATGTAATAGGCATAATCGTCAATGATGGAGGGGCCACTAATAAATATGGCCCTGCACAGACTACCTCCGGTTCGGGTTCCGGCTAAAGTGCTAGCGGATAATTATAAACATTACCCGGCAAAAGCTGGGGAATCCGTCAGTGAGAGCCAGGACATTTTAACGGAAAGTGATAGTGCTTGCCGGCGCCTAGAACCAGTGCAAGTGGAGGTCCACAGGGAACAAGGGGATAGTGTCACTAGTGGTAACAACTATTGTGAAGCTGGTGTAAGTGCAGATATTAAGGGACGACTGAACATTGACACAATTCCCTCGTCGATCCCAAATTTATAATGGGAAGAATTTACCCATCGTATCCGGGGGCCCTCATATGAGGCCTATCGCTCTGTCCGGGGGTATTTCTGAAAAATGGCAATCTTCATAAATTTATATCTACCGATTGAGACCACCTAGAGCAGTCAACTAAATCTTATAGTGTAGAACCAACCTTCGTCTGTAGACTGGCGTTGAATTGACATCGCTACGACAAGTGGTTGCTGAGATATGATGATGGGAATGGAGGTGTTTTTCCGCGTATTTTTGCCTGCGTCCGAACGCTTTGCCGCGACCCTGGCTAGCATGCACTAAGTCACTCGTCGCTTCGGTGGCTTTGGTACCGGTAGACGATATAATGTTTCTATGGAGATAATGTCATAGTTATTGTGTCATTTATTACTTTTACAACCATTATTGAGTTATTTGAAACTTTTTATGACATATTTTTGGCACTTTCACTGTTATTGGATATTATTGTGTCACTTTCACTCTTATTACTCTTCTTGTTATGAATTATTTTCACTCACTGTTATTATCGAGTTATTATTACTTGTTATACATTTGTGCGTCACTTTCACTTGCTAGGCTAGGCAAGCGTACGATACCGTACGGTAGCGTAATTTACACTTGTAATTACAGTAAAAGTCCTTTAATCCGACGACCGATGATTCGAATCTCCCAATAGTCCGAATTTTTCAATTTGAGGCCAAATCCGAATTCACCCGATGGTCCGAATTTCAAGAAGTCCCAAAGTCCCCTTTTTGAGGCATTAGTCCACTCAAATGACACGTAATGGAGCACACACATATCATATGTTCATGAATTCACTTTAAAAGTTTACCATTGTCATTGTAGCCTATTACCTACTTCAAAACATTCAGATTAATGGTCAAAGGAAGCTACTGATATAAACGTAAACACCACATCGTCTGCTAGAGAGTTTGTTTTGCTCTTGAACGCATCCTTGGGACGCTCCGATGCACTACTGGCTTGGCATTTTCTGCAAGCGCATTCAGTCTTGAGCTTGAAAACGCACCTTTGGACGTTCCGATACGCTACTATTTATAGTTCAGTGATCGGAGCGTCCCAAGGGTGCTTTCAAAACAACAAGACAAGGGTGCTTTCAATACAATATAATATAACAGAGCACGTCACAAAAGGAAAATCACAAAAGGAAAATTACAAGAACCTCTCAGGGAAGTGCCGTTGTTAAGGCATTACTTCCCGAACCACATCTGATCTGATCTTCAAGAGCAAGACAAACTCGCTAGTAGACGATGCGGACATAGCAGATTCCTTTGACCATTAATCTGAATGTTTTGAAGTAAGTAGGTAATAGGCTACAATGACAATGGTAAACTTTTGAAGTGATTTCATGAACATATGATATGTGTGTGTGTCATTTGGGTGGCCTAATGCCTCAATGTTTTCGTCAGGCCATTAATACACAGGTTCATAGGGGTAAAGTCCGATAATCCGAAAAAGCCACTAATCCGAACGAGGGCCGGTCCGCTGCCCTTCGGATTAACGGAAGTTTACTGTATTTCAATAAAAAGTTAGTTATTATTACATATTTTTGTGTCTCTTTCACTTGCCCATATTGTTATATTATTATATTGTTACTGGCCGGAGAAGGCGTGCCGACAGCCGACGCCGGGGTCACCTGCATCTTCACTAACCACTTCTTCATCGTCAAAGTCACTCCCAAGTTCACTCAGTTCACTATATTCACGAGCACCGCATTCACCATCGTCATTATCCTCGTCATGATCCTCGTTATGATCATCCTCATCGGTACTAATAAAGCCCAGAAACTCTAATCCATCCGCCACTTCACCTTCATCTTCACTAACCACTTGTTCTTCGTCAAAGTCACTCCCAAGTTCACTCAGTTCACTATATTCACTCCGTTCACTATACAGTATTTGCTTTGCTCTTCCGGAGTGTGTGCAACACCACCGGGAATTAGCACTGTTTTTTTTTTGGTCGTTTTAGCCTTGCTTTTGTTAGGCGTACGGGACGCGGCGGCGGGCGTCGATTCGGACACAGCGATATTTTTTTGGATTACCTCCATCCATCTTGGATGCACGATAAGAACTGATGCTGCCTGTTAGTTTGTGCTAGGTGGCGCTGCAGTAGCCCACGCACAAACAAAAATCCGCCCGCGCGATTTAAGCCCTTTGATTTTGATTTAGCCTCATATGAGGCCTCCTGGATTCCTAACCAAAATTTGTTTTGCCTCATATGAGGCCTCCCGGATCCCATGGGTTAAAGGATCAGTTACCTCCGGCGGAACAACAGGACTCGCTAGAGGTAACAGAATGTGACGAAGATCAGGAAGAAAATGATCTGATAACTTCTGCCCAACCTGTCACATCTCCAGGTCACTCAGAAACTGGTTCAGTAGGTTCCAGTGTGTCCAAAACAAAGTTTATTACTAAGGACTATTTTCATGGCACATTAACCTTTTTTTTTAAAGCTTTTCAGAAGGAGGTAAGGTCACCGGAAGTTCCTCCGACTCAGTCTGTTGCGCGGCCTTTAGTGACTAATACTGTGGCCACTCAACCCCAATTGCCTTTTAACATACCTTGTAGCACTAGTGTTCCAATAACGTCAAATGTGCCTGTTAATTCAACCTTGACTACAACTAATGTAAGAGTGATAACTGATGTCATTCCTCCGCCGTTAGATAAGACCCCTGTCAAAAAGGGGCCCATGCCTTTGCTCTATGGCCCTGATCTATCAAGGGCTCGTATCACTGCACAAAACCCCGAAACAGCGCAACAGACTATCTCGGGAGAATTTCCGGTTCCTGCTCATTGGCAAATTCAAATAATGAGAATAGGAAACTGAGAGCAAAAGATGCATTAGGTAACGCTGTAGATGTTTCTTTAAAGGCTATCCCTAGTGTATATATTCCCATTATTTTGTGTATTCTCCTACCCCGGCTTTGTTGTTGTTGTTGTTCCCCAAGCTGCCTGGCCGAACAGCCCCAAGGCCCCGAGCAAGGCCAAGGCCATAACCGAGCGCCCCCACAGAACCCTCCCCGCCGACCACAATAAAGCCTGGGTGACCGAAGCCACTCCATGGCGGGGAGCTTGAGGAGGGTGCGGAAACGCCCGGGAAACCAAAGCCCCACCCAGGGCCCTGTGCCCCTCAGCAATTATGAAGAGAAAGTTGAGGGGCAAGGGAAAAATGTGACGCTTTGGCTTTCAATCTTGGTAGATTGGGAGGTCAATCCACGTTAGAGACGCCGTCACTTGAGATCTAGAAAATATATAAGTAAAAGGAAAAGTCAGAGTAAGCTATGGGTATGGCAGAGATTGCTCAGTTCTCACTCTGATAGACCAGCCCATCACCACATGACTAGAACCCAATCCTCTCAGCATCAGCTAGGAAAGGCCCTAGAAAGCCGCCTTTGGCGGGGGGATAGCTCCCCTATTTCAACCCTTTTCGGGGTTGGGCACCCGCCCTTGCTTTGTTCCCTTCCTCATCTGCGAAGCTGACCAGTCAGTTTGACAAGTGTTGTGTGTAAACTAATGGAAACGGTAATTAGAGAAGGAATAATGGAGCATATGAAGTCAAACCAACTTTTTAGTGGGAAACAGTTTGGATTCTTGCTGGGGAGGTCGACGGTACTACAACTAATTAAGGTGGTAGATGATTGGGTGCAAATTCTAGAGGATGGTGATGTAATAGACGTGGTATATTGCGATTTTATGAAGGCCTTCGATAAGGTCCCACATAAAAGGTTAATAGAGAAAGTTAGAAGCTATAATATAGGGGAGAATTGTGTGAAATGGATAGAAGCGTTCCTGAAAGATCGGAGACAGAGGGTACTGGTGAATGGAATAGGCGGCCTTGGCCTTGCTCGGGGCCTTGGGGCTGTTCGGCCAGGCAGCTTGGGGAACAACAACAACAACAACAAAAACAACCTAACAAACAAAATCTACAACACAAACATGCACAACAACACAAAAAGGTGGCTGGCCAACTTCCTAGCAGGCAGATGTGCACACGTATTTTTGCCGGTCAGTCATCTAGCATTAGAAACTTTCCAAACGGAGTCCCACAAAGATCCGTCCTATCGCCCGCACTCTTCAATCTGTACATGCACGATATAACTACACCCAATACACCCCAAATAAACTTAGCCTCCTATGCAGACGACATAACACACACATGCACACACCATGACCCAAACACAGCAACAGATCTCCTTCAACCCTATCTCAACACACTACATGGCTGGTGCACTACAAACAGACTTAATCTAGACCCAGCCAAATCCACCGCAACCCTGCTCACATGCTGGACAGGAGAACACGAATACATCCCTCAACTCACCATAAACAACACACCCCTATCACATACACACACTCACCCAAAATCCTAGGAGTAACATATGATACTCATATGACATTCAAACAGCACACCACAAACACTAAAAAGAAACTGACACCCAGACTTAACGCCCTCAGGTCACTTGCTCACACAAAATTTGGACACAACAAAGAAACCACCACCATAGTTTATAAACAATACATAAGATCAGTGATGGAATACGCAAGCCCAGCCAGGGCTTCTAACCTAGCTGAAACACATCATAAGACCTTACAGACTATTCAAAACAAAGCCCTAAAAATAATTGCAAGTTGCACAGCTACTACACCCACATATCACCTACATCAAAAAAACAAAATCCTCAGTAGTCAAAGACCATCTGGACATGAGAGGCACTTATTTCCTGGCAGCAGCCTCCACGAACCAAAACCACCCACTACACTACTGTACATGGCAACACACCCACAGACACCAAGAAATATCAAAACAACACCCAGCACACGGTACCACACACAAATACTGTCCTCTCTCCCTCCCTGCCCACCCCAAACCAACTTCCAGAAGCACATCCATACTCATATCTCTCGCCGATCCATCCACTCACTCATAGACAACACGCAGCTGCAAGCACGACCTCCCGAAATCCATCCTTCCGAATCCTCCCTTCCTCGCGAGGACAGAGTCCACCTAGCCAGGCTGAGATGCGGACACCATCCAGCTCTTCTGAGCTATCAGAAGATTCTGGATGACTCCGTCGTCGACACCTGCCCGGGATGTAACACAGCACCCCATACCATTAAACACATCATAGAAGACTGCATTTCACACAACCACTTACGCCAACAACACAATCTACACTCAATGAGAGCTCTGGGAAAGCCCGATCGTGGCCATGGCCTTCCTCAGGGACTCGGGGCCGTTCGGCCAGGCAGCTTAGGGAACAATAACAACAACAACAACAGAGGAAGTGACCTCCGGATTTGTCGGAGGATCCCCCCCGAAGGTCCAATCAGAACCTACGCCGGCCTGTGATGGTGGAGAGTTTTGGTTGGTTGGGGTAGAGGGCCGGCCTGGTGTCTTCACGCGCCTCTTTTTGGGGGAGCGGGGCTTTGTTGTGGTTTGGTTAGGGGGGGGGGGGGGCTGTGACTGATGCTGAGGGCCGATGGGGATACTTAGCAAGGAAGGTAGAGTACTGTATGTTAGTGGAGGGTTGGGGGGGTTTGTGGAGGGGCACTGCGTTGTGGTGTTAGGGGTTGCCTCCGGATTTGATAAGGTGCAACAGGGGTGTCTCGGCGGGGAGGTTGAGGTTGCCGGGGATGCCAGGGTGAAAAGACATGTGGCTGTCCCCGGGTTTGAGGTGGTACGGAGGGAGTGTTTTGGTGAGGTGGTACTACAGGCGGGTTTGTCGGGGTTGAGAAGGCCCGGTAGATTTTGGTACAACAGTCCTAATGCCCAGACGCCTTCTTAATTCCTCACTCGATACCTCGTCCCTGAGGTTAACCCCCATACATCCATCTCACCATTCACTTCTCATTCCATTCCATTCTATTAATTTCCTCCGCTTTAATCGGCCATGTCTCCGCGGCCTAGTTCATCATACTCCTAACACACAAGTTATACACCTTCCCTTTAAGGTGAAGTGGGAGTCCTCTCATGGTCAGGAGTGGCAACAGCTCTCTAAACTTTCACCTCCGGTGGAAACCGTATCGCACAAATAGTAGAATTTAGTTACACACTCCAGCGCTACCCTGTCGAAATCAACACAAACAGGCGGGTTATTTAACACAAGTTCTCCCTTGCACACTGCACATTCAAAGTCTATGATTCTTGTCAAAGGTCCTCTAGCCCCACTACATCTCTTCTCTACCTAGTCACTACAGACACAACATTCAATTGAGTTACTTCCCACCCCCTTCCCACATACTGTGCATGGATAGCCGCCGCTTCTTTCCATAGTTCCGCGCCCTACTCATAGACCCTTGTTTGCCAAACCCTCCCTCTATCTTTTGAACTTTGCCTCTGCTTACTGTGCACTATCTGCAATAAGAACTAGGTCATCTGCATAAAATAACTACCATTGGAGTCCTGTTCTAAAGTCCCTGTGATGATAAGGGGGGACTTTCAAAGCTAGATCTATTAGATGTCACCCAATGCCAACATATACTGTACATCTAGCGTTTAATTGCGTCGAAGATGTAGGCTTATTAATGATTGACTGTGTTGTTTCTCTTTTTCTTGTTCTTTGTAGGGATTAGAAGTGAGCTCTGAATAAAAATATCCTCTACATGTCGATAGGTATGTGGTGATTAATGTGCCATCTGGTAGTATTGATATTTTGAGTCACCTGTTAGTTACCTTACTAATTTGGTCTTTTTTTGTGTGTATACAGGTGTAGCCCAGCGCCACTGCCACCTGTTTGTGAGTGACCGTCACCGCATGCCGGGGATCCTGCAGGGCCAGGTTTATACTTACCCAGCGCGGCGATGGAAGGCTCAGAGGCGATCATACCTTGGCTCTCTCATGGAGGTACGTGTATAGGGTACTGTTTAGTATGTATGACCACTTCCAATATCACCTTCCACTACTACCACTGCCCCCTTCACCACCACAACACTTATCCAGCACGACGATGGAAGGCTCAGAGGCGATCATACCTTGACTCTCTGTGGTATGGCCACATCGGACAAATTGGTATACAAAGTTGAAAAGTTGAAGCTATGTATGAGGTAACTTTCGTCATGGTATTAATTTTATCAACAACTTCTAATGAATTTTCAACACTCCAATAAAGTAGAAGTGCCGCTTTGCTCAAAATCAAATCGGCATACCCAAACTCTGCAATGGGTTACTATCATCTCTACTATTACCAACATCATTACTACTACTGTACTACTATCATCACTGCTACTGTCATCATCAGTACTATCACCATCATCACTACTACTAACACCAAGAATCTCCCCGGCATCAATTCCTATGCAATGTACTGCCTCTGTGACCAATATTAGTGACGACAACCCCACAGTCCCGACTTTAACTTCTAAATTACCCGATTATGATTCTAGCCTTAGCCTACCTCTTCATTCCGTTGAAGTCCTTAATGAAGAAGCTCGGATGCCCTCAGCTGCCACCCTTAACTTCTAAATTACCCAATTATGATTCTAGCCTTAGCCTACCTCTTCATTCCGTTGAAGACCTTAATGAAGAAGCTCGGATGCCCTCAGCTGCCACCCTTACGGATACTTCTTGTATCCCTGACCCGTTGTGACTACATCTGTTACCGTCTTACATCAGGATGCTGGATCTGCTACCTCGATTAAACCTACTATACTTCTGTACCTCCACGATCTCAACGGATCATTGATGCAGGTACAGGAAAAGACATTGCCGGTATTTCCTCTGCCATTCACACGCTTCAACCGTTCGTACCATCGCACACCCGACAAAGGCGTAAGCGTAAAACGTATACCCTTGCTTCGAAGGACACTTATAACGCTATGTTCAGTCACCAGATTGGTCACGGTTTTTCACGGTCTCTGGTGAACCTATGGATAATTTTAGTCTGTATGATACTCTCACACAAGATATTGGTGACTTCACCATGCATGCTGTTGGTACGGCCAAGCGCATTATTGAGGTGAAAACACAGGAGCAATCAGACGCAACCTCACTCATGGTTCGTCATTATGAAATTGGGTACTCACTACGAAAAAACTTCGTAAAAAATAATAAATCAAAAGAAAATAAGAATAACTATTCATAAGCTTTCCATATATTCGTGGATGTACTTGTGTGGATCTATGACCAGACGCTGACTTCAGGCGTCATACCTCCTTCACTGATATATCAAGTAAACCAAAATCCTTAATACATCAACGAATGGGAAGGGGATGGTCGGGAGGGCCCCAGTCGTCAATGATTACGGGGCCACTACTAAATATTAGGTTTTCTTTATCTCCTTGCAGAAGTCAAACCTATAATTTATTAGTGGCCCCTCCATCATTGACGATTATGCCTGATCTCTAAGACTGGAGGGGGACATTCGTAATCATATCATAACTCTAGCAAAAGCAGATAATCAAACAACCACATAGTATTCTTACTTTGTAAAAAATATATATATTTGTGCATACAGCATATAAATATACAAAAAAGGGGTCCAAGCATGCTTCGAAGAAGCCTGCTTGGGTAAAAAATGGTTAACTCAGAGGCTCTGTACACAGAGCTGGTAGTTAAGAAGGCACCCCACTTAAAGTAAGTGGTGAAAAATAAACATATATAAGTTTACATGTGCACATATAAACCCCATTAAACTATTGGATATATTCCTAAAAATATACCCAAATATAAAAGGAACTCGTGTACCGTCGCAGAAGTACTGAACTCTTGTACTTATGCAGAAGTACGTACATAAAAAATAAAAGTTGCCGTCGCAACTACTAAGATTACTTAAAATTATAATGCTTCATAGCCAAAACTATTTACAACAAGCATTGTTGATGTCCTCATCATCCTTAACGACATCCATCAACATACCCATATTCCTCACCAAGCCCTCTATAACCCATCATCTCCAGACATCATCTTTTGCTCCCTAGAACTCGCCCCCACAACATCCTGGAGGGTGGTCAGAACCTTAGGCTCTGACCACCTCCCGATCATTATCACCACCAAAACCAGACTCACCCCAGCTAGCCACAAACACACATACACCAATTATAAAAGAGCTAACTGGGAAGCATTCACAAATGAGACAGAACAACACTTCACAACTCTAAACAGTACACCCATCACTAACATCAACAATGCTGTACACATACTCAATAAAACTATCCAAAACGCTGACAAGAAACACATTCCAAGAGGTAACAGAAAAAGACATAGCCCCAACTTCACATCAGAAATTCAAAACTTCATCAGACAACGCGACATACTGAAACACTCCCCAGCACCCCACACACAAGACATCACACAACAAATTCAAGCACTCAACACCCAAACTAACAACAAAAACTAAATTGGAATAACTTCCTACAAACACTTGATCACAAAACAAACCCCAAAAAACTCTACAAAACACTAAACAGCATCACACTTTCCAACAGCAACACAACACAATCACATGCTGCAATCACAACAACAGACTCTACTCCTTCATGTAAACAACAAGCAAACACACTCATCAATCACTTCTCACATGTCAGCCACCTAAAACCTCACAAAGACGACCGACGTGTCATCCGACATAAGAGACAATTCCCCACAGACCCTGACTATACACCCTTCACCAATCACCAGACAAAGCATATCATCAACAATCTCAAGCACTCACCCACCTGTGGCCTAGACAACATAAGCAGCATACACCTCAGACACCTGGGACCACAAGGCATACAAGCACTCACTAACTTATCAAACTACAGCTATTCACACAACACAATACCAGACATTTGGAAGCATGGTATCATCATCACATTCCCCAAACCCAACAAAGACCCCACGCTACCCTCCTCGCACCGCCCCATCACACTCCTTTGCAATAATTGTGTGTGATACAGTGTGCTGGGTGTTGTTTTGATATTTCTTGGTGTCTGTGGGTGTGTTGCCATGTAGTTTAGTGGGTGGTCTTGGTTCGTGGAGGCTGCTGCCAAAAATTGAGTGCCTCTCATGTCCAGATGGTCTTTGACTTTGAGGATTTTGGTTTCTTGATGTAGGTGATCTGTGGGTGCAGTAGCTGTGCAGCCTGTAATGATCTTCAGGGCTTTGTTTTGAATAGTCTGTAAAGTCTTATGATGTGTTTCAGCTAGGTTAGAAGCCCAGGCTGGGCTTACGTATTCCATCACTGATCTTATGTATTGTTTATATACTGTGGTGGTAGTTTCTTTGTTGTGTCCAAATTTTGTGTGAGCAAGTGACCTGAGGGCGTTAAGTCTGGGTGTCAGTTTCTTTTTAATGTTTGTGGTGTGCTGTTTGAATGTCATATGAGTATCATATGTTACTCCTAGGATTTTGGGTGTGTGTGTATGTGTTAGGGGTGTGTTGTTTATGGTGAGTTGAGGGATGTATTCGTGTTCTCCTGTCCAACTTGTGAGCAGGGTTGCGGTGGATTTGGCTGGGGCTAGATTAAGTCTTTGTAGTGCACCAGCCATGTAGTGTGTTGAGATAGGGTTGAAGAAGATCTGTTGCTCTTTTTGGGTCATGGTGTGTGCATGTGAGTGTTATGTCATCTGCATAGGAGGCTAAGTTTATTTGGGGCGTATTGGGTGTAGTTATATCGTGCATGTCCAGATTGAAGAGTGCGGGCGATAGGACGGATCCTTGTGGGACTCCGTTTGGAAAGTTTCTGATTTTAGATGACTGACTGGCAAAAGATACGTGTGCACATCTGCCTGCTAGGAAGTTGGCCAGCCACCTTTTTGTGTTGTTGTGCATGTTTGTGTTGTAGATTTTGTTTGTTAGGTTGTGGCGGGGGATGGCATCGAAGGCTTTACTAATGTCGAGTGTGGCTAATAGTGATCTGTGTGGTGGTCTAGCTGAGTTGATGCCGTCGAAAGCTCTTTGTGTAAGGTCTGTGAGAAGAGTGTTTGTGGAGTGCAGTGGCCTAAAGCCATGTTGTGTTGGAGCTAGGGGTAGGTCAGGTGTAATTAGTTGTAATACTAGGTGTTCCATGACTTTGGAGGGGGAGCAAAGGAGTGTGATGGGGCGGTGCGAGGAGGGTAGCGTGGGGTCTTTGTTGGGTTTGGGGAATGTGATGATGATACCATGCTTCCAAATGTCTGGTATTGTGTTGTGTGAATAGCTGTAGTTTGATAAGTTAGTGAGTGCTTGTATGCCTTGTGGTCCCAGGTGTCTGAGGTGTATGCTGCTTATGTTGTCTAGGCCACAGGTGGGTGAGTGCTTGAGATTGTTGATGATATGCTTTGTCTGGTGATTGGTGAAGGGTGTATAGTCAGGGTCTGTGGGGAATTGTCTCTTATGTCGGATGACACGTCGGTCGTCTTTGTGAGGTTTTAGGTGGCTGACATGTGAGAAGTGATTGATGAGAGTGTTTGCTTGTTGTTTACATGAAGGAGTAGAGTCTGTTGTTGTGATTGCAGCATGTGATTGTGTTGTGTTGCTGTTGGAAAGTGTGATGCTGTTTAGTGTTTTGTAGAGTTTTTTGGGGTTTGTTTTGTGATCAAGTGTTTGTAGGAAGTTATTCCAATTTAGTTTTTGTTGTTCTTGTATTTTGTTGTTAGTTTGGGTGTTGAGTGCTTGAATTTGTTGTGTGATGTCTTGTGTGTGAGGTGCTGGGGAGTGTTTCAGTATGTCGCGTTGTCTGATGTTTTGAATTTCTGGTGTGAAGTTGGGGCTATGTCTTTTTCTGTTACCTCTTGGAATGTGTTTCTTGTCAGCGTTTTGGATAGTTTTATTGAGTATGTGTACAGCATTGTTGATGTTAGTGATGGGTGTACTGTTTAGAGTTGTGAAGTGTTGTTCTGTCTCATTTGTGAATGCTTCCCAGTTAGCTCTTTTATAATTGGTGTATGTGTGTTTGTGGCTAGCTGGGGTGAGTCTGGTTTTGGTGGTGATAATGATCGGGAGGTGGTCAGAGCCTAAGGTTCTGACCACCCTCCAGGATGTTGTGGGGCGAGTTCTAGGGAGCAAAAGATGATGTCTGGAGATGATGGGTTATAGAGGGCTTGGTGAGGAATATGGGTATGTTGATGGATGTCGTTAAGGATGATGAGGACATCAACAATGCTTGTTGTAAATAGTTTTGGCTATGAAGCATTATAATTTTAAGTAATCTTAGTAGTTGCGACGGCAACTTTTATTTTTTATGTACGTACTTCTGCATAAGTACAAGAGTTCAGTACTTCTGCGACGGTACACGAGTTCCTTTTATATTTGGGTATATTTTTAGGAATATATCCAATAGTTTAATGGGGTTTATATGTGCACATGTAAACTTATATATGTTTATTTTTCACCACTTACTTTAAGTGGGGTGCCTTCTTAACTACCAGCTCTGTGTACAGAGCCTCTGAGTTAACCATTTTTTACCCAAGCAGGCTTCTTCGAAGCATGCTTGGACCCCTTTTTTGTATATTTATATGCTGTATGCACAAATATATATATTTTTTACAAAGTAAGAATACTATGTGGTTGTTTGATTATCTGCTTTTGCTAGAGTTATGATATGATTACGAATGTCCCCCTCCAGTCTTAGATATAAGGCATAATCGTCAATGATGGAGGGGCCACTAATAAATTATAGGTTTGACTCCTGCAAGGAGATAAAGAAAACCTAATATTTAGTAGTGGCCCCGTAATCATTGACGACTGGGGCCCTCCCGACCATCCCCTTCCCATTCGTTGATGTATTAAGGATTTTGGTTTACTTGATATATCAGTGAAGGAGGTATGACGCCTGAAGTCAGCGTCTGGTCAAAGATCCACACAAGTACATCCACGAATATATGGAAAGCTTATGAATAGTTATTCTTATTTTCTTTTGATTTATTATTTTTTACAAAGTTTTTTCGTAGTGAGTACCCAATTTCATAATGACGAACCATGAGTGAGGTTGCGTGCGCTCATGATGAAGGCTCCTCAAATTTGTTATGCTCTGCGCGGTAGATTCAAACTACGGTAAATGAGTGTTTGAAGAGGAGGCCTTATGTAATAGGCATAATCGTCAATGATTACGGGGCCACTACTAAATATTAGGTTTTCTTTATCTCCTTGCAGGAGTCAAACCTATAACCTATGCTTCTTGACATGAGGCACTAGCATGGTGAGTGCCAGGAACACCATGAACTTGTGATGAGTCACGTCAGTCCACTGCCTCATGTGGCCCTTGGTCACCTTGTCAAAAAAGTGGACCTGGAATTGGTGCTGCTTATTTGTCTCCTTGGTAACATACCCTACCACCTCCTCATCAAAAAAGGCCTCAAAAAGTTGTGGTGGAGCATTGGGGCCTGCGGGAAAATTGGGGGTAATGCCTGAACCCTCCTGTACCTCATCAAAGCTGGCACATCAGGGTTGTACTCTTCCCCGTCAACTACGTCTTGCCACTGGAAAACGTAAAATGGGTCATGGCGACGCTGACGAGGAGCTCCAGCTGGTGGCCCAGCACGCCCACGGCCAACTCGGGAGGCGGGCGGCGAGGGCGGCCACCAGGGCGGGCCACAGCACGACGCCCCCGGGCCAAGCGGATGGGTTGAGAGTCGTCCATGTCCATGTAGTCGTCGTCAGAGTGGTCATCTTGCCCTGACGGTGGACCTACATAATCATGGCCAGAGTCTTCTGAGAGGTGCCCTTCATCGTCACTGGCCCTCGCATAATCTGGCGGGGAACGAGTGATGCGTGGGCGGCCTCTACGTTCCAACGTAGAGCTATATACAGTAGGGTCCCGCATAAAACGAGAAATTGGTCGATAAACGAGGCCGTTTTATGCGATTTCGTTCTATGTGAACACGGCATTTTGGTGGGCCAATATCGTCAATGTTCACTGTAAGCGTAAATTTCCGTACAAAACATACGATATTTCGTACGTTTTGTATGATATTTCGGCGCTCTATATTAAAACTCCTCGGATTTGCCCCACTTCTGGCGGCGGACTCGTTTTATGTGATCACAATCGTTCTTATCGAAAATTAAATATTTAAATATTAATATTTTAGGTTGCTCGTTTTAATCGAGACTCGTTTTATCTGAACACGTTTTATGCGGGACCCTACTGTACTTATCGTATAATTCTGCTCCGCTCTAGAGCGGGCAATTTTCGAAATCACTAGCGCGATAAAACGATAACATCTAGAGTAGCACCTTACTCTCTCTACTAGGTACGTTGTACATACTTTGGAGGCCACTATTTGAAAAGGAAAATAAGAAAATATTGATGAGAAAGAAGAGAAAATTACAGGATTTTAGGCCATCCTATCTGGCTCTTTCAGCCGTCTTGACGGATCCACCCCACTACCCGACAGGGTTCATTGGGCATTCCTTTTCGCGCTACTCAAGCCTTCACACTCGCTGTTTTCTATGCGCCCGATTTTTGTGCTGCTACTCCTGTCGCCTACCCTTTGGGTGAGTTGTGGGCCTTATTTATGGTACCTAAGGTTATTAGACAGATGATCTGTGATGTAGGCACGCTTCAAATGGGCTCTTAGGTGTGTTACTTTGAGTATGGCGTCGAAACTGGTTGGTCACGCTTCTGCGCATGCGTCGCCCTTCGGCGATTGTTATTCTTTAGGCCTTTGCCTGTTTTTATCATCATTTTCGCTTGCGGTGGCTTAGTTTTGTTTACCTGGTAGGTTCTATTACGCTTTGTGCTTATTTTCTGCTTTCATTGCGTGGTTTTTGCGAAAAGTTAGGCTAACTTGTGCACTTTCGTTTGTGATGAATGGGGCATAGCCCCCCCTTGCCTTGACAGGTTATTTTGGCCTTTTGTTTTGCTTACCTTCAAATGAATGTTTCGCATTGGAGTGTGCCCTGTGTTTTTTGTTTTTATCTGCCACTCAACCACGGCTAGGCCCCCTGTTAATAGCCTAACTTTTAGTTGGAGGGGGGTGCCAGGGCTAGGCCTCATGTTCCTAGCCTAACTTTTTAGAAGGGGGAGAAGGGACTTTTGGTAGACCGTCATTGTTGCCTCGTCGCTCTTGCCTCGTCGCTCTTGCTTGCCGTTCTATGGTTTTACTAAACCACCTTAGGCTCGCAGGGGTATGACGCTTTGGTTTTCCTAAACCTATGTGGGGCACCCTTTTTTCGTCTGACGCTCGCTCCCGCGCTGTCTCTCCCTTATTTTGTCAGCGCTCCCTAGGCCTTGAGTTCATGAGACACAGTCTTCCCCTTAATTGAACTCCCTCATACATTGAGGTCCCCGCGGCACGGTCTTCACCTCCTTTGAGCTCTACGATGCCTTGAACTGTCGTCCCTTCCACCCTTTTTGGTGACGCGGGTCTCTGGGAAGGGCTCCGCGCCCGCTCCGCCCTGCAGCGTGGACAAATCCCGCTCGAGGTCGGTCCTATGCTTCCGAAATGTTCTCTTTTTTGGCTGCTGTGGTCGGGTCACTCTGGACCCGCTCCGCCCTAGGATGGACTTTCCGTCTCTAGGTCGGTCCTCTGCATCGCACTGTTTTATTTTTGCTCATGCAAGCTCCCCTGCCAGCTGTCCTGCTGTGCACTTGGGTTGAGCCTTTGGTTGGTATTTACCTCCATCTCCCTTTCCGCTCGAGGGCGGACAAATTGTTGAGCTGAGGAGACGTTTAGGTATAAAGAGTATTAGCGAGGTGATGCGTACAAGTAGACTGGGATGGTATGGACATGTGGAGAGAATGGATGAACAAAATTGGGTGACAAAATGCAGGTCTGTGATTGTGGAGGGAGCTGCACCAAGGGGTGGACCGAGGAAGACCTGGGATCGGACTATACGCGCCGATCTCAAATCCAAGAACTTGACAAGTGAAGCAGCCCTTAACAGGGTTGCCTGGAACGCCGCCATTAGGACAAGAGACTGAAACTGCACTTATGTGTGGAACACTCAGTCTTAAAATTTTATGTATGTATGTATGTATGTAAATCCGCTCTGGAGCGGACATCTCCGCTCTGGTGCAAGCATCTCCGCTCTGGAGCGGACTTTCCCGCTCTGGAGCGGACTTGCCCTCTCGGCCCTGGCACTATTTGTTGGCCAATATTGCCTTGTTTGTACTTGGGGTTTGTCGGTTACTGTGTCTCTTAACCTTCTCCTTTACATCAGGCTGTGTTCCCACTCTGCACTGCTGGGTCCCTTGGCCTGCCATCTCCTCTTCGATCCCTTCACCCTCAGGTACCCTTTTCGGTTCTTATATGGCTGTCGTGCTTTATTTCAGGGTGTTTGAACCTGCACCTTGGTCTTTTCTGACCTGGGTTTTTTGGGTTCTTCGGACTGTTGCTGCTTATGATGTATGCTTGGCCCTCCCACATGGGGGGGTTCGTCTCCGTCCTTCTCCACATGGGGGGGGGGGGGGGGGTTATTACTTTTATGTACCTATCATAATGCATGGTATCTTTTGTGTGTTTTTTGCGCATACTGTCATACCTTCCTTCAATTTATGCATCTTCTTTCTCTGAGGTTCGTCTGGGACATCTTTCTTTTCTCCCTTCGCTTACTGTGCGGATGTCGCTCCCTGCCTGCGCGCGCCATGGGTGTGCCCGTCCGGCTATGGGAGCTGGGCATACTGAGTGCCCCGCCCATGCTGCGTGCTACTGCCGTGATGGCTTCTCCCCAGACGGTGTGGCCCGTGTCTCGTCCACTTTATGACGATTGAGTCTCGCCCTACTTCACCGGATGCTGAGACGGCCCGGGTCTACCTCACCGCTGCATGGTCGGGCGTGGCTCGGTCTGTTAAGGACCATTTACACCGGGTCCCCCGCTTCCGGGACGAAGGGGTTCGCGCCTTGCTGAACCTTCCTCTGGTGTCTCCGCGCCCTGTGGTCGCCGCTTCGCAGGTCCCTCGGTCTGGTGTGTCTCCGTTTTCGGCGGACACAGCGGGGTCGATGCGGCACCACTCAGCTTCTCCACGTCTTCGACGTCCCTCCGCCCTGCTGCTTCCGACCACACGTCTCTGGGCTCGACGACTTTTCGCCCTAAGATGGCGATGCTTCCCCCGGTCCGTGTTCCTGCTTGTGTTTCGGCCTTCTCCCCTGGTCGTCGTCCCACCCATGGGCTGCTCAGGGAGATTGGGGCATCGCAGGCCACCGGACATCTACCGTCGGCTCCTCGGCCATCGTTGCCGTTGGCTCTGCTTCCACCGTTACCGCCTACTCCACCTCCTCAGAAGGCTGTTTGCTTCGGCCTCTCCTCTTCTTGTCCGCGATGGTCTCCCAGATTCTCCTGGCTTTGTCGGGTCTGACATTCCGTGTGGCCTGCCTTCTCCTGCTCGGAAGAGTGGACCCGTACCTCTGGCAGTGCTCGGCGCCAGTGTGGCGGTTTTGGGGTCTGGTCAGGTGGGGGCTGCCTGTGACCTCGTGGGACTGAGTGGCGGGAGCGATGAAGTGTACGATGACGTAGTGGTTGAGGCCTCGCCACGGGGGTCTTTCTACTATACTCCGTCGCCTCGTCGGTCGCCCAGCCGTAGGAACCGTCGCCGGACCATCTCTTCCTCTTCCTCGTCACCGACCGCAGACCCTGGATGGGGTCAGTGAGCCTGATGAAACAAAAGTCATCAGAGACCAAAATATATTTTTCATGGAAACCTCCCCCACGGAAACCCCTCAGATGCTGGATATTGATTTCGGTCCAAAAGACATAGAAGAGGCCATTTCCAACATGCCATCCCACTCGGCACCAGGCCCGGACTCATGGAATTCGATCCTAATGAAAAAATGTAAGGAAAACCTCTCAAAACCCCTGGCTATAATGTGGAGAAGGAGTCTAGACACTGGTGACATACCAGATAGCTTGAAAAATGCAATAATTGCCCCACTGCATAAAGGAGGGAGTAAAGCACTACCAAAAAACTACCGCCCGGTAGCTCTAACCTCTCACATCATTAAAGTTTTCGAGCGAGTCCTGCGAAGCAAAATTTCAACATTCATGGAGGCAAATGAACTACACAACACCGGTCAACATGGGTTTAGAGCGGGAAGATCATGTCTCTCACAACTTTTGGAACACTATGACAAAATTCTTAAAGCGCTAGAAGAAAAGAAAAACGTGGATGTCATTTACACCGATTTTGCTAAGGCATTTGATAAATGTGACCATGGTATAATAGCCCACAAACTGAAAGCAAAAGGTATAACTGGGAAAATCGGACGGTGGATATACAATTTCCTCGTAAACCGAAAACAATCGGTAGCAGTAAACCAAGTCACTTCTGAGCCTTCGGATGTCAAAAGCTCAGTGCCCCAAGGAACAGTGCTAGCGCCCCTTCTGTTCCTCATACTAATTTGCGACATAGATACCAACACCAGACACAGTACGGTGTCGTCTTTTGCTGATGACACAAAATTAAGTAAGATAGTAAACACACAAGAGGACACGGGCCGACTGCAGGAAGACATGAATGTAGTGTTTCAGTGGACCAGGGAAAACAACATGCAATTCAATGAGGAAAAATTCCAATTAATACGGTACGGAGATAATAATGGTGTTAAAGAAATTACAAATTACTTAACAGAATCTAACCACATAATAGAACGGACAGACAGTGTGAAAGACCTTGGGGTATTAATGTCTGAAAATATGGGTTTCAAAGTACATAACCAGGTCAAAGTGGCGGCTGCGAAACGTCTAACGGGTTGGATTCTGCGTACTTTTAAAACACGCGGTGAATTGCCTATGATAACGCTCTTCAAATCTCTAGTGCTACCGCGGCTTGAATACTGTAGCGTATTAACATCCCCATACAAAGCAGGTGAAATAAATGACGTAGAGAGTGTACAAAGAAATTTCACTTCGCATATAAGTTCGATAAAACATCTACACTATTGGGAGCGTTTAAGAGCACTGAATCTGTACTCACTGGAACGTAGAAGAGAACGTTACCTAATAATATACACATGGAAAATCGCAGAGGGTTTAGTACCAAACCTACATACTCCGATAGTCATGAAATTCAGTGATAGGAGAGGCTGGGAATGCGAAATCCCCCGGATGAATAACAGGGGTGCTATGGGCTCTCTGCGAGAGGGCTGGTTATCACACAGAGGCCCACGTCTCTTCAACAAACTCCCACGGCGAGTAAGAGACATGAGGGACATCTCGTTAGACAACTTCAAGAGAGCCCTAGATGTCGAACTGCAAAAGTGCCAGACGAGCCCATCCTCGCAAGGGAGCGAGCTGTCGCTTCAAACAGTCTACTGCACCAAATCACCACCCATAACGAGGGGCGTCGCGCTCCTTGGTGCCGCTAGAGGAGCGGCGAACACATCCAAAGGTATCCATAGGTAAGATCCTTCCTATTCGGGCCATCCAGGAGGCCCAGGTTAGGGCTGAGGAGGCTAACGCTGCACGGTTTGCCTCCCTGCACGGGATGCTTGCACTGATGGCGGGAGGCTTGGAGCGTCCTCCTCCCATTCCTCCTGTGCTTTAACCTTGCGTTTTGGTTGTTCGACACTCTTGCCTCCTAGGCTTGCTCTTGCTTGCCTGTCTCCGGTTTACTAAACCTTCTTGCAGGGCACCGGTTTTCGTCTGCTTCCGGCTCCTGCGACGCAGTCTTACCCTCCATTGCCCTCGCCAATACCTTGAGTTCCTGAGCCGCAGTCTTCACCTCTATTGACCTCACCACTCCCTTGAGGTTCCTGAGGCGCAGTCTTAACCTACATTGAGCTCCCCTATACCTTGAGGTTCCTGCGACACGGTCTTAACCTACGTTGAGCTCACCTATACCTTGAGTTCCTGAGACACAGTCTTCTCCTATTTTTCCCTCGCTCATACCTTGTGGTTCCTCGGGCACAGTCTTCACCTACATTGAGCTCTCCCCTACCATGAGGTTCCTGAGGCACGGTCTTAACCTCCATTGTGCTCACCAATACCTTGGGATGTCTTTTTCCTTCCACCCTCCCCGGTGCCGCAGGTCTCTCGGACGGGCTGTCCTCGGCTCGCTCCGCCCTGGTGCGTGGTTGACTCCCGCTCCAGGTCGGTCCTATGACTAGACGCATTCTCTTATACGACCGCTCCCTTTCTTAATGAAATCTGCCTGACGTCCTTCAACGGTGTCTTTGGCTTTGCTGAGCGGGTCCCTTTAGGCCTCTCCACTTCAGTTGGGATTGTTTTTATTACGAGCCTCTGGCGTCTGGGCTAGGGCCTCACGGGGCCCGTTCCGCCCTAGGTCGGGCCTATGCTTTGCCTCTGTTCTTTCCCCACGGACGCTCCCACGTCCGCTGTGATGCTCGACCATTCAGTTGGGACGCTTGGATGTCCATATCTGATGTTTTTATCCAGGGAGGCTCCCACGTCGGCTGTCGTGCTAGACGATTCTTTTGGGTCTCTTGGATGTTCCTGGCCTTTCACCTTTACTGGTACCTACAGGCCTCTGCCGTTTGGCTACCCTACGCCCGCTCCTCCCTGGTGCAGCGACTCCGCTCTGGAGCGTACGATACGCTCTGGAGCGGTGACTGTCTTTTTCTTTCCGTGGATGCTTCCACGTCAGCTGTCCTGCTAGACTATTCTGACGGAACTCTTGGGTGTTTTCCCTTTCACCCTTCCTGATGCCTCAAGCCTCTCCCATCCGACTGCACTACATCTGCCCCGCCCTAGAGCGGAACTTCCCGCTCTTGGCCAGTTCTCTTCCATACTTCTCCTGACGCCATCCCGGTTCCTCTCCTGTCCTATGCCGCTCTCCGCTCTGGGGCGGGGCTTCCTTTCTGCTCCAGAGCGGGATTTCCGCCCCAGAGCGGAGCGGGCCGTTCGGGGCCCCCTCCACTCTGGGTCGGTTCTCGGTGGACTTTGCCTTGCCTCTGGATGGGCCCTCAGTTGCAGTCTTTCATCTTCCTACTGTTGCGGTCATTCCTCTTACTACTGGCTCCGTCTCGCTCCCTTGCCTCCCTCAGCTAGGTCATTCATCTTCCTACTGGCACCATCTCGCTCCATTGCCTCCCTAGGCCTCCTGGGCCGCTCCTGCAGCGTGCAACACTCTCCGCTCTGGTGCGCGGCTTCCATTCCGCTCCAGAGCGGATTTCCCCCCCGGAGCGGAAGGGCTCTTTCTGGACCCCTCCACTCGGGGTCGGTGCTAGGGTGCTTTGCTTTACCTCTGGATAGGGACTCAGTTGCAGTGGTTCACGGACTTCTCTTTTTATCAGACTGTGCTCCCACTCTCCTCTGATGGTAGAGTGGAGAAGAGGCGTCTTCTCCTCTTCAGTGCCTTCACCCTTTGGGTATTCTTATTATCCTCTTCAATTATACGGCTTTCATGCCTTCCTTCTGGGGATTTGCACCTGCCCCTTGGTCTTTTCTGACCGGGGTTTTTTCGGGGTTCTTGATCTTGCTGGTTCGCCTGGTCTCTCCCTGACCCTCCGCATGTTGGGTCACACTTCACCCCTCGCCTCGCACAGTGGGGGGGGGGGGATACTCACATTCATGAAAGGTACTCCATTTTCGAGGTGTAGTGAGCACTTTTGTGCGTCCTTCGGCCCTTGTGCCTGTTAATTTTCGGGAGTTTTCTTCCTGTATTTGTGCACCCATGAATTATCCTCCTGTATAGCCCTCCGTTCGAAGGGTCCCCCTTTTTCGTTCTTTCCTTCCTACACAGGGGAAGGGGGTAATCTCCTGTCACGGATTTACCGGTTTTTCACATTATTGTGCTTCCACACAATTCCTGGGCTTCCTACATGGGACGGCAGTATCTTTTTCCTTTCCGATTGCGAGGAGGATATCACTTCCTTCCTGCGCACACCATGGGTGTACTTACACTAGTTGTACTTACACTAGTTGTATTTGCGGGAGTGAGCATGCTCGTTAATTCCCGCCTCCTAAGATATGTTTGTCATACCGTGCTTTGAAACTATGCACTGATGGTGCAGACACTACTTTGGCTGGCAATTTGTTCCACCCACTAATCGAGTTGGTAGGAAATCTTTTACTTTTCAGATCAGATTTACTATTAAGCACTTTTAGTTTGTAGCTGTGTCCTCTTGTTCTCTCACCTCCATTCCTCTCTATGAAGTTTTCTTGGTCGATTTTGTCAATACCTCTAACACATTTGTATATCTGAATTTGCTGTCCTCGTTTCCTTCTCTGTTCCAGTGTAGGTAGATTCAATCTCTCGAGCCTCTCTTGGTACTCCAAATTTTCCAAACCTGGGATCATCCTCGTAGCTCTCTGTACCCTCTCAATTTTGTGGATATGTTTCTTCATGTGAGGGGACCACACTACAGATGCATATTCCATCCTGGGTCTTATTATTGCCGTTATTATTTGTTTCATGCTGTTTTCATTAAGATAATTGAAAGACATCCTGATATTTGCCAATAGTGCTAGTGATTCTCTCACTATCTTATTTACGTGGCTTTCTGGAGACATGTTATCCTTAAATTCTATCCCCAAGTCTTTTTCTTTTTCTGCTTTGGGAATCACTTCGTTTCCTGCCATGCCCGTTGGACGTAGGGAGTGTCCTCCCCTTATCTTATGCTACAGCCGCGATGGTTTTCACCCTCGGAGGTATAGCTCGTGGCTCGTGGATATTGTCCTTTGTGTCTCGTCCTCCTTACCCGGACACGGATAAGACGCGGTCTCGCCTCTGCTCTATGTAGTCGGGACTTGCTCTCTATGTCAAGGACCACTTCCATTGGATTCCACACTTCGTACGACGGAGGGGTACGCGCCATGCGTGCCCTTACCTCTACTGTCTCCGTGGCGCCAGGCCGCCTTTCCTCCTGTGCCTCGTTCGGGCGTCCTCGCGGTTTCCGGGGTCGCCGAAACGACGGTGTGACGTCGCTCTCCTTCCCCATATCGCCGACGATTCCCGACTCCTCCGTCCGGTTCATGCCATCCATGTGGCTCTGGATGAGGCTCGGGAGCCCGTCACACTGCATGTGCCCTGCCTGCCCGGGCCTGCCGCTCTATGGGCGGATGCTCTGTCGAAAGGACAGAGCGCCCGGGTAGTATGGTATTCCCGACACACCGTGTTCGATGACCTAGCGGCCTCCTGGAGTGTTCCACAGGTGGCCTGGTTCGCCTCAGGCGAGGCGACCGGGTTGCCTGTGTTCCTGTACCGCTGGTTTACTCCTCCGGCGGAGGTACCGGTTGCGTTCAGCACGGACTGGCGCAGGTGGCGGTCGGTTTATGTGTGTTCCACCAACCGCCGCACTTTTTGATGTACAACGTCCTCCACAGGCTGCGAGGATACCAGTGCTTCGTTTGGTTGTCGCGCCCATCCGGCCGGCCCAGGCCTGGTCCGCTCGGCTGAAGCGGTGGTACCCGAGTCCAGTTCCCCTAGCGATCTCCGATTTCCTCTTGGTATCGATTGGTGTCCTAGGGACCTCGTTCGCCTTCACATCGTGGATGTTGTGAGGCAGGGTGGATGCCTACGTTTAGTCGATCTTTGCATGTCAAATCCTCTCCCCTGGATTCATTTTACATGGTAGACTTACGGATCTCACTGACGCTGTTTTCCTTCTTGGTTCCCTACCCTTCACGGACGCGACCATCGGTGGCGTTCGTGTTTCACTACCTCCATTGGTTAATATTGAGAAGCGTCCCAACATCTGCACCACTCTTACGAACCGCCTGTCGGCCATTCGGGTACCGTTTGAGACTTTCACGGGGTTGGTCGTTCCTCCCTAGGACTTGGGTTCTTTTTGCGTTCCTGCTTTCTGCTTCGTCCGACGCCGCGTCAGCTTCCTCCTCAGTGGTTTCTGGCGGAGGCTCTCACACTGCTCTCGTCTGCCTCTTACGCTCATTACCCCACGCCTGAACACTTCCGTGACGTGACATTGTTCTTTATGGCTTTGGCGACGGGTGAAGGAGTCCCCGGAGGTGACTGCCAGGTCTAGGGACCGACATTCCTTCCATCGTTCTCCCGTCCTTGAGTCAGTTACTTTGGCTCCGTCTGTTCGTTTGGTTGCTACAACCGTACGCGACACTCCCGTTTTTATACTTTTCCTGTACCGGCTTTCAAACGTGGTAGGGTTCATAATCCGTTATGCCCGGTTCAAACCCTGCATCCGTATGTGTACTCGACCAGGCCAGTGTCGGGGTTGCCTTTACGGGTGGCACCTACGACCTGTAGGAGACTAGGTCGACGTGCTGTGGGACTTCGCCTGTGTCGGTAGTTTCGGGCCAGTAACCCTTACGTTCTGGACGCGGCTCATGTTGTCCGTTCGTACGCTGCTACGTTCAGATTTTACATAATCTTTCTCGACCGAACGTTGCCGCCACGGGGCTTTGGTCTTCCCCCACCACGTTTGTCTCCTCCTCTCTGGCCATGTCCACAGGCAGGCCGGGACGTCCTTGTCGTGCGTTGGGCCAGCAGGTTCACTCAGGGTCTACCTGCAGCGTTCCTTCTGTCTCTTATCCTTCTCCCTTCTTGTTCTTCTTTTATTGGGGGAGGGGGGGGGGGGTATTGCACTATACCCATACTTGCACCTACGTTAAAGGATTAATAACTAGGTTAAGATTTTGATGTAATTTCTCGTCTTCAAGTATACTACGTTCTGTTGGTGGGTCTTGGCCTCATACCACTGAACTCTTCTCATGGCTTTCAGTGCTGGTCACTGTGTATGCTCATGTCTTTTCTCGTCACCCCCTGTACGGTCCTCCTCTTCGACGTATGTCAGTATTTACTCATTACATTCTGGGTCTTCCTGCCTTCGTCCGAAAGGAAACGGGGTGGAGGGGGGGGGGGGGGGGGGGGGGGGGGGTGGGGGAGGGGGGGGTCATCCTGGACTTCATATTTTATGATGAAATGCAGTATTCTTTGTCTTAGGTTAGTTATCCCATGGCATAAGACTTGACTGTACTTGACCTCTCTTGATATGCACCTGTCAGTACACTCTTTCTATAACCTCTCTTGTTTACGTCGGTCTTTCCATGGTCCTGATATTTCCTAAGGGCTAAAGTTTGTGTTTTCAGCTTGTATGTCCGCCTCCAATTTGGTACTCTAGCTCTACGTTGGAACGTAGAGGCTACTACTAAATTGGGAGGTTTAACGACCTTCCCAATAACAAATGAGGTAAACCTATTTGGTCGTAGCCTCGGGGTATCCAACGTCATAGTATCCCGCCCTCGCGCCGTACCCCTGCCCATCCAATCTTGTCTCTTGTAACTTGATACCGGGAATGCCCAATGAACCCTGTCGGGTAGTGGGGTGGATCCGTCAAGACGGCTGAAGGAGCCAGATAGGATGGCCTAAAATCCTGTAATTTTCTCTTCTTTCTCATCAATATTTTCATATTTTCCTTTTCAAATAGTGGCCTCCAAAGTATGTACAACGTACCTAGTAGAGAGAGTAAGGTGCTACTCTAGATGTTATCGTTTTATCGCGCTAGTGATTTCGATAATTGCCCGCTCTAGAGCGGAGCAGAATTATACGATAAGTATATAGCTCTACGTTGGATACTCCGAGGCTACGACCAAATAGGAGGTTTACCTCATTTGGTATTGGGAGGGTCGTTAAACCTCCCAATATTTTACTTTGATCAAGTTTTCAATGTGAAAATTGCCATTGACATTATGTCATACAAATTAGAATGAGTTGCTGAAGATGAAGGCATGATCGCATTGCCAATTATATTTATCCTTAGACTAGCATGATAAAACCACCTTTAAATTGTAAACTACTGTCCAAGACTACAAACTATAATTGCGTACCGTAGTGTGCAAAGGCGAGCTTGTGTTAGGTGATGATCCTGTGGCTGTGAATTTTGGAAATGAGTCTTTGGAGCTGGTGAACAAGTTTTGTTACCTAGGAGATACCATCTCTGCCGGTGGTGGGGCCGAGGCTGCCACTGTTGCTAGAATTAGGTGTGGCTGGGGGAAGTTCAGAGAACTGATGCCAATCCTGACCATGAAAAGAATGCCTCTCCCCCTGAAGGGAAAGGTGTATGCCTCATGTGTTAGAAGTGCAATGACGTATGCCTCAGAAACATAGGCCGTTAAAGTAGAGGATGTCAACAGAATGGAGCGTAATGAGATGAGAATGGTGAGATGGATGTGTGGGGCCAGGCTACAGGATAGAATAACAAATGTTGAGCTGAGGAGATGTTTAGGTATAAAGAGTATTAGCGAGGTGATGCGTACAAGTAGACTGGGATGGTATGGACATGTGGAGAGAATGGACGAACAAAATTGGGTGAAAAAATGCAGGTCTGTGATTGTGGAGGGAGCTGCACCAAGGGGTGGACCGAGGAAGACCTGGGATCGGACTATACGTGCCGATCTCAAATCCAAGAACTTGACAAGTGAAGCAGCCCTTAACAGGGTTGCCTGGAACGCCGCCATTAGGACAAGAGACTGAAACTGCACTTACGTGTGGAACACTCGGTCTTAAAATGTTATGTATGTATGTACTGTATGTATGTATTAGCCTAATGCAAGACGGTGTTGTAAGTGATTGGAAAATGGGCTAGACAAAAGTATTTTTCATAAAAAATAGTATAATAGCCTAGATTATATAGATAAAATATATATTGAAATATAGGCTATTATACATTTATAATATAATAAAATTGTCTAAAAGAAGCCAGAAAAAAAATAAAAGGATGGCACTGGTACTGAATGGGTTAAACTAATGTAGACAAACAGCCTAAGGACTAAGGATATTGATTAGAATGGGTCTAGATTCCGTAGATCTAGGCATACAAAATTGCACCTCCACCTACGGGAACTATCTGCTCCTCTTGAATCTCGTCTGGGCTAGGAAACGAGCGTGCCGAGCTCTGTGCTATAGCGGCGCCTACTATCCATAGACTACCCATCAATAATAATTGGTTTAGCAAAAATACAAGGCATAGGCAGTGCCAGTAACATAACCACTTAATCACGGGTATTTATAAGTGAGGATCAATGAGAGAAATTGAGGAAAGAGTCCTAGATTCCCAATACAGTAATCAATAATATAATATTAAACAAAACATCCATTCCTACCTTCTCAGCCCAGCTGCTCGGTCAGTTCTGTTTACCAAACACCAGTAACATTCGAGGCTACGTGAACTTTTGAATATAATAACTTATAACATGAATATGTTATTATCAGGGATAACTAAATGTTTTGTTATACTAGGTAAACGGATTACGCATTTTACGGTTTAAAATAAATATAATAATAATAATAATAATAATAATAATAATCTGGTCTTTTATTTCTCGCAAGCGCCAGTTCTTCCAGAGGAATTCACTAGCGCTCGTAACACATTGCACCACAATCAAGAGAAGTGTGGTGCAGTTCACCTGTAGTTCAAGCAACAACAACTATTTAACATGGCAGCAGTTAGAGTCTGTAACGACCTGTCACTGTGCCACTTGCAAGATCATAACTCCTACAGAAGAGAAAGGTTTCAACTGTTTTTTGTAAGAGTCTATGGAGTTCAGCTGTCTAATTGATAAAGGCAATTCATTATATAACCTAGGAGCCACGAAAGAAAAGGACCGATCGGAGAAAGAGGACTGCTGGATAGCTACCGGTTCATCAAGATGCAGCACATCATCACTGCTTCTCAGGATCGCACCAGAACGTGCCAAAGGGCATCTCAAGAGGTCAGCAAGATACTTAGGTTTGCCAAACATAAGTGCCTTAAAAGTCATAAGACACAACTTAAACTCTATCCTAGCTTTAACGGGCAACCAGTGCAGCTCCAAATATGAAGAAGTGGGGGTTCTTGGAGGTAGATCAAATATGAGCCTCGCTGTTCTATTTAGTATGGACTGAACTGAACACAATCATTATACATTTAATACCCATTATTTTATGTTCTAAAAGTCATAATGCCATTAATCCCAATAGTACTGGGAATGGGGTAATCGCTAACAAAAAATAATAACCGAAAATGAAAAATTTTCAATTTTGTTTTGTTTTGTTTTTTATTTCAGGCCAAGGTGTGGGCCCCTTGGAGGCGCGGGGCCCTAGGCCATGACCTACTCGCCCCCCCACCCCCCCAAATCCGCCACTGTATCCCTCCATGTAACTCATTTCTACCCCTCTCACTCTGGGTCTGAGTCTCTCCACCAACGTCCATGCTTCGCTTCCGTAGGTCAATGTTGGGATTACCACACTGTCATGCAAGGACTTCTTTACTTCCATGCTGACCACCCTATTTCTTGTTACTGCTTTCAGCATTCCTACAACCCTCTTTCCATGTTGTACCCTCTCCCGCACTTCTTCATCCATACTCCCAACTTTACTCAGCACAGTGCCCAGATACTTAAGAGCTGACATTCTCCATAGCCTGACCTTTCAACCTCACCTCACACTCTGTGGCTTCACCCCTTTCAAAGACCATAACCTTGCTCTTCCCCGCATTTACCTTTAGATTCCGTTTTTCACACACTTTTCCAAACATTTACGAGACCCTGCAACTCCCATTCACTATCGCTCATCAGAACTGTATCATCAGCAAACAGCAGTACAGGTAGCTTCCACTCGTTTCCCTTCCTTATCAGCAGTACACCAACATCCACTGCTCTTCCTTGTACTGTATTTCTTTCATGACTCCATCCATATATGCATTAATCAACCACGGGACATCACACACCCCTGTTTCAACCCAACGTTCAGATCAAAGAACTCGCTCTGCTCATTCTCCACATGTACTGACGCCTTTGCACCCTCATACATACTCTTCACTGCTTTCAGCAACTTTTTTTTATTTTTATTTTTTTAAAAGAGACAATGAACGGAGGAAGGAAAAACACAGATAAAACAAAAAGGTCCATGTGCCTAAAGGCATCCTCCATTCATAAAATGTTTGTAACAACTGGATTTAAACATTTGCAGATTGTAAGTTTGTGGAAAGCATTTCGAGGGAAGTGAATTCCAAAGAGTAGTAGCTCTGGGGATAAATGAATTCTGATAAGCAGAAGTTCTGCATTGTGGAGGAGAAAGTGTAAATTCATGGGCGCTCTCAGCTGCCCTAGTTCTACGCGGAAAGATGTGGAGAGGCGGCACAATTGAAGCAAGTTCCTCGGAACAATTGCTGTGAAAATATCTGTAGAATAATGCAAGGGATGCAACGTTTCTTCGTATGGATAATGTAGGAAGGTCCTGTGTAATTGCAGGGTTATTGATTAATCTAATAGCTTTATTTTGAATTTTGTCCAACTGCCTCAATGCAACCACTCCACTTCCACCCCACAGAGGTGAACAGTAATCCATCTGAGAACACACATGACTTTTATATATCACGGCCAACTGCTCGTCAGTGAAGAATTCTCGAACTCTGTACAGGAGTCCCAGTTTTTTAGAGGCATTCTTAGCAATGCTTCTAACATAATGTGTCCAGCTCAAGTTAGTAGTTAATGTTACACCGAGAATGTCAATACTAGGGGAAGTGGGAATATTTACATCATTAAAAAATATACGGGAGTCAGTGAGATTCTGTCGGTTAGAAAATTGAATGTATTTGGTTTTCTGTGCATTAAAGGAAACTAGATTCTTTTGTCCCCATCCATTAATTCTAGAAAGGTCCTGGTTCAGAGAAATTGCAGTGTTTATTTTTGAATTTATAAGATCGGGTTGGGTGAAAGAATTGGTAAATGTGAAGGAACTGTGGAGTGTTGAGTCATCTGCATAGGAATGTATTGGATAATGAGTGGTAGATATGAGATCATTGATATGAATGAGGAACAGAATTGGGGCCAGAACTGATCCCTGGGGAACACCAGCATTTATTGAGTGAAATTGAGAATAAAGGCCATCTACCATTACACGTATTTTTCTGTTATGAAGATAAGAAGAAATTAGTGGAACTAATGATGCAAGGCCGTAGTGTGACATCTTCGACAATAAGGATTGATGCCAGACTCTATCAAATGCCTTTGATATATCCAGTGCTATTGTATGTGTTTCACCATGTTGGTCTGTAGCTTGGTTGATTTGATGCGTAAGAAGGCAAAGCATGTCTGCAGTTGATCTGCCATCTACTCCGTATATTCTCAGTACTTTCCACATACCTTTTCTATCCACTCTGTCATAGGCCTTCTCCAAGTCCATACATTTTTGAACGAATGGAAATAGACCATAGCCGTGGCTGCTTGTACTGCGTCGCCGCATTCGAACAGTTCTCAGTATCATAACAAAACACTGTTTTATTTTGCACCTCGCACAATAACCGCTTAATGTACAGCGTTCTAGTCTTCACCCATCACAAGATAACACAGAGTACTGCCTCTGGTATGTATATAAGCTAGGTTAGGCCATTTATTTGCAGATATATGAGTATTTGTAAATGACGAAACTTTGGAGTTTACACGGTTCTAGGCTCCTGGCGGCCATAACTGACCTACTTATTTTCACCATAAAAACATGAACCACTTGGTCTAGAGACTTCTCCCATCGTAAGATAACAACGAGTACTGCTACTGGATATATATATATATAACCTAGGCAACGGCTAGGTTAGGCTATTTTTTTGCCTATTTATAAGCGCGCCTAAATCCTGAGAATTCGACGAAGCATCTGGTTCCAACATTCGCAGGAAGGTTTAAATCGCCTTTTGGCGAGGGTAAAAGAGGGTTATTTAGAAGGCTTATTAACACGCCTTATAAACTGAACAGTACGGTAGTTGATAAATTGATAATTTCTTTATATTACTGTGGTTATTCAAACCCTCTTTTGTTCCAGGCGGAGAAAGTAGATCCAGACGAGCACACTATCACCACCGTGGAGAACCCTGCGGCCATTGTTGCTGCTGTGGAGGAACCTCTGGCACCACCACCACCGGAGAAAGTTGTTGTGGCAGTAAGTAGTCAGGGCTTTGTTGGTTATTACCACAATTGAAACAGACTCAAGAATAGTACCTAAACTTTACATTATCAATATTGATACCCTATGATAACTTAGGCTGTATTACAATTAGAATTCCTTGTGCATCCGAGTGGTTAACTGTGTGTCTGATGACGAATCTGCCAGCTCGGGATTAAAGGGTATAGCTCATGGGGTTGGCTATCCTTATTATCATAAATGTTAGTGTACAATATACCTCCTATGTGCAATAATAGTAGTCTGAGTTTCTTATAAATGTAAATATAAATATATTAGTGTTTTGGATGCTGGTGGCGAGAGGCATTTCCGACCTGTTGTGACGTACGACAGAGGCATTGGGGTACCCATAGAATAACACAAACGGTCAAAGAGTTTCAGGAGTCAGATCACTGGCCACCATTTTTATTCTTAGTATCTCTGTTAACCTCTGAAGTGCGCATGGGGGTAATTGGAAACGTCCCCCTGTGCTGACGTATTTGAGGTGTTTCCGTCACTAAAATATTCATTGTGCCATTAATAGCATTAATACTTATCCATATGCGCCTATTATGGGTTGATTATAAAGGTATTAACCTGAAACAACAATAAAACGAGTGAAAACAGCGTTTGGATGGTCAAAATCGGAGATATAGCCCGCGAGTTGTATAATGTATGGGTGAGGCAATCTGCTTTCCCGCCAATTTCCCCCAAGGCCACTGAGACACAGTCGATCGATACTCTCTCTCTCTCTTGCACTCGCTTGCTATCAGTGATGACCACACCCTCCAATCGGATTTCTAATGTTAGCACGAAAATATACCTCAGAATAAGGGAATAACAGGGAAAATAGGTGATAACTGAAGGAGAGGAGGAAAGTGGGGAAGGAGGGGAGGTAGAGGACTGAGATTTTGCATGGCCCAGGGGCCAAAAAAAAAAAAAAATTTTTTTTTTTTTTTTTTTTTTTTTTTTTTTTTTTTTCGATGTCAAAAGTTGATTTTTTTTTTCTCTGACTCTTAAGAGTCTCCCCGCAGTGCGCCGGGGGAACTCTTAAGAGTCTCCCCGCAGCTCCCGGGTTAAGTACTCCAAGCTGTGAAAGCAATTACAAAGATGGACAGATATTTAAAAGAGGGGTATGAGAAATTGTATGAGCAGCATAAGCTTAATAATGAAATGTAGAAATAATGGCAAGCTATCGAATAATGCGTATGAAAGTGAAAATCAACCTGGAATATTTTGATACGTTGGACGTACAGTACTCTGTTATACTAAAGTTCCTGTGTAACGTTAGAGTCGGAATGACTAGTGTTACCATATGGATATAGCTGCCAATACGTATTTATTTATGATTAACAAAACCAACCTATGAATAATTGTATTGGTAGAAACTTAAGGATAAATAAATTTCACGCTCATGTGATATAGATATCAAATACTGCCTTCACATTACATACTTCATCACATATGATATATATCAGGGTAAGCTAGATTAAGTCAATATCAAAACATTCAAATTTTGCGGTCAAATAATGTACCTTTATCACTAAACACAAGAGAGAGGTGACGGGCTGCCATCAACTTTCTAACTTTAAAATATCTTACATGGCTTTGTTTACTATTTTAGATCAAAATTTATGGTAAACCAAGACAACTGTGCAGTATCAATCATGCTTTAACATACTTTAGATAGTGATAATATGGAAAGGGATATTGCATGAGCTATGCCCTTTATAATCCGGCCTGGTTTGATGGTACTCTGTCCACTCAGGTGTACAGCTTATCTGTAATGGGTAGATAACCCTACAGTGAAGATTATTAGTCTATGGTAACCTGGATTATATGTAGTAGCCCCTGTGTACCAGGCTGGGTATCACTCCCACCACAGGCTTCAAGGGGCGAGGATAGAGATTAGTGCCATAAGTACGTGCGTGAAAGCGGTGCTGGATGGGAGGAGGGGCGTCAACTGACTGGGGACAGGTGCATTGGTGCAATTCGTTCGTGGCCACCCTTTCAGGGATCACATCATTCGGCAATAGATATATATATACCAGGTTCATAATATTAAACAGCACATTGCATTTTTATTATGTGTCTATACAGTTGATGCATTTTTATTATGTGTCTATACAGTTGATGCATTTTTATTATGTGTCTATACAGTTGATGCATTTTTATTATGTGTCTATACAGTTGATGCATTTTTATTATGTGTCTATACAGTTGATGCATTTTTATTATGTGTATACAGTTGATGCATTTTTATTATGTGTCTATACAGTTGATTCATTTTTATTATGTGTCTATACAGTTGATGCATTTTTTTATGTGTATTTGTTTAGCAACCAGAGCAGTGGGCAACCTACTACGATGAGCCCACCTTTGAGGACGAGTTGGAGGATGAATTTGAGTCAGAAGAAGATTTTGAAGATGAGACCTACAGTCGGAAGGGCAGCAAGCGTAAAAAGGCTCCAGTGGGCAGGAAACCTAAGGTGTGTGGAATACTGAGTAGTGTTTGCTTATACTGTACTGTATTCTTCTTAGAGGGGTTATCATGCTGATCTTTACTTCTCTGGATTTGAGTACAGTGTTCCTTACTTTTATATTACAGTCGACCCTCGATTTAACGGACCCCGATACAACGGATTTCGGATTTAACGGACTCTGTCCGTAGCCGGACAATGGACCCAGCAACGGACAAAGTGCGTTGCTCGAAAAAAAGTCCGGTAATTGGCTGGCGCGGCGCACCAGTTTCCCGGCAAACCCCTGTATTTCTATGGTTTTTATTTGTTTATCTCGGTAATGAAAGAACATTTATTTTTTTTTATTTTTTTTTTATGTGCAATATGTAAAGAAAGACAAAAACACCCGGAAAGTTAAAAATCTTAATTTTCGAGGTATATTAAGGCTAAATCGGCGAAGTCCGAAGGCAATTTTCCAGCTACAGACTTTTTCCAGCTACGGACACCATCTCCCCCCTATTAGTCCGTTAAATCGAGGGTCGACTGTATATTGTGTACTGAAATGAGCATGGTGAGTGGGATATTTAATGCCAGAGTGAGAGAAGAACCAATAAGAGTACAGTAGGCTTCAGAGAGTATTTTGAGGTGGTGATGCGTACTGGCAGACTGCGGTGGTGGTTTGTCCAATGTGAGAGAATGACAAGTTGAAGCACTTTTGAAGTATGGTAGTGAAGGAGGGGACGACAGTCAGTAGACCAAGAAAGACCAGAGGTGAGGTCCTGAATAAGGATTCAGTGTTTTTTTTTTTTTACGTGGATGATGCAAGGGACCACTATACCAACATCAGCCACAGTGATGACTTGGTGGGGCAGTGCTGTGGCGGGACTTTATTGTACTACAGTACACTCCAACTACTGAAAGGCAACCCCGTCTGAGCCGTTACAATGCATGTAATGGAAAAAATTACGTCAAACCATTGTATGTATGTATGTATGTATGCAATATGAAAAGTAACTATCAAGTTTTACATTATAATACCCATACTAAACATAGAACAGCTTCTTAAACTATACTGATAGTTTTTTTATTAAATAGTGTTCAGTGTTTAGCGTACGGTACCATTTTGGGATACTATTTTTTTTGTTTTTTTCTATGTACAGTCCACCCTTGAGTAACGCGGGTATATCGTACCGGCCCAAGGCCGTGTTAGGCAAACACGCGTTACATAAAGCAAAGGTTATATGGGGAAAATTCCATTCGTTCTGGCCACTTTCCCAAAGTCCCCTTTTTTTTACCATTTACCACCCGATTTATCTATTTATTTGTCAGTATTATTACGTTGGCAACATACCTTCATACTAGGGGTCAATAATATATCCAATTAAGACCATTGGTACTATGAAATGCCATTTATTTGACACGACAACAATGCTGCTCAGCTGTAGTACAACAATAACAAACCACATGTCTGCGTGTGAGGCAGGCGGCGGCAGCTTGGCTAAACTTGCCAACAATCTACCGCCTTCATTAGAGTTATAGTTTAATGTATTTTTCTTTGTCTTTCACTATTATAAATATTATTTGGCAAAATTCAATTCAATTCCATAGAGTATATTATAATAACATTTTATTGCATACAGAAATAACTCGGGTTTAGACATAGCCACACAAGAACAACACACACACACACACACACACACAAGGTTAAGGGCTTTGGGTTTGAACAAAACATAAAAACAATGAAAATTAGTGACTAATACTAGAGGGTGTGAGTGAACAATCGGAAGAGACCGCACAATATTGTTGTTTTCGGCGCGGGAAGTTCTCGGCTCAGTATGGTGGGTAAAAGTATATGTCCTATGTAAGTGTATTACCCAGCACAAGAGGCAAGATATTTGGTTCCAACTTCAAGAGGAAATAGGTGGGGAATGAAGGTGACGAGGGGGCTAAGGGGGGGAGGGGTGATAAAGGCGGGAGTGACGAATCGGAGGGAGAGCCGGATTATCCCGGTTTCATGACAACATGGACGACTGAGGACACTGGAAAATTTTGCTACATGCTGTTGAACAAAATCAAGAACTTGGAGGACTGAGTGACCGGCTTGGAGATAGTTAAGAAGGAAATTGTTACAGAGAATGGTGAGTTGAAGAACAGGTTGGAGTTAGTGGAGAGAGAAAAGGCAGTGATAATGACTAGGCTAGACACCAGTATCTCTGAAGGTAAAAATGCTTGGGGCATGACTAGAGACCAAGCGGTAAAAGATTTAGACAGTGTAAGGAAGGCACACAGTGACGAATTCAGGAAGATATTGGATGAACAGAAACAGCAAGATGTTAGGATAAAGGACCAGGTAAAAAGTATGGTTAAGCAAGGCATCCACGAAAACTCTCAGGCCATCCAGGAAGAAAGTCGTAGGGCTAACTGCCTCATAATATCAGGGGTGGAAGAAAAGGAGGAACTAGACTGGACAAAACGAAAAGAGCAGGATGAAGGTCGCATCAACAAGATTCTGGAATCTATTAAAGATGAGGAGGACACCTGGAAGGAGGAAATATCAGACATGTTTAGGCTGGGAAAATATACAAAGGAATACAATAGACTGGTAAAAATCGAATTTAAGTCAAGAAGGACATGTGATGAAATCATGGCAGTAGCAGCTAGGCTAAAAGGGTTAGAGGGTAAGGACAAAATCTACATCAGGCGAGACTGACCAGAAGAAGAGAGAAAGAAGGAGGCTGAACTAAGGAAAACCGCCAAGGAGGAAAATAGCAAGAGGACAGAACAAGAAGAGACTAAGTTTTTTTACGGAGTAAGAAAGGGGAAGATTATGAAACTTTCGGTAAAAAGAAACTAAAAGAAAAAGAGGGTAGGGAACAGACCGCCGCAGATAAGGCGCTTGGAGCAGGTAATGGGGGACTAGAAAGTATAAGGATTCTATATACCAATGTCGATGGGCTAATCTCTAAGAAACTAGAACTAACAGACTTAATCAATACTAAGAAACCAGAAATAGTATGTCTCACTGAGACAAAACTAAGAGAGGACCTTGATATAAATTTGCTAGGATGGTCTGAATACAGGATTTGGAGGAGGGACAGAAAATTTCGACATGGAGGTGGAGTGTGCATCCTTACTAGGAAAGATTTGATTGTGTCTGAGATAAAACTAGAAACTTCAACAGCAGAAGTTTTAGCAATAGAGATTGGTGGAAACGAAAAAATAGTGGTGATAGTAGCGTATGTACCTCCCAAGACGAAGACATGGGGTAAGGAGGAGCATAGCCTAATGCGTAAGGAAACAATTAGTGTGCTAGGAAATATCTTGGCTTCAAAGGATGAAATAGTCATGTGTGGGGACTTTAACTGCAAGGAAGTGAATTGGGAAGATCTTGAAGCCGGAACAGGGGAGGAAAGTTGGGGCTATGAATTTTTAAGTATGGCCATGGAAAATTCTATATACCAACATGTAAAAGAGTCAACAAGAGTAAGGGGAAGTGATCAACCAGCTAGATTGGACCTTCTATTCACAAGAAGGGAGGAGGAGGTTCAAAGTATTCAGTACCTATGCCCACTAGGAAAAAGCGACCATGCAGTTCTAGACATAGACTTACTATTGAAGTATAATCTACCCAAGGGAAGGGAAAAGCACAAGGAAAATCACTGGATGTATTCCAGAACCGATTTCGAAGGACTACGGGATTTTTTCAAGTCACAAAATTGGGATCAGGTGTTATCTGAAAGTGAGGTAGACAAAACACTCAAGGCATTCATGGAGATCTATGATACTGGTATAAAAACTTTTGTCCCTAAGTACATTAATAAAAGGAAAAAAAGTAATCGCAAAGTATGGTTTAACTGCGAATGTAGGCAAGCACAGGAAGCAAAAAACAAAGCCTGGAAAAAGATGAGAAACTGGGATTCGGAAGATAACAGGCAAAAGTATAAAGAGAAGAGAAACAAATACACAGAAATGAGGAGGAGGTCAGAGGCAAACCATGAGAAAGGGATAGTGGAGAAACTATGAAAAGAATCCAAAAATGTTTTTCAAGTTTGTAAACGGCAAAAGGAAGATAAAAGCCACGATCGTAAAGATTAAAAGTGGAAACAGAATCATAGAAGAGGATACAGAAATTGCGGAAGAACTAAATAGAAATTTTGCATCAGTATTTACAAAAGAAGGAGAATTCATTGCACCAGAAACCAATGAGATAGGTACAGAGGAAATGCCGGAAGTCACATTTAACAGACCAGAGCTCATAGACAAAATGAGTAAGGTGGATCCAAACAAAGCCGCCGGACCGGACGGAGTATCAGGCTGGATTATTAAAGAAAATGCCAAGGAACTGAGTATACCGTTATATGATATAATGACCAAAACATTGGACACAGGGATAGTAGCTACAGAATGGAAAAGAGCAAACATTATTCCTATATTTAAGGGAGGAAGCAGAGATAAACCACTGAACTATAGACCCGTATCACTATTGAGCATCCTTATGAAGATTCTGGAAGGATTAATAAGGGACAAATGGGTGAACTACCTGGAATCCAAAAGATTAATTACTGACCGACAATTTGGATTCAGAGGAGGCAGATCATGTGTAAGCAACTTGTTGAGTTTTTACTCTAGAGTAATAGACACAGTGGACAAGAGGGAAGGATGGGTAGACTGTGCCTACCTAGACTTTAAAAAGGCATTTGACAAAGTTCCACACAAGAGATTGCTGTGGAAATTAAAACATGAGGGAAAAGTAGAAGACAAACTGCTGAAATGGATGGAGAGCTACCTTAGCGGAAGACAGATGAGAACAACAGCAAGGGGGAAATCGTCAAACTGGACTCAAATTACGAGTGGAGTACCACAAGGATCTGTCCTAGCCCCAATCATGTTTCTAATATTTGTAAATGACTTACCTGAGGGACTAACAAGCTACATGAGCATGTTTGCGGACGATGCTATGTTGCTTAAAACGATCAGAACCCAGGAGGATTGCCTTGAGCTCCAAGCAGATTTGCAAAAGATCCATGAATGGAGCATCAAATGGAATATGGAGTTCAATGCAGGGAAGTGTAAGAATCTAGAAATGGGTAAAAGCAAGTACAGACCTAGAAAAGATTATAAACTAGGAAACGAAGTGATTCCCAAAGCAGAAAAAGAAAAAGACTTGGGGATAGAATTTAAGGATAGCATGTCTCCAGAAAGCCACGTAAATAAGATAGTGAGAGAATCACTAGCACTATTGGCAAATATCAGGATGTCTTTCAATTATCTTAATGAAAACACCATGAAACAAATAATAACGGCAATAATAAGACCCAGGATGGAATATGCATCTGTAGTGTGGTCCCCTCACATGAAGAAACATATCCTCAAAATTGAGAGGGTACAGAGAGCAGCTACGAGGATGATCCCAGGTTTGGAAAATTTGGAGTACCAAGAGAGGCTCGAGAGATTGAATCTACCTACACTGGAACAGAGAAGGAAACGAGGACAGCAAATTCAGATATACAAATGTGCTAGAGGTATTGACAAAATCGACCAAGAAAACTTCATAGAGAGGGATGGAGGTGGGAGAACAAGAGGTCACAGCTACAAACTAAAAGTGCTTAACCCTTCCTTCCCGGAAGGGCTCTTGAACGCCCATAAAAAAGCATACCCGAGCTGCTCGGAAGGGCTCTTGAATGCCCAGTGGTTGAAAGCCTGTGAGCTTGGTGTGCGAGGCGTCGGTCCGACGCATGTAAACAACAGCCGGCTGGACCGACGCCCCGCATCTCCGGCCACAAGAAGGAGTGCGTCGCTTGTTCGTGTGTGCCTGTATGTTGTTGTTAAGTATCGAAAAGTAGTGTAAAGTGGCTGTTTTTGCCATAAAGTTATCTCCAATGAAATCATCATCACAACTGAACCAGTTGACTTAGAGAGCTCTACTTAACGCCATTCTACAGGTAAGAAACACATCTATGCTTGGGGATGCGCGGGAATGCAGAAGCAGTCAGAATAACAAAGATACGGTAGCCTAGGCATAGACGTTTTTCGGCCAAAACCCTCGGGTTTCGGGGAATATATATATAATACATAGCCGGGGCTGGAGAGTTAATAGTAAATCTGATCTGAAAAGTAAAAGATTTCCTACCAACTCGATTAGTGGGTGGAACAAATTGCCAGCCGAAGTAGTGTCTGCACCATCAGTGCATAGTTTCAAAGCACAGTATGACAAACATATCTTAAGAGGCGGGAATTAACGAGCATCCTCACTCCCGCAAATACAACTAGTGTAAGTACAACTAGTGTAAGTACAAACTGACTCAACAATAACACACACGATTTCGGTCACTCGGAAAATCAGCTGATGAATCTCGGTGTTTCAAATTAACTTGCATTGAAAGTATATTCGTCGTATAAGGCCATCCATGGTTTTGGAGGGTTTTGGAGGTTTATAAATGTGTCTTATACACGCCGGTATATACGGGTCTGACGAGTCTGCCGTCACAGGCCGAGAGATGCCGACCAGCCGCCACCCGCCACGAGCGCTACATAAACAAAGCGTGTTAGATGCTGACTCGGCACATTTGGGGTACCCGTGTTAGAGCAAAACCGCGGAACCTAAAGCCGCGTTACCCGAGGGCCGACTCTATATGGAAGAGACAAAAGGCAAAGCTGCATGTAACAAGTGTGTCTCCCAAAGTTGAAAGAGTAGTAGAGAGCTAAGTGTGAGGTATGTTAAGAATAAAAATGTCTGGACATCGTACACAGCTTGAAGCAGTTTAAGTCATAGGATGAGGGAAAGAGAGATTGAGGGAGAGAGTTCCAGAGTTAACTTGTTGAGTAGAAGAAAGACTGGGAGAGTTGGTTCACTCTTGGGTTAGAGAGCTGGATAGAATAGGGGTGGAAATATATTGAAAGGTGGGTGCCCTCCACTCTGTGTAAGGGAGGAGGTACATACTGGGAAAGTTATAAAGAACACTTATTATAATAGCGGTATAAGGGTGCAAAGGCGGCAGTACGTGTGGAGAGTGAGCAGAGCGAGTTCTTTGACCTGAATGTTGGGTTGAAACAGGTATGTGTGATGTCCCCGTGGTTGTTTACTGTATATATGGATGGAGTCATGAAAGAAATCCTATCAAGAGCAGTGGATGTTGGTGTATCGCTGAAAAGGGAGGGAATTGAGTGGAAGCTACCTATACTGCTGTTTGCGGATGATACAGTTCTGATGAGTGATAATGAATGGGAGTTGCAGGGTCTGGTAAATGAGTTTGGAACAGTGTGCGAAAAATGGAATTTGAAGGTAAATACGGGGAAGAGCAAGGTTATGGTCTTCGAAAGGGGTGAAGTCACAGAGTGTGAGGTGAAGCTGAACGGTCAGGCTATGGAGATCGTCAACTCTTTTAAGTATCTGGGCAGTGTGTTGAGTAAAGATGGGACTATGGATGAAGAGGTGCGGGAGAGGGTACAACAGGGAAAGAGGGTTGTAGGAACGCTAAAAGCAGTATCAAGAAATAGGGTGGTCAGTATGGAAGTGAAGAAGTCCTTGCATGACAGTGTGGTAATCCCGACACTGACTTACGGAAGCGAAGCATGGACGTTGGTTGAGAGACTCAGACCAAGAGTGAGAGCAGTGGAAATTAATTACTTAAGGAGTGCGTGCGGAGTTACATGGAGGGATAGACAGACTAATGAGGAAGTAAGAAGGAGGTGTGGTGTGGAGGTAGATGTGCTGGAAAGTGTGAAAAGGAACAACTTGAGATGGTTGAGATGGTTATGGAACGTATGGAAAGCGAGAGAATGACTAAGAGGGTGTACGAGAGCAAGGTGGACGGACAGAGAGGGAGAGGTAGACCGAATATGAGGTGGAAGGATGAAGTGAGGAACTACATGAATGAAGGCGGTGCTGGTTGGGGGGAGGGGCGTCGACTGACTGAGGACAGAGGTGCATGGGGGCGGTTTGTTCGTGGCCACCCCTTCGGGGATCACGGCATCAGGCAATAGATAGATAGATAGATTGAGAGTAAGAAAATTAAATGTATGCCTTCATGCCCGAGCTTATCACCTCAGTGATGCGTTTGGCCTACTCTGTTGGTTCCTGGCCACAGAAGCAAAAATAATTCCATGGGAAATCAAGAAAAGTACAGTAGGGTCCCGCATAGAACGAAATATTGGTCGATAAACGAGGTCGTTCTCTGTGAAATCGCTCTATGTGAAACAGACGACAGTGACGTCACAATGCGCCGAAAAACGTCTAGGCTAGGCTACCGTATATTCGTTAATCAGACTGCTTCCCGCATTCCCGTGCATCCCCAAGCGTAGCTGTGTTATTTACCTGTAGAATGGCATTAAGTAGAGCTCTCTAAGTCAACTGGTTGAGCTGTGATGATGATTTCATTGGAGATAACTTTATGGCCAAAACAGCCACTTTACACCACTTTTCGATACTTAACAACAACATACAGGCACACACGAACAAGCGACGCTCTCCTTCTTGTGGCCGGAGATGCGGGGCGTCGGTCCAGCCGGCTGTTGTTTACATGCGTCGGACTGACGCCTCGCACACGAAGCTCACAGGCTTTCAACCACTGGCGTTCAAGAGGCCTTCCGGGTACCTGTTATATGCTTTTTTATGGGCGTTCAAGAGGTCTTCCGTGGTGAGAGGGTTAAATTGCTTCATACTCCATGTGTCCAGGCATTTTGGCTCGATCGTCCCTTGATTTTGGCCCTGTCACTCTTTCAACTATGGGGGAGGCACTCTCTATAGGCAATTCTGCCTTTTGCCTCCCTCAATCACATTGAAAAAAAAAAAAAAAAAGAGAAGAGTGTATAGTAACCTAGCTCTATCCCAAAAGTCTTCTACTCTGGTACAAATTTTACAAAATCTTATTAGCAGGGAATAAAAACAATTATAAGTTATTTTACTATCGATATTACTATTAGGGAAAGAAAAATGTATTACGTTAAAATTAAAATCGTCAACTTTGTGGTATATTTTAAGTGTGCACTGTTCATTCAGGATAGTACAGGAGGCCGGTCAGTGTCTTAAAATTAGCCTTGCCAGATAAAGGGAGACTAAAGAATACATACATACATACATACATACATACATACATACATACATACATACATACATACATACATACATACATACATACATACAAGTTTAAAGACTGTTTTGTCCACAGAGAATGTGGTTACAGTGTCACATCCTAAATGGCAGCTTTCCAGGCGGCCCTGTCAAGGGCTGCCTCTGTTGTCAAGTTTATTTTGAGATCGGACCAGAGTACCCGAGCCCGCATCATTCTAGGTCCACCCCTTCGCGCAGCTCCCCCACGTTCACAGTCCGGCATTTCTTCACCCAGTTCTGTTCATCAATTCTCTCCACATGTCCAAACCAACCAAGTCGGCTCGTGCGCATCATTTCACTGACACTCCTAATGCCCAGACGCCTTCTCAATTCCTCGCTCGATACCCTGTCCCTAAGATTAAACCCACACATCCATCTCACCATTCTCTTCTCATTCCGTTCAATTCTATTGATATCCTCCGCTTTAACCGGCCACGTCTCCGAGGCATAGGTCATCGCGCTCCTAACACACGAGGTATACACCTTCCCTTTAAGGTGGGGTGGGAGCCCTCTCATGGTCAGGAGTGGCAACAGCTTTCTAAACTTTCCCCAGCCACTTCTGACTTTAGCGCCACCTCCGGCGGAAACCGTATCGCCCAGGTAGCAGAACTTATTCACACACTCCAGCGTTACGCTGTCGAAATCAACACTGACAGGCGGGTCATTTAATACGAGATCTCCCTTGCACACTGCACATTCAAAGTCTATGATTCTTGTCAAAGGTCCTCTAGCTCCACTACATCTCATGTACCCAGTCACTACAGACGCAACATTGAATTGAGTTACTTCCCACCCCCTTCCCACAAACTGCGCATGGATAGTTGCCGCTTCTTTCCATAGTTCCATGCCCTACTCCACTAATCATGACCTTTGTTTTATCTATGTTAACTCTTAGACCCTTATTTGCCATACCTTCCTTCCATCATTTGAACTTCGCCTCTGTTTCCTGCGCACTATCTGCGATAAGAACTAGATCAGATCTAGAATGAGGTCATTGTGAGCCACAATGTGCTCCTAGTGTCTTATTGTAATACAATCATGTATAATAAGTACCCTTGTTTATCATATTGCTGAGTATAATGGACCCTTTGGTAAGGTGTATCACATTTATAAATCACAAGATCATTGTTCCTTGTCTTATCTTCACATATCTTTGTACAAAAATGTTGTGCTCTCACATGTAAACTACATTGTATAAAAACAAAATGTTGAATAGAAAATATATAATTTTAATTCAATCGTACCAGATTGTACATAAAAGGTCATAATTGGTAAGTAGGCTGGCAAAGGAACATCGTCCTTAATAATACAGTATGTTACCTATCCTCATTGTCGGGTTAGAATGCCGGGAACTGGCCCTTAAATCCCGCTCTCTTGCTTTGAGCCCTGCAGAACCAGAGCCAGCGAATGAGGTTAGGCAACAGATTTGCAAAGTGCAATATATGGTAAATATGGTTTCTCTAGTTTCTAAATAGAGTTTCTCTAGTTTCACCGACAGATAGCGTTCAAGAAAAGTGTGTGGTGATGACCATAATCTACTCTGAGCTATATCTTCAATAGAGAAGTTGTGCAAAAAGCTAATGGACGCAACCAACTTCCTGAGATCATGAGCCCGGCATAAAGGTTTAGCCTCTCTAATACCTTCTATTATCATGTGTCTGTTGTTTGCGCAGCCAAGTTTGTAGTTTGAAGGAAACCCACAAATTAGAATTATTTTTAAGGTTAGCTACCTTAACGTACTTAGACAGTGCTTGTATTGGACATCTATATATCTATCTATTGCCTGACGCCGTGATCCCCGAAGGGGTGGCCACGAACGAACCGCCCCCATGCACCTTTGTCCCCAGTCAGTCGACGTCCCTCCTTCCAACCAGCACCGCCTTCATCCATATACTTCCTCACTCCATCCTGTACAGAGATGATTCCCTGAAAAGTACTTGGCCTCAAATAGTCTAAATATTTACAAATAAGAGCCACCGACCCAGTGGGATTGGTACTGATGCTGGATGGACTCTGCATATTGAAATTTCAACATGGTGGTAATACTGTCTTCATAGAAGTCTAACCACTTGGCATTCTGAATGTTCAACAATAAAACTTCAGAGAGGTCTGCAGGTTGCCAATTGTCTCGAAGTGGAAACACTTTGCCGTCAGCGGTATTGGGTTGTTGCACCACTTCTTGACTTAGCTGAACCAGGCGTGTGCCGGCCAGGCTGGTTCTATTAGGGTCAACAAACCCTGGTATGTCTGTAGTTTGTTGACTACTCAACATATAAGTGACGCGTCTGGTGGTGGAAACAGATAAATTGAACTCCATCTGTTCCAGTCCACTGTGAACGCGTTCGGGCTTTCATCCAATGGCTTTTCCTGCCGGGTCAGCAACCAGGGGAGTTTGGCTGTTTGAGGAGAGGCGAGCAAGTCTATCTGGGGATAGTGCTTCACGATAATCATCTGATTGAAGATATTATGCTGGATCGCCCATTCCACCAGTGTGAAGGACGGAAAAGCTGCCGGATACTCTGGCATTGTAGCCGAGATGATTAAAGCTTCAGGTGATATAGGAGTGAGTTTGGTCACAGAGCTAATTAACTCCATCATTAGAGAGGAAGTTGTTGTTGTTCCCCAGGCTGTCTGGCCGAGCAGCCCCAAGGTCCCAAGCAAGGCCAAGGCCACAACCAAGCGCCCCCACAGAACCCTCCCAGCTTTACCATTAAAAAAAGTCCAGACGACCGAAGCCGTTCTCAGGCGAGGGGCTGAGGAGGGTGCGGAAACGCCCAGGACACCAAAGACCCACCCAGGGCCCTGTGCTCCCTAACAATTATGAGGGGCTAAGGAAAAATGTGATGCTTTGGCTCCCAGTCTGCCAGCCTCTAGGTTGGCAGTAGAGAGGTCAATCCACGAAAGAGACGCCGCCACTGGAGATCTAGAAAATATATAGGCGAAAGGAACAGTCAGAGTAAGCTATGGGTATGGCAGAGAATGCTCAACTCTCACTGATAGACCAGCCCATCACCACATGACTAGAACCCAATCCTCTCGGCATCAGCTAGGAAAGGCCCTAGAAAGCCGCCTTTGGCGGGGGGATAACTCCCCTATTTCAACCCCTTTCGGGTTTGGGCACCTGCATAAGGAAGTAATCCCTGATGAATGCCACAAGAGTGTAATAGTAAACATATAGTTGGGTGATTTTGAGCAATTCCGTGACCGTGGAGAGCATAGGTTCGTTTCTCAGTGGATTTGTTATCTTTGAGGGGTAATTAAAGAATTTAGCGGGGGTGACCCTCGCAAAAGTGTGGGCGGAATTCGTGAGAGCACGAGAAAACAAAATGGCCGACAAAATTGTATTTTTTCATAGTTTCAACTACAATGTTGTTCAATATATGGATTCAGTTTTTTTTTGGGTCAAGGAATCCATATTTCATATCCGTTTTATGATTTGACCTAGTTTAGACCTTCAAATCCAAGATGATCACCAATTTTCAGCTAATAAATAGGTCAAATTTTCACATTTTTGTATAGTCTTCAAAATAGACTAACTAAAGCTCTTATCATGCTGATTTATGTTTTATGATTTATGTTGTGTTATTGATTGCTGGAATACCAGGTTTAGCGTAAGAATTTGTCATATTTTGTATATTCTCTCTATTTAGAGGTACTCCAAACTTGGTGGTACAATATCGGTCTTCATACCTTATGCATAATACATGACAAAAGTATTGGTGACCACGGGATTGGGCCCATACGGGATTGGGCCCACTTAGGTTAGGTTAGGTTAGGTTCCAATCCCGTGGGCCCAATCCCGTATGGGCCCAATTCCGTATATTCCGTATGGGCCCAATCCCGTATGGGCCCAATCCCTATGGAACGCAAAAGTATTGTAACCAAGTGCTTTCAATCTCGTTTCTGAAATTCTGAAATATTGAAATCTGAACATAAAGATATCCAATTGTCCTTAGATTACTTATTTAAGTACAATATATATATATACACCTAAATATAAATAATACTGTAGCAGAAAAATATTTTCACTTTAGCATACTCACAAATGTCTGACTTGTCTGTTGTATTAACTCTACACCTTTCATCCATGGCTTGCATACCATTTGATATGCCCACCTATAAAACAATTGTGCAGCTCAAGGCAGAGAATCCAGAATTATTCAAAGACATCATCCCAATTCTTGGGGCATTCAATCAGCAGATGTCCTACATATATGCTATCTACAAGAGATTCAAGGGATCTGGCATGGCAGATACTCTGGTTGCAGCAGGGATAGTAGTAGACGGATCTGTCGGCCAAGCACTACGAGGAAAGCATTACAGATGGGGCGTGCGCTCCATCAACTTCTGTGCAAAATTCTTGATCATGGGGAACTATCACAGGACATCCAAGCATACCTTGACATTCTGTGCAATGCACTGACCAAGACCCAAGAGAATCTACATAAAGCACAAAAGGATCTACAGATTGACAATTATATGAAGGCACTGATTAACAAAGTTTATGAGAAACCTGGTACAGACATGGGGGACTTTTGGGTCTCATTCTTGGAAATGACAGATCCTCTCATCCAAAATATTGATGCATGTCATGTCCGAAATGGTTCAGAGTATCTATCATCAACATACAACATGCTGCCTGGACTGATGGCGTACGACAACCATGACTAAGGGAGGTGGTTGCCAGATTATTGGGCGATGCTGTCTTCACTGTCGGATGAGGAAATAGCATTCTTTAACAATCATTTTGCACAGTCAATGACAGGGCTACCCTACTCTTGTCAGCCACTAGACCTTTGGATAGAAACGACCATGAACCTGAACTCAAAGCTGAAACAAGGATGGCTGCAACTGCTACAGAATGAAAAGCAACTTTTTTCAACAACAAGGAATGCAAACAATGTCGCTAGGATAAAAGCTATTGTGAGTCGGAATCTTAAGTGCTACCGTCACCATAGGAAGGAAGCATTGTGAGTGCCAACCAGCAAGAATGGAAAAGGATGAGCAGGCATTGCAGGACCTGCTGACATGTATGACAGAATTTGAAGCTATGCCATTTGATGAATCCAAACCTGCACTTAGGTAACTACAGTCTGGCCTGGTTGCCTCACCTGATCTTGTTCAAGACCTCAAGATGGCACTATCACATGGTAAAACTCAGGTTGAAACCCTCCTACAAGAGAGAGTGTTCACCAAGACCAAGCCTCTCAATGCAACCATCCACAAGAATAAGAGGCTGAATTTTGCAAGCGAGCAGATACATACTCCATCTGGTGCCCCCATGAAGGTGGCCCAAATGGAGAGGTCTGGGCTGGTGGCCCTGGTAGACCTTGCAGAGGGGTCAGGTATGATCCAGCTTGAGTCGGCACTTGAGGGGCGTGTGACAGAAGAGTGCCTATCAATGTACAATGTAGATGAATCAATGCGCAAAACAAGTAAGAGCAAGTTGTTACAGCTGTTCAACTTAGATCCAGTAGGTGAGAAACCACATAAACACACCAGCCTCGTGGACATGGGTATAATCTGGCGGCTAGCTACCCCCACACCTGAGGACTGTGAGGCTAGAAGGAGGGATGGGTCAGAATACCACTGGTATGACTACTTGGAGAAGGTATGTGGTCTTGTTTTCTTACGACACACTGATGCACGCCTCATCATCCTTGTCAATGACAAGTACGATCTTCCCTTCAGCATCAAGGACATTGAGCATGATCGACGGGCAGCAGAACATCAACACATCCCTAATATGTTTCCCAAGCCTGAAGACACATTCCCTGGAGATGTAGACTTCAAGAAACTTATGGTCAATTCAGTAAACAAGGTTAAACTGCAGAAGCTTGTGAAGAATCATATGACAGCACAAATTGGTCGGGTACGAGGTGAAGTCATCTACTGTGAGGGCGAAATGTCAACCAACCTTAACACCGGCGTGAGGGGCATGCACTATGGATTCAAGCATCCAGAGGCTGATACAATGCTGATTTCTGCCTATGCCCAGTTGAGGACAGAGAACTACACTGAAGCAGTTGTTGCTGTTCCCCAGGCTGCCTGGCCAAACAGCCCCAAGGCCCCGAGCAAGATCAAGGCCATAACCGAGCGCCCCCTCAGAACCCTCCCTGCCTACCACAATAAAGCCTGGGTGACCGAAGCCACTCCATGGCGGGGAGCTGAGGAGGGTGCGGAAACGCCCGGGAAATCAAAGCCCCACCCAGGGCCCTGTGCCCCTCAGCAATTATGAAGAAAAAGTTGAGGGGCAAAGGAAAAATGTGACGCTTTGGCTTCCAATCTTGGTAGATTGGGAGGTCAATCCACGGAAGAGACACCGTCACTTGAGATTTAGAATATATATACGTAAAAGGAACAGTCAGATTAAGCTATGGGTATTGCAGAGATCGCTCAGTTCTCACTTTGATAGACCAGCCCATCACCACGTAACTAGAACCCAATCCTCTCAGCATCAGCTAGGAAAGACCCTAGAAAGCCGCCTTTGGCGGGGGGATAGCTCCCCTATTTTAACCCCTTTCGGGGTTGGACACCTGCCCACACTGAAGCAGTTGTACTCGACAGCGAGGACACAGATGTGTACGTCCAAGCGACTTACGTCTCGCATCAACTTCGTGGTTGTTGTTGTTGTTGTTGACGCTTTTATTTTATACTAGCCCACTGGGCCTAGGCCCTCCCAAGGCTAGTGTTGGTGGTACAGAGTTTTAAGTCACGTGTATGTCATTAGTTATATGTCATTGTATAAATTTATAGCTCTCAGGAATTGACGAATAGGGGTGAAATTGAAAGAGTCTGAGTCAGAGGGTATGTCATGTAATGAGGTGTTCAGCAAGAATCGCCGTCTTTCAGATGCATAGACGGGACAAATACAAAGAAAGTGAAAAACAGTCAATGATGTATGGCAATGTTGGCATTCAGGTGGTTGACCACGAGGGGTGGACATCAGGTAACCATGTGTGAGGTGTGTGTGGCCTAAACGTAATCTAGTTAATAGGGTTTGGTCTGCGCGTGAACCATTAATTGAAGAGGGCCACAAGTGTATGTCATCCTTAATGGAGCGAAGGTGGCCAGTTAATGGTTGCGCTCTCCACTCAACTCGCCAAACGTCATACACATGGCGACGGAGGACAGGGAGCATATCCTCCGAACGCAGCAAAGTAGCAGAGGGTGTACCATGACACGCTTGCTTAGCGAGGAAGTCTGCACGCTGATTCCCGGAAATACCTACATGCGTGGGGATCCAGCACAGTGTGATGGATCGATTAGCGCACTGTAATTTGAGTATTGTGTGGATGATAGTCTTGACCAATGGGTCCTTGGGGGCAAATACACATAAGGCTTGCAGTGCACTCTTTGAGTCACTACAGATAACGACCCGTGGAGAGTTCCTCGACAATGAGGAGATGGTGCTTAACCCTCCAGACCCGGTTGGGCTCTGAGAAACCCATAAAAAAAACACCCCGCGCTACCCGGTAGGGCTCTGAGGCTCCGGCAGCTTGAAAGCCTGTAAGCTTGGTGTGCGAGGCGTCCGTCCGACGCATGTAAACAACAGCCGGCTGGACGCCGCGCATCTCCGACCACAAGAAGGAGAGCGTCGCTTATTCGTGTGTGCCTGTATGTTATTGTTAAGTAGCGAAAAGTAGTGAAAAGTGGCTGTTTTTGCCACAAAGTTATCTCCAATGAAATCATCATCACAACTGAACCAGTTGACTTAGAGAGCTCTACTTAACGCCATTCTACAGGTACGAAACACATCTACGCTTGGGGATGCGCGGGAATGTGGAAGCAGTCAAAATAACAAAGATGTGGTAGCCTAGGCGTAGACGTTTTTCGGCCAAAACCCCCGGGTTTTTGGAATATATATGGAATACATAGCCGGGGCTGGAGGGTTAAAGCACCTTGAATAGCCCATAATTCAGCAGTGAAAACAGTGGAGTGATGGTGTAAGGCACTTTGATACAAGCCATGGTCTGAGACTGCAGCGCAACCCACGGCATCCGCATTTTTCGAGCCATCGGTGTAAATGAAAACAGCCGGGATATGACCATCAAGATGTTGTAAAGCGAGATGTCGACATTGAGATGGGGCTTGGGCATCAAGTTGATCCGCTAATGAAATCAAACTGTAGGGTGTTTTAGGGTCCAATGAGTGATGTGACTAGGAGGGGGAGTTATGGGAGGAACGGTGATATTGTAAGTTGAGAGCAATTGGCGAGACAATATTGGGAATGGCACCGGAATGGTTGAACGATAGTTATCTGTGGAATGGAATAGTTCTAGTAGAGTTGGTTCATGACGGAGGCGAACAGCCGTACGCATGAGGACTAATCGACGGTGGTAGGCTAGAGGTAAGGTCCCAGCCTACCGAGTCTAAAAGAGAGGAGAGAGAGGGGAGACATGATAATGATGTACAAATGTACCCGGGGGCTGGAGAGGCTGGATAGGGAGGATATATTAATTATGGATACAGGAATAACTAGAGGCCACAGCTACAAAGTAAAAAGACCTACCTGCAAGAACGATATCAGGAAGTTTAGCTTCCCCTATAGATGTATTGATGTGGAATGGGGCTGGAGGAGGAGGTGGTAGGGGCAAGGAACATCCATATTTTCAAGAAAAAATTGGATAAAAAGTAGACTGAGAGACGGGACAACACGAGCTTAGCTCAACTCCTGTAAACTACAATTAGGTAAATACAATTAGGTAAATACATAGGATATTGTAGACACGAGAGGAACGGAATGCCCCCGAGCTAATGCGGATGCCCAAATGGTGTACGCTGTCGAGGGTTACTAATGTGGAAGCAGAGGCCGTGCCATAGACAGGGCTACCATAATCTAGGATTGAGAGGATGGTAGCTCTGTAGAACAGTAAAAGCGTAGCACGATCTGCGCCCCAATGGACTCGTGCAACTGTTTTCAGAACATTAATTATCTGGAGGCAACGTGCCTTTAAGCAGGCGATGTGACTCTTCCAATTGAGGTGAGTATCAAAGATTAAACCAAGGAACCTGGTATGTGGAAGGATCTGAATATTAGAATTTCCCATGGTGAGAGTAATGGACTGTTTACGTAAATGTTGAACATTTCTATATAACACAACGGCGTTAGTCTTTTCAGCAGAAAATTGAAAACCAGCAGTGGATGCCCAAGAGTGGATGGATTTTAGAGCAATGTTAAGACGTCGTTATATGTGAGTCAGACTGGGAGAAGTATAATATATTGCAAAGTCGTCCACATACAAGCTATACGATAGGTCAGGTGGGAGGCAGCGTATGACACTATTGATCGCCATAATAAAAAGTAAGCTGCTAAGGGCACATCCTTGTGGTATTCCATTAATTTGTGACATAATGTCCGATAGGAGACCATTATTTTTGACCTGGAATGTACGGTTAGAGAGAAAATTTTGTAAAAAGCAGGGAAGAGGACCCCGCATGTCAGAATCGTGTAAATTTTTAAAAATCCTGTGTCTCCATGTTGTGTCATATACCTTAGCAATGTCAACAAATATTGCCACTATGGGTTGGTTCTTGGAGAACCCATCACGTATTTGGTGTTCAAGGCGAATAAGTGAGTGCAGTGTAGAACGGCCAGGGCGGGAACCATTCTGATATGGGGATAGTAGGGCATGTGACTCAGTGTAATGTAAAAGTCGAGGATTGATAATTTTTTCCATTAATTTGCAGAGGCATGAGGTAAGTACAATCGGTCTGTAATTTGTGGGAAGACTATGATCTTTGCCAGGCTTCGGTACGGGTATAGTGTAAGCATGCCGCCAAGACGGTGGGAAGTAGTTACTTATCCAAAACTGATTATACAGTTGTAAAAGATGTTGTAGCGCACCAGGATAGAGGTGACGGATGAGCGCGTACGAGAATCCATCCAGGCCAGGAGTAGTTTCTGTACACAGGTCGAGCGCGTGTCGCAATTCCGGAATTGAAAAAGGGGTGTTATATTCATGTGTTTCCCCGCTATGAAAAGATAGCGGGCGAGATTTCTTCATACATTTATAACGAAGAAATTGTCGAGGCAATGACTGGTTTGAGCTGACGTGACAGAAATGTTTGGCATGTATGGCAGCGATGTCAAGGGGGTCATGTGTAAGCAAGTCCGAGGCAGGGTCTTTGAGTGGAGAGAGTGGAGGCCGTACAGTGTGTCCGTTGATACTGCAAAACTTTTTCCATAAAGTTGAGAGAGGGGTGCGGGAAGTGAAGGACGAGATATATGATCGCCATGGAAGTATCTTGTTGTCAAGGATACTGCGTTTGACAACTGCACAAATCTTGTTATAGAATGTTTTAAGGGCAATTTTTTCAATAGTGATGGTTATGAGGTCAAAGTAACGATTAGTGGAAAAAAGTCGGGGGGTAACAGTCTTTAAACGTCGCTGCATAACACTCAGACGCTTGAGAAGGCGTTCCACACTATGCTTGAATTTTATCATTTGGGCTAGAGTGGGCGTCCACCAACGGACCTGGCGAGGGTGCGTCAGCGAGGAGGTAAGCGGGATATGATTGCGAGCAATGGAGTTGAGGAAGGACGAAAAATAATCAAAATTGTGTGCAGGGGAAGAGGTAGGGGAGAAGTCCGAAACGTCTGCAGAGGAGTGCGTATAAGACGTCCAATCGGCTTTAGAGAGATTATAACTTGATATTTGAGTGGAGGATGCAGGGCACAAATACTTAAGGAGTGTAGGGTAGTGGTCGCTGGAGAAGCGATCCTGTAAAACTGACAGTCAAATAGGGGAGCTGCATCATCCGAGGCAAAGAAAAGATCGACAGCGGAAAATGTACAGTGGGTAGCAGATCTGTAGGTGGGGGTGTCCAAGTTGAGACAACAAAGAGTAGAATTAAGGAGATATTTTTCAATTTTATCGCCTGGGGTGTCTGTGTTTGGGTTGCCCCAAAGGGGAGAGTGTGCGTTAAAGTCGCCCAGAATAAGGTACGGTGGGGTCAGTTGTTGTACTATTTGATGAAGGTCTGAAGTATTGTAATGACAGGAGGGTTCATTGTAGGAGGAGCAAACAGTCAAGGAAGGAAGGTTTGGTAATGAAATGGAGACAGCAGTTGTTTGAAAAGGGTTGGGGTCAAGGGTGACAGGAACAAATACGCACTTATAGTGCACAAGGACGGCCGTTCGGAGATGTGAAGGGGTTATAGGGGAGCTAGCAGCAACAGTATAATGCCTGGGGGGGGACAACAAAATTGCGTACATGTTGGAGGCAAATGTATAATGGTGAATGTAATTTAAGTCTATCAATTTATCTATCTATTGCCGGACGCCTTACTCCCCTTACGAGGGTGGCCATACACAGAATGCCCCCAAGCGGACCTATTCCTTGTGAGAGGGACAACCCGAGCCAGTTTAGTGAAGGACTTACAGGATTGACCACTCAATTTAGGATCCGTCCGACTCGGAGGCCCTCTGTGTATCTTTTTAGCACTATTTTTCTACAGTGGTGTTCGGCTAATCCATCCACTAACCTGCCTTACCCTTAGGTAAGCAGTACGGATTTGTATCAGGTTTACTCCCCTAGACAGGTTGCCAGCCAAGGCTGACGAGTCCCATCCACCCGGATTTGTATAAGGTTGTCTCCCCTAGATGAGTTGCCGACCAAGGCTAACGAGTCCCGTCCACCCACCATAATTGAAGTAATCGTTGTAATTCTCCCATATGGAGGCGAGTTTGGTATCCGTTTATATTCCATTGCAAAATGTTACGGAAGCGAAGCATGGACGTAGGTTGAGAGACTCAGACCAAGAGTGAGAGCAGTGGAAATTAATTACTTAAGAAGTGCGTGCGGAGTTACATGGAGGGATAGACAGACTAATGAGGAAGTAAGAAGGAGGTGTGGTGTGGAGGTAGATGGGCTGGAAAGTGTGAAAAGGAACAACTTGAGATGGTTCGGCCATATGGAACGTATGGAAAGCGAGAGAATGACTAAGAGGGTATACGAGAGCGAGGTGGAGGGACAGAGAGGGAGAGGTAGACCGATAGAGAGGTGGAAGGATGGAGTGAGGAAGTATATGAACGAAGGCGGTGCTGGTTGGGGGGAGGGACGTCGACTGACTGGGGACAGAGGTGCATGGGGGCGGTTCGTTCATGGCCACACGGCGTCGGGCAATAGATAGATAGATAGAAAATGTTATATGCCCTCAAGAATAGGATTGTCAGAGTCATCGACAATAGTGGTCTCTTGAAGAGATTCTGGTAAAGGTTGTGAGTGTGGAGAGGGCTGTATGGATGGAGGTGAAGGGGTAGATGTAAGGTCTGTAATATTTTCAGATATAGCTGTGAATTGTGTGACTAGTTTACGAACAAGGGTGGGGGAGTGGAGGAGTTTTTGGCGCAGTGTTCATAAATAGATAAGCGGAGGTAACATCTTCATCAGGGTTAGGGGGAAGTTTACGTGTGGTGACAAATTCCTGCAAGGAGGCAGGGATCCGTGTCACTGATATGGGGTGTGATGTAATTACGGAAACAAATTGGACATCCACATTTGTCAGATGGGATATTGGTGTGACATATCAATACAGGAGATTGTGTGGGGCTTGGGGTATGATGAGCCTTTATCGAAGGTTCGTCAGATGATGGTATCGTAGGGTTATCAGGAGTTCGTGGGGAAATGTCTCTAGGTTTGGGAGCATCGGGATCTGGGCAGTGGGGAGCGGCTGACGGAACATGTTGCTCAAGGGTACAGGGAGGATCAGGCATGGTGAGGGTGGTACGGACATTGACAGGAGGTTGGTGAACGTCAAATTGGGATTGACATTAGTCAAGTCAGAATCCAACAGGTTATTGTCATTCAGGAATCTCTGCATCAAGTCCTTGGGTGTGGGATCAGATTCACAAATATGGGTGACACAACAACAAGGAGTAGGGTGAATTTGAGCATCTTCCGCTGGAGCTCGCTTGGAAAGAAATTTGTGAAGATGTTCGTTGAGTACTGTTCGGGTAGAAGTCTTGTGCTGAAGTAGAAAGAATCGGCCGCAGTTATAGCAGCCACAGTCCGGATCGTGGGTAGGCATAACCCACTTCCGTGTGGTGAAGCCGAGTTTTGAGGTCTGGGATAATGACCGGATAGGACTTGCAACCTTACGCTTTTTCCTAGGCTGCGACTGGGTGGAGTGAGATTGGGGAGAAGTCTCTATATCTGGTACTGTGGTACATTCCATGAGGTTCTCTTCGGTAGTCATGTTCCAAAACTCAGTATCATCGGTCAAGTTAGTAAATCCCTCGAACCTGTTAGAGGTGGATAGGTCCGGGGAGTTAAGATGAACTAAACGGAAGGTGTCATTGGTGGGGTAATGTTGTGGGCTGATAGGTGGTGCCGGAGGCTGCTCTGGACGCTGGTGGTCAGAGGAGTCAGCGGGTGTAGTTGATTCATACCGTCTATATGGAGGAGATTTTACCTTCCTGCCTTAATTGTGCTGCAGCAGACCGGAAGGGGAGTCCTTTTGTGGCCTGTAAATGTAATACTTTACGATGAAACGCAAAGTGCGGGCATGTTCTGTCATTGGCTTTGTGGGACCCTTCACAACTTGCACAACGGGGCGCGCTGGCTTGACAATTGTTGAGAACATGTTGTTCTGAGCCGCAAATTAAGCACCGAGCATCGAGAGCCCGAAACCGTGGGGTTGAATGCCCAAGCTTCCAGCAATTTGTGCATTGTCTCGGCTTGTTAACATACCTTCGTACTTGCAGTTGGCGACCTGCAAGACGGACATGCATAGGGAGGTCATGGCGCTTAAAATAGATTTTGACAATGCGTAGTGGGGGCCGATTTCCATGCTGAGCAGCAGTATAAGTGTCCACTTTAACAACAGTGGGGTCAGTTCTTTGCAATAATTTTAAGATACGATGGGTTGAGTCTGTAAAGCTTTGATCTGCAAATTCGAAGTTGGAAGGGAGCACAACCGTGCCAGTACACTGATTCAGTTACAGTATTCATCTGGTTTACCTGTGTATCTGTCGTTGGGGGTGTCGAGGTAGGCTTGTAAGGCTTCTGATTGCTCCTGTGTTTTCACCTCAATCATGCGCTTGGCCGAACCAACAGCATGCATGGTGAAGTCACCAATATCTTGTGCGAGAGTATCGTATAGACTAAAATTATCCATAGGTTCACCAGAGACCGTGAAAAACCGTGACCAATCAGGGGGACTGAACATAGCGTTATAAGTGTCCTTCGAAGCAGGGGTATACGTGTTACGCTTACGCCTTTGTCGGTTGTGCGATGGTATGAACGGTTGAAGCGTGTGAATGGCAGAGGAAATACCGGCAAGGTCTTTTCCTGTACCTGCTTCTATGGTCCGTTGAGATCGTGGAGGTACAGAAGCAGGTTTAATTGAGGTAGTAGATCCTGCATCTGGAGGGAAGATGGTAACAGATGTAGTCACAGACGGGTCAGGGATACAAGAAGCATCCGTAGGGGTGTCAGCTGAGGGCATTCGAGCTTCTTCATTAAGGTTGTCAATGGAATGAAGAGGTAGGCTAAGGCTAGAATCATAATCCTGTAATTTAGAAGTTAAAGTCGAGACTGTGGGGTTGACATCACTAATATTGGTTACAGAGGCAGTACATTGCATAGGAATTGATGCCGGGGAGATCACCTGATTGATCTCACTACCCGACGATGGAGAATTCGTCACAGTATCCTTAGGAGGTTTGCCAAGGTCTGTGGGTGCCATGCCTGAGTGGGGAACTCCGGCACTGTTGGCATCCGGGGAAGGGTCCTTGAGGCAGTCCAAATTCTCGCAGGGGTCGGCGTCGGAGGGGGCAATTACAGATTCCATAGGACGAAGATTTCTAAATTCATCTGAGTCAGATTCCATACCCACCATGGAACCACAATTAGAGGACTGGACGACCGCCCTAGGAATTCTTGCAGATATACACCCCGACTAATCCACCTTAAGGGCCGTCGATCGCCGACTCAGCACAAGGGTCAGGGTTTGGCATAAAAGTTTCCCCTCGCTCGAACACGTCGGGTACCACAGTTCGACGGGTGTAGGGATTGCCGTCCCACAACACCCTCCAACGAAACCAAAGAGTGAGTACGGTCATTTACCTCATGACAGTCACGGTGCTCCCAAAGGAGGGGGCAACGGGAAGAAGGGAAAAACGGAAAACAGAAAGGATGAGAAATGATAGGGCCCACCACAATTAGTTGGGGACGGCAGGAAGGGTGGGCATGCGGGCATGCACTCCCCTCCTGCCGCCTCCGTCAGCCCCCGCACGTGTTCAAAAGTGAAACCAAGGAAGTAGGCAGAGCGGGGGTCAACTTCGTGGTGATTTGCTAATGAAATGCAAACATGAGTTGATCAATTGCCATGGTCTCAGAAGATGTTGCATAAATCATTATACTTCTCTGGCAGTGACCATACATCAGGGTTTTATGGACATGGAAAAAAAAAAAGTTTTACAGAAGGTATTTGATGATTCTGTGGCAAGACAGCTGTTGGGTCGGGTGGGTGAGAGTCTGGAGTTAGAGGAAGATGTCAAAGCCGATATGAAAGCATTTGTCCTCTCCACAGTCTATGGTGAGAGTGTGAATACTACTTGTGCACAGGCCAGGGCTTCCAAGTCGCACAGACAGAAGAAAAAGAGTATGGTTCGCCTACCACCGGATGATGACACTTTGAGTCACCATTTGGAAAGGACACACTACATCACATATTGCCAGCTCTATTACAACCTGTTAGAGCATCCATCCCCCATTGGCCATGGTTAGGAGATCATGAATGTGAAGTGCCGACCACTGCGCTACACCCTGCCACCTTTGCCCCATCAGATTACATCTCGTGACTTTTCAGATGATAGCATCAATGAGAGGAGCAGTGATGATGATAGTGATTTAGGAGAGTCAACTGATTCAGATGAGGAGTAGGCTAGTGGTCCGTTATATATCTATCATTGATTAGTTGGAAATCCAGGGTAAATACATTATATTTCATGTACATATTGAACATATAGAATAAAACTGATATAACAGAAAATTACTAGCCACTCCTCTATCAAATGGTATGCAAGCCATGGATGAAAGGTGTAGAGTTAATACAACAGACAAGTCAGACATTTGTGAGTACAGTGGAGCCCTCATCCTAGCTGCTAATCGGTTCCGCAGAAATAGAGCTAGGATTGAAACAGCCAAGATTGGGGCACTGTTCTTATGGGGAAAATTCAATCGGTTCCGTGCTCATGCCAAAATTTGCGTCTTTTTCTATTTTTTGCCTATGAAAACATGTTTATTGTACACAAATTAAATTTTATGCATTATACTGTATCATATAATACACCATAGAATAAGTTTTTAATAACTAGAAAAAAAAGGCCCAATATCTAAACAATTACCGCACTTTTTCCCAGTGTTAGGCTATGAAAACATGTTTTTTGTCTAGGCTACATCAAGTAGCCTAGGCCTAAATCTTATGCATTGTAAATAATAATGTAGACATGGCTAAATGACAGTCCTAACCATAAATACTGTAGATTGGGGCATTGTTTCTATCATGCGAAATGTTTTAGGCCTAGCCTAGGCCTAGGTTCTAAATTCGTCCAGCCACCCCTCAAGTATTGTACCCATTTCTCCCCAAATACATCCAATAAATACATATTATGAGGAAAAGACGTATAAATACGTATTATGAGAAGATTACTTACCACACAGATTTTATTATAAATCATTGTCATATTTAGCCTAGCCTAGGCTAACATCGTCTAGGCTAGGCAATTCAATCGCTTTCGTCCGACATGGACTGGTCTTTGCTGTGTTTTGAGCATGAAATTCCTTCATTGCTACCACCAGGCCAACCATCCCTATCACTAGATGTACTAGAGGTTATAATAAACGCGAGAGATAAGGGGTTCAGGCACAAAAAGGCTTGCAAACGGTTGTTTTGTCAACACAGATACTAGCTAAACTGCAAGCGTCTGCTTAGTGATGACGTCATACAAAGATGGCGGCATCTTGCGCATTTGACGATCGGATCTCGGATTCACTCGGATTTCGTCTCTAAACGGCAAGCTACTGGCAGATTCTTTCGTTATGTTAAAACAAAATTATTGTTTTTGTTATGTTTTCTAGTTTTATGTCGAGTTTTTCGTTATTTTTGCTATTTTTCCGGGTTTCGGCTGGGATTTTGATGCGAGGAATGAGGCTTTTGGTGCGAGAATTGAAATGGGGAATATTTGGTGTGTGGTGCGAGAATTGAATCAACGAAGACCGGTGTAGCGAGGATGGGGGCTCCACTGCTAAAGTGAAAATATTTTCCTGCTACAGTATTATTTATATTTAGGTGTATATATATATATTGTACTTAAATAAGTAATCTAAGGACAATTGGATATCTTTATGTTCAGATTTCAATATTTCAGAATTTCAGAAACGAGATTGAAAGCACTACAATACTTTTGTCATGTATTATGCATAAGGTATGAAGACCGATATTGTACCACCAAGTTTGGAGTACCTCTAAATAGAGAGAATATACAAAATATGACAAATTCTTATGCTTAACCTGGTATTCCAGCAGATCAATAACACAACATAAATCATAAAACATAAATCAGCATGATAAGAGCTTTAGTTAGTCTATTTTGAAGACTATACAAAAATGTGAAAATTTGACCTATTTATTAGCTGAAAATTGGTGATCATCTTGGATTTGAAGGTCTAAACTAGGTCAAATCATAAAACGGATATGAAATATGGATTCCTTGACCCAAATAAACCCTGAACCCATATATTGAATAACATTTTAGTCGAAACCATGAAAAAAAAATCCAATTTTGTCGGCCATTTTGTTTTTTCGTGCTCTCACGAATTCCGGCCACACTTTTGCGAGGGTCACCCCTGCTAAATTCTTTAATTACCCCTCAAAGATAATAAATCCACTGAGAAACGAACCTATGCTCTTCACGGTCACGGAATTGCTCGAAATCACCCAACTAATATATAAGGACAAGAGGGATGCATTAGATAGGGGAAGGGGAGTGCACCCGATGACTGGAAGACTGGCATAATAGTCCCCCTATATAAGGGCATAGGGGAAAGAGGAGTGTGTGGTAACCACCGAGGAATATGTCTTCTAAGCGTATTAGGGAAGGTATACAGTAGGGTAGTGATTGAGAGAGTGAGAACGGAGAAATGGATTGGCGACGAGCAGGGAGGTTTTAGGAAGGGAAGAGGATGTGTAGATCAGATTTTTACCCTGAATTGTGTTGTGGAGAAATATCTGGAGAAGAAACAAAAGGTGTATGTTGCCTTTATGGACTTGGAGGAGAAGGCCTATGACAGAGTGGATAGAGAAGGTTTGTGGAAAGTACTTAGAATATACGGAGTAGATGGCAAGTTGCTGAAAGCAGTGAAGAGCATGTATGAGGGTGCAAAGGCGGCAGTACGTGTGGAGAGTGAGCAGAGCGAGTTCTTTGACCTGAATGTTGGTTTGAAACAGGGGTGTGTGATGTCCCCGTGGTTGTTTACTGTATACAGTAAAAGTCCGTTAATCCGACGACCGATGATTCGAATCTCCCAATAGTCCGAATTTCGTTAATCCGACGACCGATGATTCGAATCTCCCAATAGTCCGAATTTTTCAATTTGAGGCCAAATCCGAATTCACCCGATGGTCCGAATTTCAAGAAGTCCCAAAGTCCCCTTTTTGAGGCATTAGGCCACTCAAATGACACATAATGGAGCACACACATATCATATGTTCATGAATTCACTTTAAAAGTTTACCATTGTCATTGTAGCCTATTATCTACTTCAAAACATTCAGATTAATGGTCAAAGGAAGCTACTGATATAATCGTAAACACCTTCGTCTTCTTCTTCTTCCACATCGTCTGCTAGAGAGTTTGTTTTGCTCTTGAACGCATCCTTGGGACGCTCCGATGCGCTACTGGCTTGCACCGCATTTTCTGCAAGCGCATTCAGTCTTGAGCTTGAAAACGCACCTTTGGACGTATTAGTCTTGAGCTTGAAAACGCACCTTTGGATGTTCCGATACGCTACTATTTATAGTTCAGTGATCGGAGCATCCCAAGGGTGCTTTCAAGACAACAAGACAAGGGTGCTTTCAATACAATATAATATAACAGAGCACGTCACAAAAGGAAAATCACAAAAGGAAAATTACAAGAACCTCTCAGGGAAGTGCCGTTGTTAAGGCATTACTTCCCGAACCACATCTGATCTTCAAGAGCAAGACAAACTCGCTAGTAGACGGAAGAAGAAGAAGACGTTTATATCAGCAGATTCCTTTGACCATTAATCTGAATGTTTTGAAGTAGGTAATAGGCTACAATGACAATGGTAAACTTTTGAAGTGATTTCATGAACATATGATATGTGTGTGTGCACCATTGTGTCATTTGGGTGGCCTAATGTCTCAATGTTTTCGTCATACACAGGTTCATAGGGGTAAAGTCCGATAATTCGAAAAATCCACTAATCCGAACGAGAGCCGGTCCGCTGCCCTTCGGATTAACGGAAGTTTACTGTATATGGATGGAGTCATGAAAGAAATACTATCAAGAGCAGTGGATGTTGGTGTATCGCTGAAAAGGGAGGGACATGAGTAGTGGAAGCTACCTATACTCTGTTTGCGGATGATACAGTTCTGATGAGTGATAATGAATGGGAGTTGCAGGGTCTGGTAAATGAGTTTGGAACAGTGTGCGAAAAACGGAATTTGAAGGTAAATGCGGGGAAGAGCAAAGTTATGGTCTTCGAAAGGGGTGAAGTCACAGAGTGTGAGGTGAAGCTGAACGGTCAGGCTATGGAGATCGTCAGCTCTTTTAAGTACAGTAGGGTCTCACATAAAACGAGTTTATGGTCGATAAACGAGGGCGTTTTATGCGGTTTCGTTTTATGTGAACACAGCATTTTGGTGGCGCAATATCGTCAATGTTCACTGTAAGCGAAAATTTTCATACAAAGCGAACAATATTTCGTACGTTTTGTACGATATTTCGGCGCTCTATATGAAAACTCCTCGGATTTGCCCCACTTTGGCGGCGGACTCGTTTTATGTGATCACATTCGTTCTGATCGAAAATTAAATATTAATATTTTAGGTCGGTCGTTTTAACCGAGACTCGTTTTATGCGGGACCCTACTGTATCTGGGCAGTGTGTTGAGTAAAGATGGGACTATGGATGAAGAAGTGCGGGAGAGGGTACAACAGGGGAAGAGGGTTGTAGGAATGCTGTAAGCACTAACAAGAAATAGGGTGGTCAGTATGGAAGTGAAGAAGTCCTTGCATGACAGTGTGGTAATCCCGATACTGACTTACGGAAGTGAAGCATGGACGTTGGTTGAGAGACTCAGACCAAGAGTGAGAGCAGTGAAAATGAATTACTTAAGAAGTGCGTGCGGAGTTACATGGAGGGATAGACAGACTAATGAAGAAGTAAGAAGGTGTGGTATGGAGGTAGATGTGCTGGAAAGTGTGAAAAGGAACAACTTGAGATGGTTCGGCCATATGGAACGGATGGAAAGCGAGAGAATGACTAAGAGGGTGTACGAGAGTGAGGTGGAGGGACAGAGAGGGAGAGGTAGACCGAAGGAGAGGTGGAAGGATGGAGTGAGGAAGTATATGAACGAAGGCGGTGCTGGTTGGGGGGAGGGGCGTCGACTGACTGGGGACAGAGGTGCATGGGGCGGTTCGTTCGTGGCCACCCCTTCGGGGATCACGGCGTCGGGCAATAGATAGATAGATAGATAGGGATGCATTAGATAGGGGAAATTATAGGGGTCTGAAAATGAATGTGAGGACGTGGCACAACCGACGCTATCTTCATAGTCAGGCAGCTGCAGGAAAGATATCTACTTAAAGTTAGGGATCTGTATCTTGTGTTTGTAGACCTGGAGAAGGCCTTCGATAGGGTGCCCAGAGAAGTTGTGCAGTGGGCTATGAGAAAACTTGGCATAGAGGAGTGGCTGGTGTGTGTGATAATGAAGATGTACGAGGACTCGTACAGTGTGGTAATCCCGACACTGACTTACGGAAGCGAAGTATGGACGTTTGAGAAGAGACTCAGACCAAGAGTGAGAGGGGTGAAAATTAGTTACTTGAGAAGTGCATGCGGAGTTACATGGAGGGATAGACAGACGAATGAGGAAGTAAGGAGGAGGTGTGGTGTAGAAGTAGATGTGCTGGAAGTGTGAAAAGGAACAACTTGAGATGGTTCGGCCATATGGAACATATGGAAAGCGAGAGAATGACTAAGAGGGTGTACGAGAGCGAGGTGGAGGGACAGAGAGGGAGACGTAGACCGAAAGAGAGGTGGAAGGATGGAGTGAGGAAGTATATGTATGAAGGTGGTGCTGGTTGGGAGGAAGGACGTCGACTGACTGGGGACAGAGGTGCATGGGTGCGGTTCGTTTGAGGCCACCCCTTCAGGGATCTCGGCGTCAGGCAATAGATAGATAGATAGACGAGGACTCGTGGACGACAGTGAGGGTAAAAGGTGGACTGCGTGAGGAGTTTACAGTTCGCGTTGGAGTTCACCAGGGCTCTGTATTAAGCCCCCTCCTCTTTGTTATGGTTCTGGAGGCACTATCTGGTGATTTCAGAGTTGAGCTCCCCTGGGAACTGCTATACGCAGATGACCTAGTACAGTACTGAACTTATCGCAGATAGTGCGTTATATGCCGAGGCCAAGTTCAGAAGATGGAAACAGGGCATGGCAAGTAAAGGGTTAAGAGTTAATATAAATAAAACAAAGATTTTATACAGTGGATTAGGGTTAGGAAAGGTAGAAAAAAGTGGGGCATACCCATGCGCAGTATGCAGAAAAGGGTTGGCGCGAACTCAATATAGTGTAGCGTCTGCCGCAGCTGGGTACAGCACGGGAAGAAGCGCTGCAATAGAATAAAGGGACCTCTACCAAGGAAGAAGTCCAAAATTGAGGAATTTGTATGTATAGTATGCAAAGGTGAGCTTGTATTCAATGACCGGCTCGAGAGTGTCAACTTTGGCAACGAGGCACTGGAGATGGTGGACAAGTTTTGCTACTTGGGTGATACTATCTCTGCCGGTGGTGGGGCTGAGGCCGCCACTATAGTCAGAATAAGATGTGGCTGGGGAAAGTTTAGAGAACTTTTGCCACTACTCACCATGAGAAGACTCCCTCTCCCCTTGAAGGGATAGGTATACGCTTCATGCGTTAAAAGCGCAATGATATATGCTTCAGAAACGTGGCCTGTCAAAGCAGATGATATCAACAGAATGGAACGCAATGAGATGAAAATGGTGAGATGGATGTGTGCTGCCAAACTGCAAGATAGGTTATCAATTGAGGAGCCGAGGAGAAGGTTAGGTATCAAGAGTATCAGTGATGTGATGCGTACTAGCAGGCTTGGATGGTTTGGACTCGTGGAGAGGAGTGATGAGCAAAACTGGGTGAAAAGATGCAGGTCCTTGAATTTGAAGTGAGCTGCACCTAGAGGCGGACCAAGAAATACATGAGATCGGACTTTGCGGTCTGATCTTGAATAAAAGAACCTGACAAGTGAGGCAGCTCTTAAGCCTGGAACGCCGCCATTAGGACGCGAGACCAGAACCGCATTTTGTGTGGAGCACTCGGTCTTTAAATTTGTGTATGCATGTATGGGCTCTGTCCTCTTGACAGAGCATCTGCCCAGAGATTATGTACTTCGTACGAAGCGTACGATATTTCACACGTTTTGTACGATATTTCGGTGCTCTATATGAAAACTCCTCGGATTTACCCCACTTTGGCGGTGGACTCGTTTTATGTGATCACATTCGTTCTGATCGAAAATTAAATATTAATATTTTAGGTCGGTCGTTTTAATCGAGACTCGTTTTATGCGAACACGTTTTATGCGGGACCCTACTGTATATATATACAGTATTATTATATTATAGGTTTGACTCCTGCAAGGAGATAAAGAAAACCTAATATTTAGTAGTGGCCCCGTAATCATTGACGATTATGCCTATTACATAAGGCACCCTCTTCAAACACTCATCCGCCGTAGTTTGAATCTACCGCGCAGAGCATAAACAAAAATTGAGGAGCCTTCATCATGAGCGCACGCAACCTCACTCATGGTTCAGTCATTATGAAATTGGGTTCTCACTACGAAAAAACTTCGTAAAAAATAAAAAGAAAAAGAAAATAAGAATAACTATTCAATAAGCTTTCCATATAATCGTGGATGTACTTGTGTGGATCTTGGACCAGACGCTGACTCAGGCGTCATTCTTCCTTCACTGACATATCAAGTAAACCAAAATCCTTAATACATCAACGAATGGGAAGGGGATGGTCGGGAGGGCCCCAGTCGTCAATGATTACGGGGCCACTACTAAATATTAGGTTTTCTTTATCTCCTTGCAGGAGTCAAACCTATAATTTATTAGTGGCCCCTCCATCATTGACGATTATGCCTGATATCTAAGACTGGAGGGGGACATTCGTAATCATATCATAACTAGCAAAGCAGATAATCAAACAACCACATAGTATTCTTACTTCGAAAAGATATATATTTATTGGCGCAGCACATATATACAAAAAGGGGTACAAGCAGAAGCGTGCTTCAAAGAAGCCTGCTTGATAAAAAGGGTTAACTCTGAGACTCTGAGAACAGATCTGCCAGTTAATAAGGCACCCCACTCAACGTAAGTGGTGAAAAATAAAAAACTTATAAGTTTACATGTGCACATATAAACCCCACAAAACTAGTGGATATATCTCGCAAAATACATCCAATGCTTAAAATTAGATTGCTTCACAGCCAAAACTACTTACAACAACACTGTTGTTTGTACTACCATTGTACTAGCACAATTTTCCTGCACTGAATAGTACAGAGAAATTTTCATATCACAATACCCATAACTAGTATCACAGCTCACATACTCTGGCGGGGTCTAGGGTGTCCTATGTTTACACTGACTGCACCCCCCCCCCCCCCCCCCCCCCCCTTTCCTTGAAATTAAAGAATAAGTGACTTAGGGGCCACCTAGACCCTCTGCCTTAAAGCTATACATGGTAAGGAAGGTTTGTCTAGAGCTACTGAAAGGTATCGAGTCAAAAACGTATGATTAGAGGCCCACAACTGTGTGGACGTAATATATCTTCAACAGAAAAATTCTTAAGGAAACGCAAAGAGGCTGCCCACTTGCGTAAATCGTGGGCCCTACCCACAACGCCGGGATTACTCTCTTTAATGACCTCGACCAAGAGAGAAGCCAGTTTACGTTTCATCAAGCGTTTACCCGTACTTGCTACCCATAAAGCACCCTGGTGATTTAGAGGAGCCACCCTCAAATATTTGGTTAGAGCCTGCACTGGACATAAATTATGGTGCACCTTTCCCCTTTTCAACGCCGGCACCGTGAACTCTGAAAACACGTGTTCACTGTGCTCATTTTTGGCTATGAACCCTGGGGAAGGTGCAATGTGAATACACTCATTAAGCCTACCAAACCTGAGGCAATTAGGTGTGTTGCTCATCGCCGCCAGCTCAGATACTCTGTTCCCGGTAGCCAAAGCCATAAGGAATACTGCCCTTTTAAAAGTAATGCAGTATTTTGGTACAGACGGGAATGAAGTAACGACAATGCTTTGTCCAGAGACCAAGTAGGCATGAGCTGACGGGGAGGTGGGCGGAGTTTAAAACATGCCCTCATAAAACCTGTCTCCTCCGCGACTGGTATGGTGAGACCGGTAAGGTCCAAAAATGGCATCCTAATCGCTGTTAGGTGATTTTTCAACGTTACTACAGATAAACGTTTCTGCTCGAACAGATAATTTAAATAATTAAAAACCAAAGCCACCGAGGGCACAGTTTGTTCTGTCCTAAGAATCCAAGAAGTAAAGGCTTGCCAATGCGATTGATACTGTCGTTTTGTAGACTGGGTATATTGATTCATGAATTTATTGGTCACGTCTCTACCATATGGTGATAGCCACTTGGCCTCCTGAATGTCCATAATGCAAAAGTCAGCGAGGTCTTTAGGTTGCCAATTGTGTCTAAGTGGAACAACCCGACCGGGAGCGACACCGGGTGCGGGCACCACGTTTTCAATTGCTGGTACCACAACTGCGCCGGCCAAAGGGGCGCGATTAGCGAGACTACGCCCCGATAATCTTGTAGTTTGTTTACTACTTGGCACATTAGAGATGCGTCTGGCGGCGGAAACAGATAAATGGAACTCCACCTGTTCCAGTCTGTCACCAGGGCTTCTGGCCCACCCGCCGGCGTTATCGTCCGGCGGGTGAGGTACAGTGGGAGTTTGTGAGTCTCCTCTGATGCAAACAAATCCACTTGTGGATGGTAAGGCTCCGCAATCATTTGGTCGAAAATGGTTTGCTTGAGCGCCCATTCTACTGTTGTGCTCTGTCTCCGAGACAGAGCGTCTGCCCAGACGTTTGCTACGCCTGGGAGATAAGATGCGTGAAGATGAATGTCTAGCCTGTTGGCTAGAATAAAAATCTTTTCTGACACGTTTAGCAACCCCCGAGATCTCGTTGACCCCTGCTTCTGAATAAAGTGAACCGCATTCAGATTGTCCATTCTGAAGGCCACCGACTTGCCCCGTAAAGTAGAGCCGTGAGCCTGAAGGAAATATAAGGGGACTAGTAATTCTTTGACATTGATGTGGGAGATTTCTAAATGGGACCAAAGCCCTTGACCCTGGTGCCCTTGGTTTGACTGAAAGCCCCAACCTATCGTTCCTGACGCATCCGTGTCTACCCATACCGTCGGCGGAGGAGAGGTCCATGACATTACTGAGTGCAACATTTCCCTCTTCGCCCAGACCGCTAGTAAGTTGTGGATTAATTTTGGTATTGGCCATAATTTTTCCGCCGGCAATAGCGGAAAATATTTGTTGCCCTCCAATATTAAACGCTTGACTTTCAACCGGCCCAACATTACAGTTAGTTGAATCCAGTTGAGAGAGCCGACCAGAGACTCCCAGATTCTCCGTGTCGTAGTCAGACTGTGGAGGAACAGGAACAATTTCCTGCGAAATCTGTTTCGATTGTCCACACTCTGACTCAGAGTGAGATTAGCTGTGTCCCAAACCAGCCCTATCCACTGAACTACTCGTGAGGGAACAAGGTTTGAATTTACCAGATTTACCTTGAACCCTAGAGATTTGACATGATTTAATGTTATGTTGACATGTTTTATGCATACTTGCTCTGTCTCTGCCACCACTAGCCAGTCGTCTAGGTACCACAAAATCCTGATCCCTTGTTCTAACAAGGGCATCAGGGCTTGCCGGGCTAATTTCGTGAATAAGCGAGGTGCCAGGTTCAATCCAAACGGCATCCTCTGAAAAACATAATTTTGATGCATGATCCGTAAGGCCAGAAATCGTTGAAATCTTTTGTTTACCGAGACGTGCCAATACGCGTCTGTCAGGTCTAAAGAACACATCCATCCTCCCGGCGGAACTGTTAGCCTGATTTGATGCACCGTCAGCATCCTGAATGACACGTTGTGAATGTGAAGGTTCAGATAAGACAGGTCTACGACGGGTCTCATCTGAATACTGTCCCTTTTGGGTACCAGAAAAAGTTTTGACGTAAAGACTGGGTAATTTTGAGGGACCGGGATGATGACATTCTTGGCGATCATTTCCCGGATCAGTGACTCCACCTCTAATGAAACTAGATTTGCCTTTGTCGGCTGACGTAAACGAGGTCGCCGGAGCCACTGCCAGGTGATGCCTTTGCGTGCCACCATCCTTGCCCAAGTATTTAATGGCCATGCGCGGTGACACGTCCGGAACGACCCAGTTAGCAGACAAGGGTTCGCCGGCTGTACTACCCTCGGATCCACCTGCCGTGATACCGGCCCTGGGAGTGAGAGAGACTTTAGTTTTTTGATGGTGGTGGTGGTGGTGGTGGTGGACGTTTAGCCGACTGGCCGGCGTTGGCAGAAGACGGGCCCTGGCCTGGTTTGTTATAGCCTCGTCCTTTCTGACCTGTAAACTTTCCTTGTTTATACCTGTACTGACCTTGGGGGGAAGAGGACTTTGGTAGGTGAAAGGGCTTAGACCCCCCCGGCTGCGGTTTTGCGACTGGCTTGGGTTTGGGAAAGTTAAAAGCAGGTTTCTTAGAAGGGGCGGGACTGTGCTTAAAGACCTGGGCCATATTAAATACAGTTCTCCACACATCAGGGGACATTAAAGAGGGAGTTAGCACTGGCGACATGACCACCTGGTTCGCAATTCGATCAGGAAGTCTCTTTACCAGGGACATCCGTAGATCTTGTCTCGCCCGCACCGCCTCGAGCAAGGCTGTGCGGATATCCTCCAATGACTGAATAGACGTCTGAAGGAGTAACCGTCGAGACAGTTCAATTGATCTTTTGACATCCGCGTCTGCGATTGCCTGAGTAGATCGTAGCATAGACTTCGCCACCTGGTGCGTAACAATGTATTGGGAAAAAAGTCTATACGCCTTCCCCCGTAGCCTAAACTCCCGGTCTAGGTGAGCTGGGGAAGGTGTAGTGAAAGGATCTTTGAGTTCACATAGATTGATTTTGGGGGCAGCTAAGAAAGCAAACAAAGCAGATGGGACTCCGCCGGCAGAAAAAAATGGCAGAGAGAACCAAGAATGGCTGTCCTGAGGAATTTGGTGCGAAGATTTCGATGTGAAGGTGGTCGCAAAGTTCTGAGCCTCCACCTCCCATTCCACCCAAGGTCCCGGACCCAACTGCCCCACCTTCAACACTGGATTAGCGGCTGTGTCTGTGACAGTTTGCAAATCTAATTCTGGAGTGAGAGCTGACAGTGCTTTTATATCATTAAAACCGTCATGCTTGGACCAGTCAGAAAACAGTTTTGAAGCTGAGGCAGGGGGCAGCGCAGGTGTAGCAGTATATACAAAATAGTCCTGGTGATAATAGTTAGGAATGGCCTTAATATTAACATCAAGTACATTACCCAAAGTATCCAAAGCTCGCAACTTTTTAGATTTATTGCCTTGGATTACCCACTCTCGTGGCACTGGAAGTTCCCCTGACAAAGTGGGCTGTGCGACCTCTGGTTTAGTGGGGATCACCTGTACCCATGAATCATCCGGACCGTATAACAGGGGCATAGCTACCTTTCTTAACGGTGCTTTATCTAAAGGGGGCGGATTCACATCCGCTACAACCCTTACACTAGAAGTAGTCAGTGCCGCCGAAGCAGGCGTAGGGACCACAGTAGGTGATATAGAGGGAGGGTGCGGAATCTTAGTTAAGGCAATGGAAGTAGTCAGAGGCCGAACATTTGAACTTGTCATGGAAGCTCCCAGGTCCACTGTAGGAGTCTCCGGCTGTTGGCCAAAAAGTTTTGTTAGAGCATTAACTAATAACCCATCTATTTCTTCCGCCGTGACAAATTTAGTAGATGACGAACTAAGAGGTGAATCATTCCGATCCTGTGAATCGTCTAAAACTGAACCCGACTCCTGCACCTCCATGTCAGATATTATAGACACCTCGTCTTTGTCATCTGGCTCACCATGAGAGGATTCCGCCGAAGCCGAAGTCCCGTCGTGTTGCCATGTTAGGTCTGGAATGGATGATGGGATCGCCGTGTCCCGGTGGACGTCAGCCACTACTTGTAGCTCTTGAGCCAGACGTGGGCCTTCAGTCCCTGGTTGGGAATACCGCCACACACCCAGGCCTTGGCCTGCACTCCCTTGGGAGTCTGATACTCCCTCAACCACTGAGCCCCCACTCGACCCTGCTAGAGGGCGATCACTGTCCACTGAACTCTCCAATTCCAAGGTTAGAATACTAATTGGTAAACTGTCCGTCGGTAACACCCCCACCCCAGTCTCTGACACCCCTCCCGCCCCATTAGATTGGTTACTAGATACGTCGGGAGTAGAGGCAGGAAGTGAGGCACGAGGCTCCGGTGAACGCCGGGAGGCCTTTCGTTCATGCGAATCTTTCCTGGAAGATTTGTGGCTTCTGTGTGACCTAGAACTGCTTTTGGACTTTGCAGACCTATCACTATAACTGCTCGTGGACCCCTCCTCTTTGCTCTTCTTACTCGCTGGTGAAGAAGAGAGACTAAGCGGCTACTGTCTGAGAGGTGACCTGGACCTGGACCGCGCCCGTGACGTAGAGGCTGCCACCGGGGGCGTAGGTTCTCGAGGTCTCTTAGATGTGCCTGGGGCTGGAGAAAGTGCTATACCCTGTCCAGTCTCTGCCGGCTTTCGTACAGTTACTCTAGAGGGACGTTTAATAGGGGGGTGCTCAATCAGTAATTTATCCCAAAGAATTACGTTATCGCATTGAAGGGACTTATGAGCCACTGTGGTAGTATAAGTGGTCATCTGCTGCCTGACCTCCCATAAAGCAACCGCTGCGGTCTTATCATTGTCTCGCAATACTTTATGGCTCAATTGAGTACAGAAGGTACAGTTCCGCATAACCCACAAACCCCTTGAGCAGTCTAAACATTTAACACACCTAATGCAAAGAGTGTGTGCAAAGATAGGGATACCTGAACAGGTGGGTGTAACACACAAAGCAAAAACAGGGGCAAAGGTAGCCATGACAGAGACTGGTGGAAAACTTTACTCCAGGTTCTCTAAAGACCCGCCTGGACTCAGCTCTGGAAAAAAAGAAAATTTCCAGGAATTAATGCTCATAAGGTTAACCCAACATGTTCGAACACAAGTGTTAAATAACCCGCCGGGTAACGAGACGTAATACACAACCACTACAACTCGCTACACGGGGGGGTTCATAAGTAAAGATTTCAGAATATCTTAACCTGTCCAAAAGATTTATGATTACCCTCTGACATGATATAAAGATCAGCATGGCGTTTATAAATGACGCAGTCTTCCCAGTGGTGTTTGTTAAGATTTTACTGGAAAAAACCCATAAAAAGACGCCGGCCCTCGTATTATCTCGCAGATAAAAAACTGGGAAGCCTGTCTAAATACGAGATCTGACTTCTCCCGAAGCGTCTTAGATCGCCGTATGTCGAAGGCGGCGATACAAAACGTATCCCTCAATTGTCTGGTCAACTATACTGAATTGCAAATTCGTTAATCCCACCCTTCCAAGGTGCACCCGCCGGGTGTGAATTTAAGTTTATAACGTTAACCCCAATTGCGTCCTAAATCGCCGTATGTTGAAGGCGGCGATACAAAACGTATCCCCCAATTGTCTGCTCAACTATACTGAATTTTGCAAATTCGTTAATCCCACCTTTCCAAGGTGCACCCTCCGGGTGTGAAAATAAGTTTATAACGTTAACCCCAATTGTTTCTATCCACACTTCTTTGCCAAAGATCGCCGGGGAGGAAAAAACCAACCAACAACAGCCTAGTTTTACTGGCTTTGCAAAAACCGGGAAAAACTACACACCACAAGTGTCCGCATGAACACTGTTAAATGGGTACAGCCATCCCGCCGGGAATCAAAGGAAGCCTGAACACAGGCTCCATCAGAGACGCAGTCCTGGAGAGCCTCAAACAACCACTCGCCGGGGAAAACAAGCCTTTTTTAACCACGCGTGGCTAAAACTCGGCAACCAGCCGGGTTTTTCAAGGTGTAACCGAGAAAACCCGCCGGAGAAGGCAACCCACCCCGTTCAGATTCAATCTGAACGCACCAAATATATCGTGGAATTAGCCAAAGCACAACTAACCCAGGACACACAAATTGTCCGTGGAATTAGCCAATACACAACTAATCCAGGACACATATATAGTCCATGGAATAGCCAATACACAGCTAACCAGGACACACATGACACAGTAGTACATATTTATAACATAAATCAATAACACTTGTACATGTGGTAAAGCTACGAGAGGCTGGCTAGGCCTAGGCAGACGGAAATAACAAGTAAACATGTTGTAATATAAACAAAAAGCACTGAATTACAGTAGGCTCACATATCTCGATCAATCTCATCTCGATATTTCGCATCTCGATGCCACCTTCAAGCTCTCCCCAATCACAAATCTCGATGAAAAAACGTTAATCTCGATAGCTAATAGCTAAATATCGATGCTAGATGCTTATATACTAATATAAACATATTAATCTTGACCAAATCGATGTGTGAACCTCACAGTCATTGTGTTTTGTTCACCTGTATACTAATGTACCGCTAGTATCGATCGTCTCAAGCGGTAGTCTAACCTGTCTCTGCCGCTTTCATTTACGTAGTAATATAAATTACTTTACCATGTTTTAATATACATTATTATTTGTATGAGGAAAATCTAATATATAATAATAGTAAAGACAAAAGAAAACTTGATTAAACTTTATACCATGGAAAATTTATTGAAGTCGGTAGATCTAGCGGCCACTTGGTGTACCAGTCACACATCCGCCATTCGCTTGAAAACTTGTATTGTGAAGTCGTCTACCTGGACCTTTTTTTATCGCATTCATAAAATGCCGGTACTAGTGGTGACAGGGTGAGGGAAGCAATTGCAAGAATTGTTGACGGTGACTTTGCGCCGGGTGCGGAGACCAACAATCTGGAACCAACAATCAACCACACAAACCTCTTTATCAATAAATATAAGGTAAAAATAAAACTCTTTCATTATTAATTTTATCTATTTTAACATATTATATATATTGCATGTGATTGTGGGGGGCAAATGTGAAAATTGACAGATTTGATGTAGGTTAGTCGGCAAGTGGCTGGAACCGATTGTATTTTTTCCCATAAGAAGTTAACTTCGCATCTCGATATTTCGAATCTCGATCGGTATTTGTGGGAACCAATTATGATCGAGATTGGAGATTCCACTGTATATCACAACAGGAACCACCGTCAACACACCACTGTAGCAAACACTTCCCAGCAAAGGGAAGAACTGACTCGGGACCCAGAAAAAACTTCACTAAGTGAAGAAAAATACGCTGGGAACGTCAGAGAAAAAAAAGCTACCTCATCAGAAAGATAAAAGGAAGCAATAATAACGCGTAATGAAAGCCGCCTACATCACAAAGCTAGCTAACTGTGAAAAAGTTCACATGTCCACAACAGGACCACGAGGGTACACCCGAAATACAGTAAACTTCCGTTAATCCGAAGGGCAGCGGACCGGCCCTCGTTCGGATTAGTGGATTTTTCGGATTATCGGACGTTACCCCCCCCCCGACTTTTTTTTGAAGACCCAAACCAAGACACAAACACATGATAATAATGATAATAATGATAATAATGACTAATCATGACTTTAACTCACCTTATATGAAGAGAAAAGATGTGTAGCATTGAAGATAAGCCCCCAGCACCAGCCCCAACCCAGCCCCCAACCAGCCACTAGCCTCCTAGCCCCTTATTAGTAACTTATAATCACTGCTCTGCACTGTAAGTGTACTTTAATGTAAAATGAACTTAAAAAGACTTATTTTTGTTTTGTATTTTGCTGGTTTTATATTTTTTGGGGGGTCCTTAAATCTACTACACTTCACTGATTATTACTCCACAGCCATATCCTCCAAGCCTTCAATATCTGAAGGGGGAGCTAGGGCTAGGGCTACCTCAGGAGTGGCTAGGCTGGCAGGAGCTACCACAGGGGCGGCTGGGGCTACCACAGGGGCGGCTGGGGCTACCTCAGGAGTGGCTAGGCTGGCAGGAGCTACCACAGGGGCGGCTGGGGCTACCTCAGGAGTGGCCTTCACAGGGGATGCTAGGTCCTGCCAGCCTTCAAAATCAGCAGGAGGCATAGGTTCTGGTGTGGTAAGAGGTTCAGGTGAGCTGGTACGCGAGTCGTCTGTGAGAGGCATTGTTGCAGGTCCAGGGTTGTCTGGTTCATCTGATCGGCGGCCCCGTTGGTGCATGTTTTTCATCAGGTCCCTGATGTCTGCCTGCTTGACTGCCCTGCCCCTTTTCTCATAGAACTCATTACGGAGGATGTGGAAATCGATTGTTTCACTTCCATTATATTGGCTAGACTGTTCCACAAATTTGACCATACCATCGAAATAGGTAGCAGCTTCCTTCCAGGTTACTTTGCCATCGTCATCTGCCTCTTCCTCTTCCTCAGACGAGTGCTCCTCAACATATTCTGGCTCCACAACACTCCGGATAATTTCTGTATCTGTCACCTCTTCCTCGCCCTGCAGGTCACCATCCACATCAACCCACTCCTCAATATCCTCTTCAGTCATCCTCTTGGGGTCGTTGACCGGCACGGTATCCATCAGGCCTCGGATTTCGTTGATTGCCTCCCTGCGACGCCCAAGAAAGCCTTCGAAATCGTGCTCATCTTCTTCAACCTCTTCAGGGTCATCAACCTGGGCATACAGCTTGTTCCAACATTTCTTCAGGGTTACCTCCGAAACATCCTTCCAGGCTAGGGCAGCATCATATATGGCATCCTTGATGGAAAAACTTGACTGGAAAGTTTTTACTGATTCATCAGAGTTAATCAGCTTGCGGGCAAATGAGGACTTGTAGCTCTGCTTAAACTTTTGGCACACACCCTGGTCCATTGGTTGTATCAGACTAGTCACATTAGGGGGCAAGTAGGTGACAAAGATGTTTCCAGACACTAGTTCGTGGGCAGGGGGATGTGCTCTGCAGTTATCTAGGAATAGGACAGCCTTGGTGTCCTCAGAAAGGCCAATCGACTTGAAGTAGGCCTTGACTTCGGGAACAAAGTGCTTAAAGAACCAATCATGGAATACTTGGGCAGTCATCCATGCATTGCTCTGTGCATCATAGATCACTGGCAACTTCCCTCGCATGTTCTTGAAAGCACGGGGATTCTTAGCCTTGCCGATAACAAACAAACGATTGCGACATTTACCGGAAGCATTCCCACTCAGCAGGATTGTGAGACGTTCTTTATTCATCTTGAATCCGGGTGCAGCCTTCTCTCCTCTACCAGCTAATGTCCTTGTTGGCAAACAGCGCCAATATAGCCCTGTCTCGTCGGCGTTAAAGATTTGGTTTGGGGTCAGCTGGTGATGATGAACAATGGTAGCAAAAATGTGTGCAAACCGATCGGCGGCCTCTTTGTCGGCAGAATTCTTTTCTCCGGCGACATCTAGGACCCTAATTCCATGCCTAATTTTAAAGTTTCTCAACCAGCCGTCGGAGAATTTTATATCGTCTTCCATATTCATATCACGCAGGAATTGCTTGGCCTTTTCAATTATCATAAGCCCTGAGATAGGCTTGCCCTCAGCCCGCTTGGCCGTAAACCACTTATGCACTGCTTCGTCAAGTTTTTCATGTTTTGGTTTTTTCATTGTCTTTCTCACATCACCTGTGTAACTTGACTTTCCAAAGGCAACAAACTTCGATAAGTTAGCCTTTGCCTTCACTATGTTTGAAACTGTGGAGGCACCGATATTAAAAGTTTCCATAACTTTACGCCGATCACTGCCTTTCTCTACCATCGCTATCACTCGCAATTTATCAGCTATGGACAGAGTTACGTGCTTCCTCTTATGTTTGTTCTTGTCATTCCTCCCTCGTGCACCTGAACTTGCTGTGGGACCCATCACTAAGTCACTATATCACAGGATAAACACGGGATAAACAACGTTTCAGGTAGACCGACAACGGCAGACTGTTTAGCCCGGCCTGGCCGCTAGAGGGCCGATATTTGGAAATATCGCGCGCCCGGGAAATTCAAAAATTCGGACTATTGGGTGAATTCGGATTTGGCCTCAAATTGAAAAATTCGGACTATTGGGTGAATTCGGATTTGGCCTCAAATTGAAAAATTCGGACTATTGGGAGATTCGAATTATCGGTCGTCGGATTAACGGAAGTTTACTGTAGATGCCCCAAACACACGACCCAAAATACACTGCACTGCGGGCAACTAGCCCAGGACACTCCTGCTACGCATATCCTAACCTTACTCGATACATCCCGGAGTAAACAAATGAGAAAAAACTCACTAGGGACGCAACAAATGCGGAACCAGCGGAGCGTGAGGAGGCACGTCCGGGCAGGTTGAGCGCAGAGCAGAGAAGGAAGAATGACGCCTGAGTCAGCGTCTGGTCAAAGATCCACACAAGTACATCCACGATTATATGGAAAGCTTATTGAATAGTTATTCTTATTTTCTTTTTAGTTTTTACGAAGTTTTTTCGTAGTGAGAACCCAATTTCATAATGACTGAACCATGAGTGAGGTTGCGTGCGCTCATGATGAAGGCTCCTCAATTTGTTTTTTTATGCTCTGCGCGGTAGATTCAAACTACAGCGGATGAGTGTTTGAAGAGGGTGCCTTATGTAATAGGCATAATCGTCAATGATGGAAGGGCCACTAATAAATATACAGTCGACCCTCGATTTAACGGACCCCGATACAACGGATTTCTGATTTAACGGACCCGAGCAACGGACAAAGTCCGTTGCTCGAAAAATTGTCCGGTAATTGGCTGGCGCGTCGCACCAGTTTCCCGGCAAACCCCTGTATTTCTATGTTTTTTATTTGTTTATCTCGGTAATGAAAGAACATTTTTAAAGAAAAATATTTTTATGTGCAATATGTAAGGAAAGACATAAAAACTCCTTGAAAGTTAAAAATCTTTATTTTCGAGGCATATTAGGGTTAAATCGGCGAAGTCCGACGGCAATTTTCCAGCTACGGACACCGTCTCCCCCCTATTAGTCCGTTAAATCGAGGGTCGACTGTATGTATATATATATATATATACAGTGGAATCTCGTATCTAACGAATAATAGGTGCCGAAAAAATCGCGTTAGATCCAGATTTGTTAGATATGAATACATAAACTAATGGGAAAAATGGTAATTGGTGCCAAAATTTATACCGAGTCCCCATTTTCACTATTTTCACTGTTTTTACCCTTCCGAGTGCTATTTTGAGACATACAATATATTCAAATAATGTAATATATTAGTTATCAGAACAAATAATAATAAACCAACCTGTGAGTGAATAATGAGGTGTGTAGGTTAGACGATGTCTAGGATATCCAAGGCAGGGAGGCTAGGCTACTGGGATGCGCCGCGCACCTCCTCACCGCCCCTGCCACCTCGCTCTCTCCTCCCTCTCTGCCCGTGCCTCTGCCGCCTTCTCTTGTAGTTTCATGACCTTATCTGTCTCCTGTCTTCTTTCGAGTTCTGCGAATCCAATGAAGTCGTTGGCGTCGATCACATTGGCTGCCTCTTCTTCAAGTTCCAACATCGGTACGGTGTCGTCTACCTCCTCATCCATAGCAGCCTCTAATGCTCGGCGTTTGTTGAAGAAGCCCGTGATGAACGTCTGACTTTTTTCATTAACTTTTTGCCCATATGAATCGCTCAGATGTTGGCTCAATTTTTGAATTAATGGCAGCACCTGGTTGACCATTTCTGACTCTGATTCTGAAGCACTCCGTAGAAACTCTTCCATATGGGCTAAGTCGGTAATCTTTCTTGATAGATATCCAGCTGAAATTTTGTTATGCTCTACGGCGTCTACGCATTCCTGTGTTTTGTCCTCCTCAAGATTTAGCTCAAGGTCTACATCATCGACCATCTCCTCTGCTGATCCACCTTCTTCAGGGCGCAACATTTCGGCAACAAGATCTTCGGTTACCTCGGGAAAACCTGGTGCACGGATATTCCTGGCCGCCTGCACTGTTTCACGGAGGAGTTTTTCCTTGCGCTGCCTGTTCGCTGACTGTGGTATCTTGTCGGGTAGCAGGGGATGCCAGGCATGCCTTATTGTGTCAGTTGTGATTGCTTTCCATGCCTCAACCATGTAATCAATGGCATTCTTGACATTGAATTGTTTCCAGAACTGTTTCACTGATATTATTGCACTGTTTGACTCTGTTTCTGTTTCTTCATTCGTTTCCGCTTCGGTTCCTCCTGTTGCCCCCAGCAGCATGTCCTCCTCATCAGAATCCTCGAGTATTTTTCTCACTTCATCTTGCGTGTCTGTAGCCTGGCGCATCTCATCATACACCCGCTTGTAGTAGATCAACTTTACATTGGCAATTATTTCTTGATCAAGCGGCTGTATTTTAGATGTGGTGTTTGGGGGCAAGAAACACACCTGTACATGTGGGTGACGGCCAACCAGATAACGTGCATGGCCAGGTGCATTATCCATGAACAGTAAAACCTTCCCGTCCAGGTTCAGTTCTCTGCATCTACGGAGGGCATCTGGTACAAACTGCTCATCAAACCACTTAGCAGAGAGCACCATATTCATGTATCCCTTGGTGTTAGAGGCCCAGTAGATGTCATCCAGCTTGTTCATATCAGCCCCCTTATAAGCCCGGGGCCGCTTGAATTTATATATCACTAGGGGCTTCATCCGGTGAGTACCTGTGGCATTACAGGTCAATAACACACTCAGCCTATCCTTGGCCATCTTCACGCCAGGTGCCTGCTTTTCTTTTTTGCTGATGGATGTTGACTTTGGCGATCTTTTCCAATAGAGACCAGTTTCATCGCAATTGTAGACCTGGTCTAAGCAGTACCCTCCTTCATCAATCACTGCCTGTGCAACAGCAGGAAACGAATTGGCTGCAAGTGTGTCTGCAGATGAAAGCTCCCCCTGGTAATTAGCGTGTTTTATCCCAAACCTTTTCTTAAACTTGGCAAACCATCCAACAGAAGCAACAAATGGGGCTGGATCTTTGATGTTGTTCTTTTTAGTAAGGGTATTGTAGAGAACAAGGGCTTGGTTTCTTGTTTGTGGACCATTGATGCTTCCCCCATCCTTGAACTTACGTTCTATCCACCTTTCAAGGTAGAACTCCATCTTGGCAACGAGGCAGGTAGACGAAGAATAGTTCGTTAGCACCCTTTGAGATGCATTAGCATTGCCACTAAAACATGTCTTTGCAACAGCTAGGCTGGCTTTAATTTCAGTTTTCTGTCTCTTAAAGTTACGCACTGTCCCCTCGGGAAACCCAGTTATTTTCACTATCTCACAGTTCTTTAGGCCTTTGTCAATTAGTTCAATCACTTTCGCTTTATCCTCTGCCGTATATTTATTCAGTTTTTTTCCAACACGCGTAGCCCTCTTCACTGGAACTTTTGTCTTCCTTTCATGCATGTTTCCATTCTCACCACTCCCTTCTCCAGTACCTGAGGCTTGGGTTGACATCATGAAAGGCGTAACACACCACCAACTTCGGAAGGTAGAACAAAATGTTGGAGCGAGACGAGCACAACTTTAGAACAGGTCAACTATGGTGCCGCGCAAACTGGACTGACCTGAACAGTGGCGGGGAGGGAGGGACGCTAGGTAGCGTTTAATGCATCAGCAATTGGCGGGAAATTTTTAGGGATTGGCGGGAAATTTGTAAATTCGATACCGGGCACCCAGAATAATTGCCGTTAGATATGGATTTTGGTTCGTTAGATTGAGATCGGGTAGAGCTCCAATAGGGTCGTTAGATGCAAATTTGTTAGATCAAAATGCGTTAGATGCGAGATTCCACTGTTTATATATATATATCCCCTTCGGGGATCACGGCGTCAGGCAATAGATAGATGGATAGATATATATATATATATAATGTAGGTTAGGCCATTTTTTATTTTTGCGTATTTATAAGCTCGCCAAAATCACGAAAATAGGATATTTCAGCCTGTTCAGTGGTGTCGGGAAGGTTCAAACATGCCGAATGCGATGGGTGTTTTAAATAGCCATGGGTTTGACTCCACTTAGACAAAGGTGGGAGGGGACTTTGATTTGTGTCTGTACATGGATAGGGTTGTCAAAGGTGGGAGGGGACTGATTTGTGTCTGTACATGGATAGGGTTGTCAAAGGTGGGAGGGGACTTTGATTTGTGTCTGTACATGGATAGGGTTGTCAAAGGTGGGAGGGGACTTTGATTTGTGTCTGTACATGGATAGGGTTGTCAAAGAATTGATTGAAACAATGTCAAGAATTTTGATTGGCAACTTTCATTGAGCAATATATTTTCTTGCAACATTTCTGTGTTCTTTTGCATTGGTATCAGAAACTAAACTGACAGTAGATTATGTTAGATGGCTAAATAATGTTAAAACTTGTATTTGAAGCTACCAGATGCAGCACAGGTATATATTGCTAATAAAATATTATGGAAAACTTTTTGTGTTCCACTGTATTTATGATAAAATTAGTGTAGATGCAAGGCAGAATCTTAGGTGAGAGAAATGGAAAACTGATGTTATCTTATTAAGGTTCTATTGATGTATCTAAATAATGAAGGAGTGTGGTTATAGTGTATTAAGTCTGAATGTGAAAACTAGGAAGTTTGTGTTCTGGAGAAATGAACACAGAATTACAAATTTAATTACAAGTTACATTATAAAATGAATGAATTTGACCATGGTTTATGACATATGAAAGGTAGAATTACAGTACAGTAGTACTATATGTTAGTGTTCTCTTGAGACAAATATGGAATGACAGAATTAATTACAAATTACATTATTAATTTGCATTCCTCAGAAGCTTTAATGGAATTGGCTGCTGTCTATTAGTTGTATTGCAAGCTTAATGAGGTTGGGTATGACTGGTGTACTGTATGGTCCTTTTTACTAACCTTTCTTGCAAAAGTGGAAAAAGACTGGTATTTTTAAACTCTTATATTAACCCTCTCACGACCATAGGACGCAGAGGTTGCCAGATTAGCAATAAGAAATAGATTACTCTCACTGTTATAATTACCTCTCCAAAACTAGTTTTCTGCCCACAGCTAACTCAGAAGACAATTGCAGAGGTTGAAGTAAACAAACTAAAGGTTTATAGATACCCCTGACGGTAACAAAGGATTTAAAGTATCCCTAATAGGCTCAAAAATCGCGTCCGGATGTGAGAGGGTTAATATAATACATTGGCAGTTGAAGAGGCGCATTTACAAATGCAGCTATTGTCTTTGAGTCATGCGATAAATGGCTTCAAATAAAGCACAGGCACTTATCAAGGTTATTCAAAATGTTACTTTGCTCTATGAGGCCATCCTAGATTAACAGGAGCATCAGTAAGGATTTATAATGACATAAATGGGCCCTGGCAAGACTATGGCTTATATCTAGCCTTCAAAGAAACAAATTGGACAAGCATTTTGTACACTTTGCCTCTGTGAATGTGCCTATTCAATTTTTGTTATTTACTGTACTTAATGAAGTTAAGGTGTGTGTGGAGAGCTTGCCTCCCTTCCTTCCTTCATGACTCTAGTGACTCTCTGTTTATGCTTACAATGAGGCTGCTGGCGGGTTACCTAAGAAACCCTCCAAAAAGAAGACCACTGAAAATAATGCACAGGTATGTCTCATTCTCACATTTTGTGTGTGTGATAATAATTTACCAATCCATTCAATTGTACACTGCTGTGTCACAGGTTATGAGTTCATAGTACAGTATTGTTGTCATGTGGGTGTGTGTATCTAGGCCTTTAGAATATATTATTGATTTTTCCTAGTGGATTCTGAGTGGATCCTCTTCTGGAGTGTGTACCTTGCCCTGTTAACTTCAGGGGTGGTCTCTTGCCTTGGAACTTAACCATGAGGGGATTGCATTTGTGGCTGGGATTGTATCAATACTGTTGGGAAGTTAGTTGTATATTTTAATAATGTATGTATGTATCCAAATTCATGTCATAAGAGGCGACTAAAATGGATTGGCCAGGGAAGGCATCTGGCCATGAAAAATGCCACACTTCTGCCTCATAGCAACTCATGCACTGCTTCTGTCCTTCAGAACAGTGACTCTTCCCCATGGAGAAGTGCCGGGGGGCACTCACAGGCTAAGGTATGCAATCATTGATGTTTTTAGAGTGACCCTGGCTATGGGTCTACTGTAGGCCTTTAAACCCCAAGAAGAAGATCGTTGCTTTTTCTTGCCAAACTCTGAGCTGCATTTTATAGTAAAAACTATTACAGTACATTGTACAATATGAATATATCATTGATAATATACTGTAGTATGAATAGGTTACAGTAATTTTGTTAACTCTATTTGAAGTTTAAGTAATTTATGGTTAACTTCTTTGATCAGTATAAAATTATACTGGTAGCAAATCAATTGCCTTATATTGAATTATATGTATAGGTAGGATGTAAGTTATATAATTTTCCAACATATTTTACTAGTACAGTATATGTAGTTTGGTAAGACATGTGCATGTTGAACTACAGGATGAAGGTTATGCTTGTATTGCCAGGGGACTGAATGCCAACTAATATTTCTACAAATTAACTCAACTCAGTACAGTATTTTCTGATCCTACTGTATATGCAAAGTTAATTTTCCAAATTGCATGTCATTAATAATAGCTAAGCCTCAATAACAATATCTGTCCCTTTCAAAATACTGGTGGTGGTGGTGGTAGTTATTAATTCATTATTTATTCATTTATTTATTTATTTGTTGTATTTGTTTGGCAAGTTACCATAAATTAAGAATATCTGAATAGGTATAAAAATTTCCCTATATGTTTCTGTATTCATATATTGGCAACCTTCAATCTGATACATTATATTGACTTATGATTCCATAGTTGTTAATATTTGTTTGTGGCTCCTACATCAAGTGCCTTGGTGCCATTAATTATGTATGGCCCTATTTAGCCCATAGGCTAAGCTGGAGGACCCCATATGCGTTCCAACAAAATAGAACTATCTACATAGGCGACACTGTGAAAATACCTATGTGACGTCATTTGTCACGGATGCCACTATGAAAGTACAGTACAGTACTCTACTGTATAGTGAAAATTAGTAAAATATGCTAGAGAAAAATAAGACAGGGAACATTTTTCTTTAACCCTCCTCGCCCGGCTGGACTCAATAGCTCCATATCGAGTTTTCCCCGCATCGCACGGCTGTGCTCAATAGCTCCATTGCCTTATTTCATGGCTTAACCCTCAATTCGTGGTGCCCGTCATATGACGGGAGAGATAATATTGGCCACCCTTGCGGCGCCCGTCATATGACGGGTGCCATTTAGAGGCCATTATGAGCCATGAGAGAGACGATAGCCGGCCTTGGAGAGACGATTGGCGGCCTTGGACCTCTCCCCACGGCGGCGCAGAGTGCACTGAGACCTCTCCCAGACCTCTCTCTCTCTCACATACCCTAACTCGCACACGGAAAAACGCCCAAATCCCCTATTTTTACTGATTTTCCCCTTCAGTTACACGATCGTTGCAAGATAACCAGAAATCGTACTGGGATGATTCAGTCGCGGCAATGGCGGGTGGCGGACGTATTTTTTGAGGCTCCGTCATATTATATAAGCAAGAGTTAATAACACGGAATTTCGAGTGCATACGGGGCTAGCGAGGAAAGGAAAGACTTGTGATGTGTTTGGAAGATAAATTAGTGTGGTAAAGGGGTGATATATGGTGGAATAAGAGTAGTAAAACAAGACAGGCAGGATTTGTTGTGACTTTTGATCGTAAAAAGAAAATGGCAGAGGGAATTTCGGAGGCAGAAGAAAAGTTACAAGGTTTTTGTGGTTTTAAGAGTACCGATAAGAAGTTAGAAAAGGTTATTAATGTTGTGAAGGATTTGGAAAAGTGGAAGAGTGATCTGGAGGAATGGCAGGGGGATATTGGTGAGAAAGTTAAGGTACTATGTGATTTGTGTGGTATTTCCGGTGGGGAAAGAACTGGACGTAGTGAACGAAGCGAATGTAGGCCTATTTAGGAAGTTAATAATAGCCTAGAGATGGTATTAAAAAGGGTAGATGAATTGGGAGCAGAGAATATGGTATTGAAGGAGCAGCCGAAGGAATATGAAGGACGATTCAAGGAAGTGAAGGAGTCAGCTGCATGGACGGTGGTAGGTAAACAGATAGTTAAGGCTTTGGAGGATATTGTGAAAGAACAAAAGGAAGAAATTAATAAGACTAAAAAAAGTTTTGAGAGTGCAGTCGTGGGTGCCATAAAGAACAAGGAGTGTGTCATGAGGGAGGCCATGGACAGGGATAGTGGTGTAATCATGCATGGAGATATAGAGGCTCATATGAATGATAATGGAGTGAGAAAAGTGAGGGATGTGGAGAAAGTGAAGGAGGTCATGAAAGGTGTAGATGTGGATGGGAAGAGCAGGTGGAGGAAGTCAGTAGGATAGGTTGATATAGAAGGGGGGAGATGAGACCTATAAGACTACAGTTCAAAACCAGGGCAGTGGCAGAGACAGTGACAAATTTTAGTTGGAGGCTAAACACAAATGAAGAATTGAACACATTAGACAAAAGAAGGATTTGAGCTTGGGGGCATTCTGTGTATGGCCACCCTCGTAAGGGGAGTAAGGCGTCCGGCAATAGATAGATAGATAGATAGAGCATAGAACAAAGACAAAAATAAAGGAATTACAGGAAAAGGCTGATGAAGAGAATGGAAGGTTGGGTGAGGAGGATAAGAGGAAGTTTTTCTGGAGAGTGAGGGACGGGAAATTGAAGAAGTGGTTTATACGAATAGAAGGGAGAAGGAGATCAGGGAAGGAAGAGAATGTGATAGGAGATGTGGCAGAGGGGGGAAAAAAGGGTGGAGGTGTCTCGGGAAGAGACAGGAGACGAAGCTGCAGACCCAGTAGTGCAAGGGGGGCAGTAGGGTACGGACAGGAGGAGCGGGATGGTGTGGTTGCTGAGGGAATGGTAGAAGGACTAAGGATTATGTTTAGTAATGTTGATGTGTTTACCCAGGACAGGAAAAGAGAACTGATATGTAGGTTGCAGGATGAAGAGGAAAAACCTGATGTCATAGCCCAACAGGAAGTAAGACCAAAAAATGCTAGAATTTAAAGGGAACTGGTGGAGTATAGTTTGGAGGGTTTTGAGTTGTATTCAGAGGAATGTTATTAGAGCAGAGGTTGGAAGAGGACTGTTTATTTATGTAAGAAAAGAGCTTAAGGTAAATGAGGTGGATTTCAGACAGCAGTATTGTGAGTATTTGTGTATTGAAGTAAAATGTGCAAGAGGGTCAATTCTAATTACCTCTATACAGTATATAGAAGCTCAAATAATAGTAGGGAAGAGGATGATAAACTACTGAAAGTAATGGAGGAAATAGATAATAGAGAGAACAAATATAACATTTTGATTGGAGATTTCAATTTGCCAAGGATCAACTGGGCAAATTATGCTACTCCAGTGGGACAGTGTAGCCTGGAATACAAGTTCATAGAGAAAGTGAGAGATTGTTTCTTAATGCAACATATTACAGAGATAACGAGATATAGAGATGGGACGCAGGGGAGTGTACTTGATTTGACATTTAGTAATGAGGAGGATATAGTGGAGAATGTCAATATGGATAGCCCTATAGGTCGTAGTGACCATTCTTGTTTAAGTTTTAGTTGCAATGTTAAAACAGAGAGAGATAATAGAAGCAAAAAAATATACATGTATGATAGAGCAGATTATGAGTTGCTGAGACAGTGTTTGGACATTGACTGGGGGGAGTACTTGAACAGTGAAGACGCTGAGGGAATGTGGAGGAAGATTAGAGTCAAACTGGAGAATGCTGTATCCAAATGTGTACCAGTAAGAGAATATAAGGATAAAACAAAATTGAGGAAAAGAACGAACCCAGAATTACCAATGAAAAGAAAGCTTTGGACATTGATAAGAAGAAAGAAACGATTGTGGGCAAGACTAAAATTGTTAAAAAAGAACAATGGGTCTAGTATAGAAATCCAAGAAGTGGATTTGGAATGCAGACAAATAAACAATAAAATAAGGTGGGAGACAAGGAGAGGGTTAAAGGAGAGGGAGAGAGAGATTGCAAGAAATGTGAAAGATAATCCAAAAATATTCTGGAAGTATATTCAAGAAAAGTTAACAAGAAGAGTAGGTATCCCAGAACTGATAGGAGACTTGGATGACATGAATAGAGCAGAAACTGATAAGGAGAAAGCACTTTCACGGATATATAATTGTATTATGCTCTCTGGCTCTTGCTTATGCATGAAAAAGAGCATGGAAAGAAGTTAATTTTCGGCATATATACCCGCCAGGCGCTACCATATTACACCCCCTCCTCCCTGCTCGTAGGGAGTTAAAACCACTTAAAACCGCTCTAGAAAAAGTTTTGTTGTCTTAGCGGATGGTCCGTATAACCTTCAAGAACAAAAACACATAACCAGTCAGTCAGCTGACTCTTGCTTGATTGCAGCCTTAACACAAGATTGTACTGATTTTCCTTAGTCCCAAACGATGCATGAAAGCAGTCAACAGTGACTTAGGAATGGTTCTATCTATTGCCGGTCGTCGTGATCCCCGAAGGTGTGGCCACGAACGAAACGCCCCCATGGACCTCTGTCCCCAGTCAGTCGACGCCCCTCCTCCCATCCAACACCGCTCTCACGCATATACTTATTACCTCCATCATAATACATAATCAATAATACATTTTTGAACGAATGTAAATAGTCCGTAGTCGTGGCCGTCGATACTGCATCACTGCATTCGAACAATTCTCAGTAACAAGCCAAAACATTAAAACTTGTATTTTCCACTTCACACAATAACCGCTTAATGTACAGTGTTCTAGTCTTCATCCATCGCAAGATAACAACGATTACTGCCTCTGGTATGTATATAACCTAGATTAGGCAAGTTATTTGCAGAGATACAGTAGGGTCCCGCATAAAACGTGTTCAGATAAAACGAGTCGATTAAAACGAGCGACCTAAAATATTAATATTTAATTTTCGATCAGAACGAATGTGATCACATAAAACGAGTCCGCCGCCAAAGTGGGGCAAATCCGAGGAGTTTTCATATAGAGCGCCGAAATATCGTACGCTTTCATATAGAACGCCGAAATATCGTACAAAACGTACGAAATATCGTACACTCCTGACGGAAATTTACGCTTCCATTGAACATTGACGATATTGGGCCACCAAAATGCCGTGTTCACATAAAACGAAATCGCATAGAACGCCCTCGTTTATCGACCATATACTCGTTTTATGTGAGACCCTACTGTATGTGTAAACGTATATGACGAACTTCGAGCATTCACACGAATCCAGGCTCGCAGCTGCCATAACTGACCTACTTATTTTCATAATAAAAACTGAACCACTTGGTTAGAGAGTTCTAGTCTTCACCCATCGCAAGATAACAACGAATACTGCCTCTGGATATATATATACAGTATAACCTAGGTTAGGCAATTTTTTTTCTATCTATCTATTGCCGTACGCCTTACTCCCCTTAATAGGGGTGGCCATACACAAAATGCCCCCAAGCGGACCTATCCCCTGTAAGAGGGACAACCCATGCCAGTTTACTGAAGGACTTACAGGATTGACCACTCAATTAAGGTCTGTCCGACTCCGAGGCCTTTTATGTGTTTTTATACCACTATTTTTCTACAGTGGTGTGCGGCTAGGCTAATCCATCCACTAACCTGCTTCACCCTAAGGTAGCAGTACGGATTTGTATAAGGTTTACTCCCCTAGACAGGTTAGCCGACCAAGGCTGACGATTCCCATCCACCCTGATTTTTATAAGGTTATCTCCCCTAAATGGGTTGCCGACCAAAGCTAACGAGTCCCATCCACTAATTTTTGTGCATACAGTATATATAGTATACAGTATATATAGTATACAGTATATATAGTATACAGTATATAGTATACAGTATATATAGTATACAGTATATATAGTATACAGTATATATAGTATACAGTATATATAGTATACAGTATATATAGTATACAGTATATACAGTACAGGTATATAAAATAATAATAATCTATCTATCTATTGCCTGACGCCGTGATCCCCAAAGGGGTGGACATGAACGAACTGCCCCAATCAGTCGACGCCCCTCCTCCCAACCAGCACTACCTTCATCCATATACTTCCTCACTCCATCCTTCCACCTCTCTTTCGGTCTACCTCTCCCTCTCTGTCCTTCCACCTCGCTCTCGTACACCTTCCTAGTCATTCTCTCGCTTCCCATACGTTCCTTATGGCCGAACCATCTCAAGGTGTTCCTTTTCACACTTTCCAGCACATCTACCTCCACACCACACCACCTTCTTACTTCCTCATTCGTCTGTCTTTCCCTCCATGTAACTCCGCACGCACTTCTCAAGTAACTCATTTCCACCCCTCTCACTCTTGGTCTGAGTCTCTTCTCAAACGTCCATGCTTAGCTTCCGTAAGTCAGTGTCAGGATTACCACACTGTCATGCAAGGACTTCTTCACTTCCATACTGACCACCCTATTTCTTGATACTGCTTTCAGCATTTCCTATAACCCTCTTCCCATGTTGTACCCTCTCCCGCACGTCTTCATCCATACTCCCAACTTTACTCAGCACACTGCCCAAATACTTAAATGAGCTGACATTCTCCATTCTATCTTATGGTGGAGGAAAAAAAGAATATGCCCCACGCGTCCTACTGCGTGTCGTACAAGATGTCTAATAGGGGGAATGGGGGTAGATTGTAGGCACCAATCGAACATGGCTATACCCAGGAGAGGCTGTGGGCATTTGATAAGGAATTGCTGGAACTCCTGTTTCATTTGCTTGGCCTCTCTTACTGATTCCCTTTGTGCCCCACTTACACTGAGAGTAGTCCAGCATGCTCTCACAAACCCCTCCTCCTCCTATCTACTTCACTACACTTAACATGCACACCACACTTCCTCCTTCATAATTATTAAAAACTAAAATTATAAACACAGGCCCAGCCTCGGAATCCCCAGGGAGGAGGGACCATAAATACCCCCACACATGCCCGACCTTCCCCTGACGACCCCACTAAATACTCTGGACCACAGCTTGTTACTCTTACTATCAACTTTTGCAATATTCGCGGCCTTTCCTCTAATTTTCACTCTATCGAACACCATCTCTCCTCCTCCAAACCTGATCTTCTTTTCCTCACCGAAACTCAGGTGTCTGAAGCAACTGCCAGCAGCTCCTTCTCTGTATCCTCCTACTTTCTCTATCCTAGTTTCAAAGCCAGAGGCGGATGTTGTGCATACGTGCACAACAAACTCACTTGCTCTCGTGTTCCCGATTTCGACTCCTCTGAATTCTCAACTTTATGGCTTAAAGTATCCTGTCATTCTCATACTAAATATTTTTGTGCTGTCTATCTTTCCCCTAACTCTACCGACTTTCCCAAATTCTTCGACTATCTAAACTCTAAAGTGGAACACATTCTATCTATCTCTCCCTTCTCTGAAATCTCTATCTTAGGAGATTTCAACGTTCACCACCGCCATTGGCTCTCCTCTCATTCTACTCACAAACCTGGTGAACAAGCCTACGTCTTTTCTATCATAAATGACCTAGAGCAGCTGGTCCAGCAACCCACCCGTATCCCGGATCGCTTCGGAGATCGGCCCAACATTCTTGACTTATTTCTGACTACTAACCCTTCTTCTTATACTGTCAATCTTTTCTCTCCTTTGGGCTCCTCCGACCATAAAATTATCTCCGTCACCTGTCTTATCTCTTCAGTACGGCCATCCGATCCTCCCAGCCGGCGGCACTTTGGTGCTGCCGACTGGGATGCTCTCTGGCAGTACTTCTTTGATTTCCCATGGAATGACTTCTGCTTCCGTGGCCGAGGACCCGAGGAGAGTGCTCAACGCATTACCGAGGTAATCCTCTCGGGCATGGAAGCGTACATTCCATTTTCTTTCTCTCAGTCTAATGCAAAAAAATCTTGGTTTACTCACGCTTGTTCTACTGCTGTCCACAACAAGGAGGAAGCATTCAAACGGTACCGACGCCTTAAAACTCAAGAATCTCATTCTTCCTATGTTTCTGCCCGGAATCAAGCCAAATCTGTTCTTCGACTTGCCAAGCACTCTTTCATCAATAATAAATGCACTGAACTATCCAACTCAAGCTCTTCCCAAGCTTTCTGGCATCTAGCCAAAAACCTCTCCAACAACTTTTCTTCCTCGTCTTTCCCTCCCCTTTTCCAATCTGATGGCATAACCATCACTTCTTCCTCTGCCAAAGCTGAACTCTTTGCTCAAACTTTTGCCAGAAACTCTACCTTGGATGATTCCGGTGCTATTCCTCCCTCTCCACCCCCCTCTCTCCTACTTATGTCTAATATCCTAATCTCTTCTAAAGATGTACTTTCTACCCTCTCTGGGCTTAATACTAAGAAGGCGTACGGTCCGGGCGGTGTTCCTCCTGTTGTACTTAAAAACTGTGCTTCCGTGCTGACCCCCTGCCTAGGCAAACTCTTTCGTCTCTGTCTCTCCTCTAACTTCTTTCCTTCTTGCTGGAAGTTTGCTCTCATTCAACCTGTCCCAAAGAAGGGTGACCGCTCTCAACCCTCCAACTATCGTCCAGTTGCTCTCATCTCTTGTATCTCTAAAGTTTTTGAAACTATTCTTGCTTCCAAATTTCTTAAGCATTTCTCTTCTCATAATCTGCTCTCAGATCGCCAGTATGGCTTCCTTAACCCTTGTCTATCGGGGCCCGACTTAAGTCCGTATCGAAAAATTTGGACTATGTGGCGGGGCCCGACTTAAGTCTGAGTGCAATTTTGGCACAATATTGGCTCTGAGAGAGAGACGAGTGACGGGAGGAGCATGGGTTACCTCATGACCGCTCGCCACGGCCGCCGTGGACCAACTGAGGTGTACTCCACTTACATCCACCCTCACTCCCTCGCTCCCTCGCTACATACGTAATTATATAAAGAAATTACCGTATTTTAGCGATTTTGCCCTTCGGTTGCACGATCGTTGCAAGACAACCAGCGATCGTAGAAGGATGGTTCGGGTGTCATTGGAAGCTCAATTTACGCCCTTTCAGGGATACATACTTGTATTACGCTCTGGGTCTTGTTTATGCATGAAAAAGAGCACGGAAACAACCCCATTTATGGTAAAAACCCCCTGCTGAGCGGCACAGTGAAATATACTCCACCACCCGCTCTTTGAGCATTAAGGGTCGCTCTACTGGTGATCTTCTTTCATATCTTACTAACTCTTGGTCATCCAACTTTCGGGACTTCGGTGAGACTTTTTCTGTTGCACTAGACATATCGAAGGCCTTCGATACAGTCTGGCACAAATCTTTAATTTCCAAACTGCCCTCCTTCGGTTTCTGTCCCTCCATCTGTGCCTTTGTCTCTAATTTCCTTTCCGGCCGTTCCATAGCTGCGGTTGTGGACGGCCATCGCTTATTTCCTCATCCTATCAACTCCGGTGTTCCTCAGGGTTCTGTCCTATCTCCTATTCTCTTTCTAATTTTCATAAATGATCTTCTTAACTGTACATCCAGTCCCATCCATTCATATGCAGACGACTCTACCTTACACCACTCAATTAGTTTTCCAGAGCGCCCCAACCAGCAGTCCCTCAAAAGTAAACGTAATGAAGCCATAAAATGCTTATCTTCTGATCTAGCTACTACAGTATTTCCAATTGGGGTAGAGAAAACCTTGTTGCATTTAATGCTTCCAAAACTCAATTTACTGTATCCATCTTACTACCCGTCAGGAACCTCCAGAGGACTACCCCTTATTCTTCAACAATACAAAAATCAACCCTTCATCTTCCCTCAATGTTCTCGGTGTCTCTTTTTCTTCTGCTCTCACTTGGAAAGACCATATTACCAGTCTCGCTAAGGCAGCCTCCCAGAAGCTGGGTGTGCTCAACCGCCTCAAGGGGTTCTTTACCCCTGCGCAGCTCCTTGCTCTGTACAGGGGCACAGTGCGTCCTTGTATTGAGTATTGTTCACATGTGTGGGGAGGATCCTCTCACACCGCATTCCTAGATAAAGTAGAAAGGAAAGCCTTTCGTATCATTAACTCCCGTCCACACACCAACTCTCTCCAATCTCTCTCTCTTCGCCGCAATGTTGCATCTCTCTCTCTATTCTATCGCTACTACAATAATCAGTGTTCCTTGGAGCTTTCCCAGTGTATACCACCTCCTCTACGTAGGGTACGTAGCACCCGCCTTGCAACACAATCCCACCCCTACTCTGCAACTCTCCAACCCAAGAGTGAAACGCTATTCTCAGACTTTCTTCTATTCAACTGCTGAGCTCTGGAACTCTCTCCGAGAATCAGTCTTTCCCTCTTCCTATGACTTAAATTGCTTCAAACTCCGTGTGTCCAGGCATTTTAGCTCGAACGTCCCTTGATTTTGGCCCTGTCACTCTTTCAACTCTGGGGGAGGCACTCGCTGCAGCCAGTTATGCCTTTTGTCTCCCTCATTCACATCGACTAAAAATAAAAAATCATGTATAGTTTTCTTTGCCCTGTTGTTCTATCTATCTATCTATTGCCTGACGCCGTGATCCCCGAAGGGGTGGCCACGAACGAACCGCCCCCATGCACCTCTGTCCCCAGTCAGTCGACGCCCCTCCCCCCAACCAGCACCGCCTTCGTTCATGTAGTTCCTCACTCCATCCTTCCACCTCATATTCGGTCTACCTCTCCCCCTCTGTCCCTCCACCTCGCTCTCGTACACCCTCTTAGTCATTCTCTCGCTTTCCATACGTTCCATATGGCCGAACCATCTCAAGTTGTTCCTTTTCACACTTTCCAGCACATCTACCTCCACACCACACCTCCTTCTTACTTCCTCATTAGTCTGTCTATCCCTCCATGTAACTCCGCACGCACTCCTTAAGTAATTCATTTCCACTGCTCTCACTCTTGGTCTGAGTCTCTCAACCAACGTCCATGCTTCGCTTCCGTAAGTCAGTGTCGGGATTACCACACTGTCATGCAAGGACTTCTTCACTTCCATACTGACCACCCTATTTCTTGTTACTGCTTTTAGCGTTCCTACAACCCTCTTCCCCTGTTGTACCCTCTCCCGCACCTCTTCATCCATAGTCCCATCTTTACTCAACACACTGCCCAGATACTTAAAAGAGTTGACGATCTCCATAGCCTGACCGTTCAGCTTCACCTCACACTCTGTGACTTCACCCCTTTCGAAGACCATAACCTTGCTCTTCCCCGTATTTACCTTCAAATTCCGTTTTTCGCACACTGTTCCAAACTCATTTACCAGACCCTGCAACTCCCATTCATTATCACTCATCAGAACTGTATCATCCGCAAACAGCAGTATAGGTAGCTTCCACTCAATTCCCTCCCTTTTCAGCGATACACCAACATCCACTGCTCTTGATAGTATTTCTTTCATAACTCCATCCATATATACAGTAAACAACCACGGGGACATCACACACCCGTTTCAAACCAACATTCAGGTCAAAGAACTCGCTCTGCTCACTCTCCACACGTACTGCCGCCTTTGCACCCTCATACATGCTCTTCACTGCTTTCAGCAACTTGCCCTCTACTCTGTATATTCTAAGTACTTTCCACAAACCTTCTCTATCCACTCTGTCATAGGCCTTCTCTAAGTCCATAAAGGCAACATACACCTTTTGTTTCTTCTCCAGATACTTCTCCACAACACAATTCAGGGTAAAAATCTGATCTACACATCCTCTTCCCTTCCTAAAACCTCCCTGCTCGTCGCCTATCCATTTCTCCGTTCTCACTCTCACTCTCTCAATCACTACCCTACTGTATACCTTCCCTACTACGCTTAGAAGACATATTCCTCGGTGGTTACCACACACTCCTCTTTCCCCTTTGCCCTTATATAGGGGGACTATTATGCCAGTCTTCCAGTCATCGGGTGCACTCCCCCTTCTCCCATGCTAGTTTGCACATTTTCCATACCCATTCTATCACTATCTCACCACCATACCTCAACATTTCCCCACACACTCCATCTGTTCCTGGTGCTTTCCCCAACTTCACTCTTTTCATGGCTTCCCACACTTCTGACCTCCTGATCCCCACCTCCTCCTCCACTACTTCTCTTCTTCTCCCTCCCATACCATATCCAGCTATGTTTGCTGGCTCTTCATTCCTTTCATTTAGCAACTCACTGAAGTACTCCCTCCATTGTTGTTCCCTAAGCTGCCTGGCCGAACAGCCCCGAGTCCCTGAGAAAGGCCATGGCCACGATCGGGCTTTCCCACAGAGCTCTCATTGAGTGTAGATTGTGTTGTTGGCGTAAGTGGTTGTGTGAAATGCAGTCTTCTATGATGTGTTTAATGGTATGGGGTGCTGTGTTACATCCCGGGCAGGCGTCGACAACGGAGTCATCCAGTCTCTTCTGATAGCTCAGGAGAGCTGGATGGTGTCCGCATCTCAGCCTGTCCAGGTGGACTCTGTCCTCGCGAGGAAGGGAGGATTCGGAAGGATGGATTTCGGGAGGTCGTGCTTGCAGCTGCGTGTTGTCTGTGAGTGAGTGGATGGATCGGTGAGAGATATGAGTATGGATGTGCTTCTGGAAGTTGGTTCGGGGTGGGCAGGGAGGGAGAGAGGACAATAATTGTGTGTGATACCGTGTGCTGGGTGTTGTTTTGATATTTCTTGGTGTCTGTGGGTGTGTTGCCATGTAGTTTAGTGGGTGGTCTTGGTTCGTGGAGGCTGCTGCCAGGAATTGAGTGCCTCTCATGTCCAGATGGTCTTTGACTTTGAGGATTTTGGTTTCTTGATGTAGGTGATCTGTGGGTGAAGTAGCTGTGCAGCCTGTAATGATCTTCAGGGCTTTGTTTTGAATAGTCTGTAAGGTCTTATGATGTGTTTCAGCTAGGTTAGAAGCCCAGGCTGGGCTTGCGTATTCCATCACTGATCTTATGTATTGTTTATATACTGTGGTGGTAGTTTCTTTGTTGTGTCCAAATTTTGTGTGAGCAAGTGACCTGAGGGCGTTAAGTCTGGGTGTCAGTTTCTTTTTAATGTTTGTGGTGTGCTGTTTGAATGTCATATGAGTATCATATGTTACTCCTAGGATTTTGGGTGTGTGTGTATGTGTTAGGGGTGTGTTGTTTATGGTGAGTTGAGGGATGTATTCGTGTTCTCCTGTCCAACTTGTGAGCAGGGTTGCGGTGGATTAGGCTGGGGCTAGATTAAGTCTGTTTGTAGTGCACCAGCCATGTAGTGTGTTGAGATAGGGTTGAAGGAGATCTGTTGCTCTTTTTGGGTCATGGTGTGTGCATGTGAGTGTTATGTCATCTGCATAGGAGGCTAAGTTTATTTGGGGCGTATTGGGTGTAGTTATATCGTGCATGTACAGATTGAAGAGTGCGGGCGATAGGACGGATCCTTGTGGGACTCCGTTTGGAAAGTTTCTGATTTTAGATGACTGACCGGCAAAAGATACGTGTGCACATCTGCCTGCTAGGAAGTTGGCCAGCCACCTTTTTGTGTTGTTGTGCATGTTTGTGTTGTAGATTTTGTTTGTTAGGTTGTGGCGGGGGATGGCATCGAAGGCTTTACTAATGTCGAGTGTGGCTAATAGTGATCTGTGTGGTGGTCTAGCTGAGTTGATGCCGTCGAAAGCTCTTTGTGTAAGGTCTGTGAGAAGAGTGTTTGTGGAGTGCAGTGGCCTAAAGCCATGTTGTGTTGGAGCTAGGGGTAGGTCAGGTGTAATTAGTTGTAATACTAGGCGTTCCATGACTTTGGAGGGGGAGCAAAGAAGTGTGATGGGGCGGTGCGAGGAGGGTAGCGTGGGGTCTTTGTGGAATGTGATGATGATACCATGCTTCCAAATGTCTGGTATTGTGTTGTTTGAATAGCTGTAGTTTGATATGTTAGTGAGTGCTTGTATGCCTTGTGGTCCCAGGTGTCTGAGGTGTATGTTTCTTATGTTGTCTAGGCCACAGGCGGGTGAGTGCTTGAGATTGTTGATGATATGCTTTGTCTGGTGATTGGTGAAGGGTGTATAGTCAGGGTCTGTGGGGAATTGTCTCTTACGTCGGATGACACGTCGGTCGTCTTTGTGAGGTTTTAGGTGGCTGACATGTGAAAAGTGATTGATGAGAGTGTTTGCTTGTTGTTTACATGAAGGAGTAGAGTCTGTTGTTGTGATTGCAGCATGTGATTGTGTTGTGTTGCTGTTGGAAAGTGTGATGCTGTTTAGTGTTTTGTAGAGTTTTTTGGGGTTTGTTTTGTGATCAAGTGTTTGTAGGAAGTTATTCCAATTTAGTTTTTGTTGTTCTTGTATTTGCCCTGTAGACCTCTTTTCTAGCATTACATATGGTGGTCAGGTACTCTTCCTTGTTGCCACCTTCCTTCCATAGTTAGAATCATCTTTTCTTCTCTCTGACTGCAGCTTCGACATCGTTGTTCCACCACCAGGAGAACTTATGTCTGGATGGCCCCTTTGTTCAATTTCTATAATATAGTTGTGGAATCTGTCTCTGTACTCCTCTTTTTCTAACAACCATACTTTCCTGTATAGGTTTGAGTCCCGAAGGGAAGAAGGAAAACCTAATGTTTAGTAATGGCCCCAGAATCATTGATGACATACCTTATACAGTAATGGCTCTCTTTGAACCCCAGAGTCAGCTGTTCAAAACACCCGCCCCGGAGCGTAGAGACCAAGTCATCATATGCGTACGCTCATAATTACTTACGGATGCGAATGCCACTACGAAAAAACTAATTAAAAAATAATGAAAAGAAAAGGATTAGAACTCCTATCTGTTCTACGCTTCCCGTAGTGCAGATGTTTGCTTAGCGTGGGTTCGCATCGAGACGCTGACGCGTCATCTTTCTTCACGCTCTGGGAGTCAGCGCTGAGTGGACGTGTTTCCCGACATCTCTTCATTCGTCACTCTTTCGTCCGCATAGTGAGTCTTTTGCTCATTTGTACTAATCTGAGATGTTTTAGAGTAGGTTTAGATTAGTTAGTTCGGGCGTGCTGATTGTCGTGACCCCCAGGCGCTGTGTTTTTAGGGTGCTTTAGGTGGCGTTACCTCGGGTCGGTATGAACGGGGCCGCCATTTTTGTGTTTTTGTTTTCTTCTATTTTAGCCTAGCATGTTGCATTAGAGGCTTAATTATTACTACAAGGGCAACACTTTTCGGCCTCCTTTCTGGTGGGTTAATATACTTTCTTTCTCACAGGAACTCGTCTTAACCCTTCCAACCCGGGTGTCCTTTTATAAGGACACCGCGGCAGATGGGCTGGTACCCGGGTGTCCTTTTAACAGACAGTAAGCTTGAAAGCCTATTCAGCTTGGTCTGAACGCCGTGCGTCCGACGCATGTAAACAAAGCCGTTCATTGCGTCACCGCACCTCCGAAAACAAAAAGGAGACGTCGGATCAATGTTGTTGTTGTATGATATGACGAAATTAGTGTCTGAAAAGCTCCGATATTATCAACATCGCGGCAAAATTCGCTCCACGGTATTCGTCATCACAACTGAATCAGTTGACTTAGAGAGCTCTACTCAACGCAAGTCTACAGATTGGAAACCGCACTACGTTTAGGGATGCGTGGGAAATTTCTAGCAGTTAAAATAACAAAGATTCTGTAGCCTAGGCCTAGACGTTTTTCGGCCAGATCGCCCGGATACGACCTCCGTCCTTTTGTAAGGCAGCCCGGGTAGGAAGGGTTAAGCATATATCACACACTAGGAGCTTGTGTTGGGAGATGCATTCTTCACCTGGTATGATCTTAGTACTGTATCTCTAACACATTTTCTGTCAGATTTGCTGATCAGGAAGTACAGTAGTCTATCTGGCTACTGGAGCCACCTTATTCATATGTTATCAGATGGCTCATCCTTTTCCTGAACATGGTGTTACGCACCAGCAGACCGCACCCTCCTCAGCCCCCCGCTTGGGAGCGGCTTCGGTCACCTGGGCTTTCTTAGTGGTAAAGCTGGGAGAGTTCTGTGGGGGCGCTTGGTTATGGCCTTGGCCTTGCTCATGACCTTAGGGCTGTTCGGTCAGATTGCCTGGAGAACACCAACAACAACACCAGTACAGTATCCCCGTGGTAGCACAGTGGTCGAGTATGTATTCACCTCCTAGGTTCCTTCGGCCATATTCGTGTCCTCTTCTATTGGCATATGCCCCAACATGCGCATTCAAGTCTCCTCCCACAATTACTACCTACCCTTGCTTGCATCTGGTAACCACCCCTAGTGGTTCATTCCAAAACTCCTCTTTAACTATTCTACCTAAGCATAATTGGGGGCATATGCTGATATACTGTAACATCTATAACTCACACTCCTACTTTCAGTCTTAGCAAAATCAGTCTTTCATTAAACCTTTTAACTTCTATCACACAATCCGCCCACCTCTCTGCCACCAATGTTCAATTCCTTTCCATATGAACTTATAATGTTCATTCCTTCCAGTTACCCACCTCACACTCCCCCCTCTCCACCGGGTTTCTTGGGCACAACATACAATACACACTGTGTCTCTCCAACATTTCTGCAATCTCACCTGTTTTTCCTCTTATTGTGCAGACGTTCACACTTCCGAGCCTGAACTTGGGGGAAGGATCCATGGTAGTGTCCTTTTGCAATTTGTTATTAACAGACTTGCGGTGGCTCTTATATGTTTTGGTCATGTTCGGTATAGGTTGCCATCGTTGGAGGTCACTAGCCCCAGCTATCCAGCTCCAGGCTGCCTCGGGTGGTTGTCACCCAGAGGCCATCCCAAGATCTTTGTAGGGGTGGCATCCCACCAGAACCAAACGCAGGGACGCAATTCATGCGCATACACTAGAGGTGGACCAGATATCCGAATCCTCATTCTCGGATATCCACATAATTTTTAACATCCTCATCCGTATCCGTGGATTTGGATATTATACTGATATATTGAATAACTCATGTCATAACTATTTATAACTATTATTACCTATATAGATCGTGAAGGTAATGCAAAAAAATATGGATACTGTGATATTGCCACATCAAGTACTGTACTGTACTACACAGTTATATACCATATTTAAAATACAGTATATAACTGTGTAGTATAGTACTTGATGTGGCATTATCACAGTATCCACATATGGTCAAAATGTAAACATTCAGATTTCTCGATGAACGTATGACCCTGTAAACTTTCGTTGCGTACTGTCCGACATAATTATTTTCTTTACATCTTCATATTAATTTTCATGGGCTCTAATTACTCTATGCTAACTAGTAATACAGTAGGCAAGTAAACTATAAAATTGTGTTTGGATATAAACCGAAATATGAAGCCTAATGGACCAAACCATGAGCGGGTTTACAGAAACGTACTGTACACACAAAAACAAAACACACATGACACTCACAAAAACAGGCACACATTCAACACACACAAGTTAGTACTTAGTTATGCTTAGTTTCCAAGGTAGCTTAGGTAAGGGTAGGTTACCTTGGTAACACAGATCATTGAAATTGTAGCATAACTTAATTCCTATACAGTACAGTATTCTTGGTTCTTCTAATTCTTGATATTTTAGTGATTTTTTTTTTTTAGTCCTACATTTTAGTATCCTAAAATTTCAATTGTCTATGGCTTAAACTCTTGATGGCTAACAATATCTGCATCCTCATCCATATCTGTAAATATTGAAATTAAATATCCGCAACCGCATCCGCAAATATTGAAAAATTTACATCCGGTCCACCTCTAGCGTACCTGGCTAATTTTATGACACTGACCTGCTTACTTTTCTAGTTTTATGCTCATATTATACTTATTAAATTACTAACTTGAAAGCTTTCTTTGATTTATCTTGGGGTATTTCTTGTTACCTTATGCAATATGATTGATATTATTAGTGACTCAAGCCACATATATGTCTCCCTCCAGTCTTGATTATATGGGCACTACATCATTTCACTTAAGAGCCACTAATAAATTATGGGTTTGACAATCCGAAGGGAAGAGAGGAAAACCAAATATTTTGTAGTGGCTCCAGAGTCAAATGACGTAAGAGTAGCCCTCCCTCCTTCCCCTTCCCATACATATACATCTTGATACTGTACAGTCAGGTCTCGATATACACACGTTTTTTATACACGGTTTCGTTTGGACACGGTAACCCCAAAAGTTCCAAAGTCGGACACATTTATACATACAGTAATCTCCCCCATATGAGACCCGTCATTATCCGAACCTCGCCAATTCCCGGACAGGCCATGGGATATATAAATAAATACAGTAAAGTAAAGTTGTTTATGACTTTCAAAACATTTAGATTTGAAGCGCTAAGATTCTGAGTGACCGACATCGCCGATATAGGCCTACAATCATTTACTTATCATTACAGTACTTATCATATCTTATAAACATAATAGTAGGTAACCAACTTACCATAATACTAAATTATATTTCATAATAAACTTATATAAACCAAGTAATCTTGGCCGAACGGATACGCGTGTGGTTTTGTATACCGCTTGTTTACTAAAGTGCCACCATTATTGATTTTCTTCGAGCCGACTCGAGCGGGAGTTTAAACCCGAAACATATTAGAAATATAAATATAAATACTGTAGTTGTAATTGATAAGAAAACATGAAAAGGATGTGTCAGTTACCTTAACCCTTCCTACCCGGTCTGCCTTAGGTAAGGACAGCACGAAAGAAGGGCCGCTACCCGGTATGCCTTATCTAAGGCATGAGCTTAATAGCCTAATTAACCCTCCTGGCCCGGGCAAGCTCTCCTAATGACGGAGCTCGTATCCGGGCGATCTGGTCGAATATCAACAAAAGTAAACTATGGCTAATCTCTCTTAATATATTACCTACATTAATCAAACATATATAGAAATGAGCGCCTTACCTTCCTGCGTAGAATGGCGTTGAGTAGAGCTCTCTAGCTCAACTGGTTCCGGAGTGATGGTGATGGAAGTGGAGGTAACTTTTGCCGCGTATTTACCTCGGCGCGTCCGAACACTCAACCGCGGCCCCGGCTACGACGCCCAGTTGCACTCGTCGCTCCACCCGCAATTATGCCGGGAAGCGATTTGATAGTGTTTTATTGGTTATTCTGTCATTTATTATAGTTATTATGTTATTTTCACTCAATAAAGTTATTTATATGAACTTATTTGTGTCTCTGTCACTTATTACTTCGTTTTATTATTATTATTGTGATTATTAGTGTCACTTTCACTGGACTTTGATAATTGGTAGTGTCATTTCCCCTTTTATGTATTGTTAGGTAAGCTAATAATATATATAGTGTCACTGTCACTTATTCATATTGTTATGAAGTTACTTATTATTACTTGTATGTGTCTCTTTCACTTATACTTAGTTTTATTATTATTATACTGTCACTTTGACTGGCCTAGGCTTATTGAGTGTCATTTTCACTTATTTATTGTTAGAAATATATATTTTAGTGTCACTTTCACTTGTTCATATTGTTATTGAAGGCACTTATTATTATTTATGTGTCCTTTTCACTTATACTTAGTTATATTATTATTCTTAGCCTACATTTGAGTGTCACTTTCACTGTTGTCACTTCCACTTCAAAAGTTTGTTAGAGTGTGGAAGTCGTTGAAGCAGGTGCCAGCACACAGTCCAACTTGACACTCGAGGCATTCCCAAGTGGTTTTTGTGGGTTTGCGGGGTCTGCGAGTTGTGTGGCTGCACACATGGCACCTCTTCTGACTCCTAGCGTTACTACCTGGTGCTTTGAAAGGAAGGGCGCTGAGCTGGTGCTTCCTGAAGAATTCAGCACACCCCGTTCTGTCAAGCTGGCCTGGTCCTTGTATTGGCCTGCCTGGTGTACCCGCATGTTTAGCCAGGAGCTCAAGTAGCACCTGCTTGTGGAACTTCCGCAGGGACTTGTACTTCTTGGCTCCTGGAGTCCTCAGACGGTAGATGTTGTAGGCATTGAGGATCGACATATCTACCGTATGCAGGATAAACTTCTTGTATCACCTGCAAGATGTTCGCAGGCAGTCGATGAAGCCCATCTGCATGTCGGACTTGTCAACGAGGCGCATGTTGATGTTATAATCCAGGACAGCAGCTGGTTTTTGGACGGGGTTCTTGGTTGTTCGGTCCACCTTCCCTGTGGCGACCATCTGGGCCTTGTGGCATGTGGTGAGGAGGTTGACCTTGCGCTGGTCATGCCAGTGGATGGAGAGGATGGGGCCACTCTTCTTGTGGAAGATGTCCGCCTTCTTCGTCTTGGTTGGGTAGCCTGGCATGCGCTTCCTTTTGCCCTTGACTGTGCCGACAGTTCCGGTCTTGCGGTCATGGAGGTACTGTACTTGGTCAGGAGAGGCGACGTGTAATAATTATCTGTGTAGAGGATGTGGTTATTATTGAAGTGCCTCTCCATCATCTTCTTCACTACAGCGCCACCAAAACCAATGAGAGGGTCAGTCACAACTTCTCCAGCCTTGCCGCTGTAGACTATAAAGTCCAGCACATACCCCGTCAAGCAGTCGCAGAGGACAAAGAGCTTGATGCCGAAGCGGTGTCTCTTGGACTGGATATACTGTCGGAAGTGCAGCCTACCACGGAACAGGACCAGAGACTCGTCGAGGCACATCTTCTGGAAAGGAATCAGGTATGTGGTGAACCGATGACGTATCATGTCATACAGCTTCCTGATCTTCCATAATGAGTCGGGAAGGTGGACTGCCATGTTGTTTGTCAGGTGGAGATAGGAGAGGATGTCGAAGTACCTGTCCCTGGACATGTATTTGCCAAATGATGGAGTCGTTATGATGTCGCCAGTGATCCAGTAGTCAGCCAGAACGTGCTTCCTTATATGAGTCATCAGCATTGTGAGTGCCAAGAACACATATAGTTCTGCCACAGTGAGAGCTCTCCATGCCACCATCTTGGCACTGGTCTTCCTCCCAAGAAAGTTGGCACAGATAGCATGGTGGTGATTTGTCTCTTTGACGAGGTATTCCATGACTTCATTGTCATAGAAGCCACAGAAAAGTTCACTGGGGGTAGCATCTGGGCCACAGGGATATGCTGGTGACACCCCAGAACCCATCTGTACCTCGTCAAAGGCAGGACAATCTGGCTCAAAATCAGCTCCATCTGTCCACACAAACAGGTCGGATGCTGATGCTCGAGGTCGTGCTGCAGCAGGCACACGCCCTGGACGCCCTGGCACACGCCCTTGGCCACGCGGACGCCCTGCACGCCCACGCCCAGGCCCAGGCCCAGGCCCAGGGGCAGCGGCGTCGGCAGGCTGACCACGTCCACGACCTCGCCCTCTCCCTCGATTTGTCGGCACATCCTCTTCCTCTTCCTGTTCCTGTTCCTCTTCCTCTTCCTCCTCAGGCGACGTCAGGTCATCTGGGGCAATGTTGGGGTCGTCAGCATCCTCCTCAGGAGACAATTCTGGTGAAGAAGTGACCGGGCGTCGGCGGTGTGGGGCGCGGGAGGCTGCGGGAGCTTCAAGAATGGGAGCCGAGGCCTCGGGAGTTGGGCTCCTTTTGCGGCGAGCCGAGGGCTTTTCAGCAGCAAATAATGCTCTGCGGTGTGTTGAGGCCTGTGGCACATCACCAATACCAGTTGAAGAGGCCCTTTGGTCATCCTGAACGAGAGATGAAGGCGAGGGCTGTGGGTGACCCACGCGGCGTCCCGTGTCAAGGCGTCGGGACAATGGAATGCGGGTGGTTGCTAGGCCAGGGTCGGCGTCATTATCGCTATCTTCAGCTTCCCTATGCTTTTCTGCGGCTGCCCTGCGTGCTTTTTTAGCTGCACTTTTGATCAATGATTGTTTGTAGAAATATTTGCCCACTTTCAAGGGCGTACGGGCAGGCAAAGGGGAAGGTCCTGGGGTAGGGCTAGGGCTAGGCCTAGGCTGACCTAGCAAAGATGGCGAGGGGGTAGGCCTAGGTTCTAGCACACTGGGAAGCTCAATGGCACCTTCCTGAAACACTTCCACATCAGGATCATCACTACTGTCTCCCCCCTCAAATAAATCGACATTATCGTCGTCTCCAAAGCCCACGAAATCGTCTTCACTTTCACTTATAAATTGTACCTTGTCCACCAAGCTTTCGCCACTGCTCTCTTCATCACTTTCAAAAAGTTGTCGCTGTATAGCGCTATCACTCAACAAACGCTTAACTTTCTTTTGTTGAGCTCTCTTCTCGGTTGGAACAGGCGTTGAAGTTGCGAGTGGGGTAGCACTGGGGCCCGCGGGAGGTTGCAACGAATCGGACACGTCGGAAAACATTTTTTCAGTATTACTCGCTATGGCGGCCACGTACGAACTGATAACACTAGTAGTTGAGGCTTGGTGGCGCTGCGGTCGCTCCTACCATGCCAAAATTGGCCGCGCAAATTTTGAAGCACGCTTTCAAGCACAAGGATTTTAAAATGACACCCGGGTTCCGGCCCTTTTGTTTTGGTGTCATTTTAAAATGACACCCGGGCTGGAAGGGTTAAGCTTGGTCTGAACGCCGTGCGTACGACGTATGTCAACAAACCCAAGCGTTCGTCACCGCACCTCCGAAAACAAGAAGGAGAAGACTCCTCAATGTTATTGCTCTGACGTCATGACGAAATTAGTGTCTAAAAAGCCCCCATATTGGCAACATCTCTGCAATATTGGCTCCACTGAAATCGTCATCACAACTGAACCAGTTGACTTACAGAGCTCTACTCAATGCCAAAATACAGACTGAAAACCGCACTACGATTATAGATGAGTGGGAAAGTTCTAGCAGTGAAAATAAACATAAATACGGTAGCCTAGGCCTAGATGTTTTTCAGCCATATCGCCCGGGTAGGGGCGACCGTCATTGGGTAAGACAGCCCGGGGAGGAAGGGTTAAATATAGTGTTTGTTGGCTTAATTGGCTTAACGTTTTGGTTCCGATGCGAGGCGAGGCACTCGTACTGGGCCTCACCGCCTCTCTCTCTCCCACCCCGTCCTCCTCAGCCAACACAGCCGCCTTGCCTATCATCCGCCGCTTCATCCTCGCAAGTGTGGATTAGGGGGTCGCAAATTTAGTGGAAATGGCGGATTTCCCTTATAATTCTATGGGCTGGTTCGCACATGTGGAATCGACCTCGCAAATGTGGAATATTATATTTTTTCCATTTTTGACCCCCCCCTCGCAAATACTGTACAGTATGGAGGATCGCATATTTCAAACTTGCATATTTGGAGGATGGACTGTAATTTCTATCTATCAATCTCTCTCCTTTATACATTAACATAACTATGTCTTATTTGGACTTTTTGTAATCTATGAATCATTTCTAATGCGATGGAAGTGAAAACAATATTATCCTTCCAACACTCAAATAATAAAATGAAAAAGAGTCAATCAAAATGTCTCCTTTGTCCTTTCAGAAACTTAAGTCCGTCTCATGATAGTTCGTATGTTATCGATCACTTCCCCCTCTGCAACTCTCTCTCTCTCTCTATCTATCTATCTCTCTAATGCATCTACAGTACAGTATGTACCCCAATTTTGCGAGAAATTGGTCGACATTGCAGGCCGCAAAAGTGGAATTCGCAAAATTGGATTAACTAACCTTATGGGGCAAAATGAATATGGTCGACATTTCATCAGTGACGGCCCAATTTTTCGTGATTTCCGTAATTTATTTGCTTTGTTTGTACACACATATATGTAATTATACACAATAAAGAAAAATACAGAAAAACATTATATAAAACATATGTAGTCGATTCCGAATCAGTAAGGGAGTTTGAAAGTAATCTTGATAAAGCATGGGGAAGACACGATTTGAAGTTTGATTATAAAGCAAAAATACAGAATAGTAAAAATGTTGCGTCTGCTACCGCTGCCGCCAACACCGTGAACAACCGCAGCAGTGCAAGTACTGGTGCTGAGCTGGATACACAGGCCTAGTTTGCCTTTTTCCAGAGGATCTACTGTAAGAAACTGTAAGAAGACATTATCATTATCCTTGAGAAAATCAAATTAAATGAGCAATTGAGCATTTACCTAGACTCGAAAGATGGCTGGGCTTGCGGGGATGGAGGGAGGGTGTCCGAGGCTTGGGTGGCCCGGGGGCCCCCACCGAAAACTAGTGCGGACAGCCCCACTTTCTTACGGCGCCACCCGCAAAAGTAGAGTTACATCGCAAAATTAGGTTTTCATCAAAAATTGGTTAGTGGGGTCTCGGTCGCAAAATCAGAACACGCAAAATTGGGGTAAGTACTGAATCTCCTCCGTCGCCATGGAGGTGTGGTGTGGAGGTAAATGTGCTGGAAAGTGTGAAAAGGAACAGCTTGAGATGGTTCGGCCATATGGAACGTATGGAAAGCGAGAGAATGACAAAGAGGGTGTACGAGAGCGAGGTGGAGGGATAGAGAGGGAGAGTTAGGCCGATAGATAGGTGGAAGGATGGAGTGAGGAAGTATATGAACGAAGGCGGTGCTGGTTGGGGGGAGGGGCGTCGACTGACTGGGGACAGAGGTGCATGGAGGCGGTTCGTTCGTGGCCACCCCTTCGGGGATCGCCGCATCAGGCAATAGATAGATAGATAGATAGATAGATTTACCTATTTGTAGTTTACAGGAATTGAGGAGCGCTCGTGTTGTCCTGTCTTAGTTACTTTATAATCAATCCATTTTACTTAGACAAGTATCGTAATGGATATTCCCAAATCCCAGTATTTTGGACTAACATATCATAGCTTATGTTGTCCTATTTCCATATTTACTCTTATCCAACCTAGATTTGAACATGTTAATGTTCTTCGCTCTCACCACCTCCTCCTCCAAGTTGTTCCAAGTCTATACTTCTATATGGGAAGCTGAATTTCTTTGTGTCCTTACTACATCTGCCCTTCCTCAGTTTAAACTTGTGTCCTCTTGTCCTTCCATTATCCCTCACGAATAGATCTTCCCTATCTACTCGTTCCAAACTTTTTACTCCCTTGAACATCGTTATTAAGTCGCCTCGTTCCCTTCTCTCTTTCAAGGTAGGCAGTTGTAATGTCTTAAGTCTTTCCTCATATGTCAACTTCTTCAATCTTGGGATCATCTTCGTTGCTATCCTTTGGACTTTCTCTAATTTGTTTATGTGTTTTTTCAAATGTGGTGACCATATCACTGCTGCATATTCTAATCTTGGTCTTATCATAGTCATTATCAGTTTTCTTAACATTTCTTCGTCCAAATAGTTAAATGCCACTCTCATATTGGTTATTATTCCATATGCTCCTCCAATGATAATGTTAATATGCTTCTCCGGCGATAGATCATCTTGTATTATCACTCCAAGGTCCTTCTCATGAGGTGTTTTGCCGATTATTTGAATTCCTAATTTGTACTCCCAGCTTGGCCTTATCTCACTTGTTCCCACTTCCAAAACATGACACTTTTCTGCATTGAAACTAATTTTCCAGGTTTGGCTCCATCTGTGCAACTTATCTAGGTCCTTTTAAAGATCCTGACAACTTTCTATACAGGTGACATTCTTCATGAACTTAGCGTCATCTGCGAACATATTCATATGACTATTCAAGTTTTCTGGCATCTTACTTGTTCCCACTTCCAAAACATGACACTTTTCTGCATTGAAACTAATTTTCCAGGTTTGGCTCCATCTGTGCAACTTATCTAGGTCCTTTTGAAGATCCTGACAACTTTCTATACAGGTGACATTCTTCATGAACTTAGCGTCATCCGCGAACATATTCATATGACTATTCAAGTTTTCTGGCATGTCGTTTACATGCCATGTATGACGCTTGGCGAGTTGAGTGGAGAGCGCAACCATTAACTGGCCACCTTCGCTCCATTAACCCTTAACTGTCGGCGCGCAACTTATGTCGTGTGAAATAAATTTGGACTATGTGGCGGTTCACAACTTAGTCGAGCGCCATTTTCACCACGTAATGTTGCTGAGAGAGAGAGCTGAGCGGTGTGAGGAGCGTAGCAACTCTATGACCGTCACCCACCACCGCGGTGGACCAACTGAACTGTATTCTAACTTCCTCCCCCTCTCCTCACTCGCTACACAGGGAATTATGTAGGGAAATTACCTAATTACAGGGTTTTTGCACTCGTGTTGCACGATCGTTGCAAGAGAACCAGTGGTCGTACAAGGAGGGTTCGAGTGTCATTGGAAAGCTCTGTTTACGCCCTTTCAGGGATAGATACTTGTTTTACGCTCTGGGTCTTATTTAGGCATGAAAATGATCACGTAAACAACCCTATTTAGGGTAAAAAAAAAACGCTGGGCGCTACGGTCAAATAGACCACCTAGCCCGCTAAATAAGGGTTAAGGATGACATACAATTGTGGCCCTCTTCAATTAATGGTTCACGTGCAGACCAAACCCTATTAACCCTTCCCACACGGGGCCGCCCTCCTAAGGACGTTGTTGAGATCCAGGCGATATGGCCGAAAAACGTATTTAATAGGCTACCCGTATCTTTGTTATTTTAACTGCTAGAAAATTCCCACGCATCTCTAAACGTACTGCGGTTTCCAATCTGTAGACTGGCGTTGAGTAGAGCTCTATAAGTCAACTGGTTCAGTTGTGATGACGATTTCCGTGGAGAGAGTTTCGAGGCGATGTTAGCAATATGACACACTTTTTAACACTAAATCTGTCTTAGCAGACCACACACCAACAAAGCTCCGACGTCTGCTTGGTTTCGGAGGTGCGTGCAGCTGTGTTTACATACGTCGGATGCGCGGCTTTCAAAACAAGCTTAACCCTCCAGCCCCGGCTATGTATTATATATATATTCCCCGAAACCCGGGGTTTTTGGCCGAAAAACATCTAGCCTAGGCTACCGTATCTTTGTTATTCTGACTGCTTCCGCATTCCCGCGCATCCCCAAGCGTAGATGTGTTTCTTACCTGTAGAATGGCGTTAAGTAGAGCTCTCTAAGTCAACTGGTTCAGTTGTGATGATGATATAATTGGAGATAACTTTATGGCAAAAACAGCCACTTTACACTACTTTTCGATACTTAACAACAACATGCAGGCACACACGAACAAGCGACGCTCTCCTTCTTGTGGCCGGAGATGCGGGGCGTCGGTCCAGCCGGCTGTTGTTTACATGCGTCGGACCGACGCCTCGCACACCAAGCTCACAGGCCTTTAACCACTGGGCGTTAAATAGCCCTTCCGGGCAGCTCTGATATGCTTTTTTATGGGCGTTCAAGAGCCCTTCCGGGAAAGAAGGGTTAATAGGCTTTCAAGCTTAGGGGTTGCAAGGGGACACCCGGGCTTCTGCCCATCTGCCGCGGTGTCCTTTTAAAATGCTGCCCGGGCGGGAAGGGTTAACTAGATTACGTTTAGGCCACACACGCCTCACACATGGTTACCTGATGTCCACCCCTCGTGGTCAACCACCTGAATGCCAACATTACCATACATCATTGACTGTTTTTCACTTTCTTTGTATTTGTCCCGTCTATGCATCTGCAAGACGGCGATTCTTGCTGAACACCTCATTACATGACATCCTCTCTGACTCAGACTCTTTCAATTTCACCCTTATTTGTCACTTCCTGAGAGCTATAAATTTATACAATGACATATAACTGCTGACACATACTGTACGTGACTTAAAACTCTGTATCACCCCCTCCAACACTAGCTTTGAGAGGGCCTAGGCCCAGTGGGCTAGTATAAAATAAAAGCATCATCAACAACATCTAATGCATCCACTCACTCATAGATAACACGCAGCTGCAAGCACGACCTCCCGAAATCCATCCTTCTGAATCCTCCCTTCCTCGCGAGGACAGAGTCCACCTGGCCAAGCTGAGATGCGGACACCATCCAGCTCTTCTGACCTATCAGAAGAGACTGGATGACTCCGTCGTCGACACCTGCCCGGGTTGTAACACAGCACCCCATACCATAAAACACATAATAGAAGACTGCATTTCACACAACCACTTACACCAACAACACAATTTACACTATTTGAGAGCTCTGTGGGAAAGCCCGACCGTGGCCATGGCCTTCCTTAAGAACTCGGGGATGTTCGGCCAGGCAGCTTAGGGAACAACAACAACAACAACAACATCTAATGCATCTATCATATCCTTTATACATTAAGGGGACCGACCGGTTAATTTAGGCTTAAAAAACTCGAAATCCTGAAAACACCAATAGGTGTTTACTCAACAAGAGTCAACATCCCTTCATACGCCAGTGAAATGTTATTAGTGAAAACCCATTGGAAATTGTTTTTTTTTATGTTTTCCAAACTTTTCCTGTAATTCTAAAAACGTTATATAGCGAACTTTGAAATTAACATGCTCAGTAACTACTGGTCGCACGAGGAGCATACCTATATAAATCGAAAGAGCGTAAGCTACTCTACAACCTCCCATACGCTCTATCTTCTACTTTGCCATGTTCCTGCGTAAAATATTGTAAATCTAAAAAACAAAAGTAAAAATGTTCACCTAATTACCTTAGACTTTCACCTGTTTTCTCAGTACCTATATTGCCGCACTATCGGATGTTATTCTACAGTTATTATTGGACCTATAGGAATGGTGTATATACCATTGGAAAGGTAATTAAAAACACTAAAAGGCCTATAAAGCCAATTTACTCTAGTATTTTTTTTTTTCACAATATGTCGTCAAAGTTGTAATTTTCTATAAATATATTCGCCTGAATCCGTAATCACCTAAATCGAACAAGTACACAAAATATATAATTTTTTTTTTATAGAAACTACAGATACACCTTTTGTGAGTTGTTTGATCACATAAAACATGTGCTATTGGGATTTCTGTAGGAGTTTATCATTTTCTGCAGTGCTATGATTTTCAACGTTTTTTTTACGTAAATTGCAAGAAAAAAAGCAAAAAAAAATTTTTTTTTTTTTTATCTAGTTTTATGGTCATATTATACACCTGTGCCAAATTTCATTTAAATTGAAAGTAAGACCTGGAAGTTTGTAATTAACCGGTCGGTCCCCTTAACATAACTATGTCTTATTTGGACTTTTTGTAATCTATGAATCATTTCTAATGCGATGGAATTGAAAAATATTATATCCTTCCAGCACATAGATAAACAAGAAATAAGAGACAGTCAACAAAAAATATTCCCCCGTCTTCTCTGCAAATAGGCGCGAGGTTCCGAGCGTCGGGAGATTTAATTTTATTTATTTTTATTTTTTCCCCACCGTTTATTTTCGCCTTGAAAGTGTATCTGCACAAATTGATTGAGAAATATTGTAACATGTTTTTAATTGACATTTGTGTAATTTTTGCTGATTATGAGTGGGTGGAATTTTGTTTTCTTTAATTCCATCGTATCGGAAATTATTCGCAGATTATATAGAGACCTAATAACATACACTTTTAAGTGTGTTCAATAGTTTTGCATTATCAATAGAGTTATAACTTCTCTACACTCTGGTCTATTGAACCATAATAAAGAGAGAGGGACTGTCACTGTCCCCGACAGTGACAATCAGTCTGATGATGATAATGATAGGATGGACAATATTTCTGTGTTCTCTGGTTTCGATGAGTACGATCAGCATGCCTGGGAACCCTGAGGGGGCCGATGTGCTAGCTGTAGCACAAGGCTTATCAACATCATCACAGTAACGGGGTCGGGGTTGAGGCCGGGACGGGTCGGGGAAGGAGTACAGCGGCGGGGATATCTACCGAACGTCAACACATCTATTCACACAAATAAGTCAGTAACAGGTCCAAAACAGTTCTTATTGATGCTTAATGTATTCTATGTTATATCATTATACGATGTTGGTGGTATAATTATTATGTTCCTTCCAACAACCAACTATACTCCTAAAATCGATTAATGAAATTTACAAACACATGTGGCAGTCCGTGGATTCGAATCCAGGATGCTCACACCGAAAATCAACACCTTATGCATCGCACCACGAAGACAGTTAAAGAATGGTGGACACTGCCTACGATTTATTATGCAACTTCGAATCCTGCATATCAATCTAAGCATGTAATATAAGTTGGCTGAAGGTAGGCAAAAAGGGCCAAAAGGGGGACTTTGGGAAAGTGGCTGGAACGAATTGATTAATTCCCATAAGGCCTGTTATTTCTAAAACACGGTTTTGATATACACTGTACGTACAGGGTACATATTAACCGTGTATATCAAGACCTGACTGTATTGCAATAAGAGAACCCCCGTAGAGCGAGGGAAGCAAGGCGACACTGCTTGATGACAACAAGTGCATCTGAAGCGCACCATAACTGATGAGCTTATTTTACTTACTCTATTATATTTAAAGAATACTTTCTATTTTTTACATTTTGTCTTGAATATTTTACTAATTTTTACTATACTGTACTTTCATAGTGGCATCCATGACAAATGACGTTCCATAGGTATTTTCACAGTGTCGCCGGGAAGATAATTCTACAGTATTTTGTTGGAAGGCATATGGAGTATTCCAGCTTAGCCTATGGGCCAAATAGGATCATAATATAATTAATGGCACTATGTCATTTAACTCCAGAGCCACTACTAGATATTAGGTTTTCCTCACTTCCCTTCGGGTTGTCAAACCCGTAGTACTGCTCCATTTTATTTATACTTAATTTTTTTGGTTCAATATATTTACATACATACATACATACATACATACATAAAATTTTAAGACTTGAGTGTTCCACACATAAGTGCAGTTTCAGTCTCTTGTCCTAATGGCGGCATTCCAGGCAACCCTGTTAAGGGCTGCTTCACTTGTCAAGTTCTTGGATTTGAGATTGGCACGTATAGTCCGATCCCAGGTCTTCCTCGGTCCACCCCTTGGTGCAGCTCCCTCCACAATCACAGACCTGCATTTTTTCACCCAATTTTGTTCATCCATTCTCTCCACATGTCCATACCATCCCAGTCTACTTGTACGCATCATCTCGCTAACACTTTATACCTAAACGTCTCCTCAGCTGAACATTTTTTATTCTATCCTGTAGCCTGGCCCCACACATCCATCTCACCATTCTCATCTCATTACGCTCCATTCTGTTGACATCCTCTACTTTAATGGCCCATGTTTCTGAGGCATACGTCATTGTACTTCTAACACATGAGGCATACACCTTTCCCTTCAGGGGGAGAGGCATTCTTTTCATGGTCAGGATTGGCATCAGTTCTCTGAACTTCCCCCAGCCACACCTAATTCTAGCAACAATGGCAGCCTCGGCCCCACCACCGGCAGAGATGGTATCTCCTAGGTAACAAAACTTGTTCACCAGCTCCAAAGACTCATTTCCAAAATTCACAGCCACAGGATCATCACCTAACACAAGCTCGCCTTTGCACACTACGCACTCAAATTTCTCTATTTCTGACTTTTCCTTCGGCAGGGGTCCCTTTATTCTGCTACAGTTCTTACTCCCATGGTGTACCCAACATCGACAGATGCTACATCGAATCGAGTTAGCACCCACACCCTTTCCACACACTGCACATGGGTATGCACCGCTCTTTTCTACATTGCCTTGTCTCAATCTACAATGCATAACCTTGATGTTGTTAATATTGACTCTTAAACCCTTGCTCGCCATGCTCTCTCTCCATCTTCTGAATTTGGCCTCAGCATCTTGCATATTGTCAGCTATTAGGACTAAATTGTCTGCATAAAACAGTTCCAATGGGAGTCCGCCTCTAAAAACTCTAGACAGTGCCTCCAGGACCATAATAAAGAGGAGGGGGCTTAACACTGAACCCTGATGAACTCCAACACTGACTGCGAACTCATCACTCAGTACACCCTTCACGCTCACCGCACTTCGCGAATCCTCATACATCTTCATTATCACACGCACCAGCCACTCTTCCACGCCAAGTTTCCTCATAGCCCACTGCACAACATCTCTAGGCACCCTATCAAAGGCCTTCTCCAGGTCTACAAACACAAAGTAAAGATCCCTGCCATTTAGTAAGTATCTTTCCTGTATCTGCCTGACTATGAAGCACTGGATGTATTCCAGAACGATTTCGCAGGACTACGGGAGTTTTTCAAGTCACAAAAGTGGGATCAATTGTTATATGAAAGTGAGGTACACAAAAAACACAAGGCATTCATGGAGGTATATGATACTGTTATGAAAACCTTTGTCCCAAAGTACATTAATAACAGAAAAAAAGGAAATTGCAAAGAATGGTTTAATCGCGAATGTAGGCAAGCACAGGAACCAAAAAAACAAAGCCTGGAAAAAGATGAGAAACTGGGATTCAGAAGAAAACAGGAAAAAGTATAAAGAGGAGAGAAACAAATACTTGTACACAGAAATGAGGAGGAGGTCAGAGGCAAACCATGAGAAAGGGATAGTGGAGAACTATGAAAGGAATCCAAAAATGTTTTTCAAGTTTGTAAACGGCAAAAGGAAGATAAAAGCCACAATCCTAAAAATTAAAAGTGGAAACAGAATCATAGAAGATGATACAGAAATTGCGGAAGAACTAAATAGAAATTTTGCATCAGTATTTACAAAAGAAGGAGAATTCATTGCACCAGTAAACAATGAGATAGGTATAGAGGAAATGCCGGAAGTCACATCTAACAGAGAAGAGCTCATAGACAAAATGAGTAAGGTGGATCCAAACAAAGCCGCCGGACCGGACGGAGTATCAGGCTGGATTATTAAAGAAAATGCCAAGGAACTGAGTATACCAATATATGATATAATGACCAAATCATTGGACACGGGGATAGTACCTACAGAATGGAAAAGAGCAAACATTATTCCTATATTTAAGGGAGGAATCAGAGATAAACCACTGAATTAGACCTGTATCACTATTGAGCATCTTCATGAAAATTCTTGAAGGATTAATAAGGGACAAATGGGTGAACTACCTGGAATCCAAAAGATTAATTACTGACTGACAATTTGGATTCAGAGGAGGCAGATCATGTGTAAGCAACTTGTTGAGTTTTTACTCTAGAGTAATAAACACAGTGGACCAGAGGGATGGATGGGTAGACTGTGCCTACCTAGACTTTAAAAAGGCATTTGACAAAGTTCCACACAAGAGATTGCTGTGGAAATTAAAACATGAGGGAAAAGTAGGAGACAAACTGCTGAAATGGATGGAGAGCTACCTTAGCGAAAGACAGATGAGAACAACAGTAAGGGGGAAATCGTCAAACTGGACTCAAATTACGAGTGAAGTACCTCAAGGATCTGTCCTAGCCCCAATCAAGTTTTTAATATTTGTAAATGACTTACCTGAGGGACTAACAAGCTACATGAGCATGTTTGCGGACGATGCTAAGCTGCTTAAAACGATCAGAACCCAGGAGGATTGCCTCGAACTCCAATCAGATTTGCAAAAGATCCATGAATGGAGCATCAAATGGAATATGGAGTTCAATGCAGGAAAATGTAAGACTAGAAATGGGTAAAAGCAAGTACAGACCTAGAAAAGATTATAAACTAGGAAACGAAGTGATCCCAAAGCAGAAAAATAAAAAGACTTGGGGATAGAATTTAAGGATAACATGTCTCCGGAAAGCCACGTAAATAAGATAGTGAGAGAATCACTAGCACTATTGGCAAATATCAGGATGTCTTTCAATTATCTTAATGAAAACACCATGAAACAAATAATAACGGCAAGACCCAGGATGGAATATGCATCTGTAGTGTGGTCCCCTCACATGAAGAAACATATCCACAAAATTGAGAGGGTACAGAGAGCAGCTACGAGGATGATCCCAGGTTTGGAAAATTTGGAGTACCAAGAGAGGCTCGAGAGATTGAATCTACCTACACTGGAACAGAGAAGGAAACGAGGACAGCAAATTCAGATATACAAATATGTTAGAGGTATTGACAAAATCGACCAAGAAAACTTCATAGAGAGGGATGGAGGTGAGAGAACAAGAGGTCACAGCTACAAACTGAATGTGCCTAATAGTAAATCCGATCTGAAAAGTAAAAGATTTCCTACCAACTCGATTAGTGGGTGGAACAAATTGCCAGCCTAAGTAGTGTCTGCACCATCAGTGCATAGTTTCAAAGCACAGTATGACAAACATATCTTAGGAGGTGGGAATTAACGAGCATGCTCACTCTCGCAAATACAACTAGTGTAAGCACACACACACACACACACCCACCCACCCACCCACCCACCCACCCACCCACCCACCCACCCACACAAACATATAGCCGTCTGGCTGGCTCGGTTGATAGCATGCCTGCTTCCTATCTTGCAGGTCTCGCGTTCAATCCCCGCTCAGGTTGAAATCTTTTTTTGAGATATAGCCGGCGGTTACCGTCTCCCCATGATCAAGGGAGATGGGTAATGGTGTCTGGTTGATTAAAAAAGTGTCGAGCGCTTGAGAATTCTCGAAGGAGGAGATACGGGCGCTATATAAGTAACCAGACGATTATTATTATTATTGATTATACAGTATACAGTATATACTGTATACTGTATATACAGTATATGCAATATGCATATATTCAGTATGCAGTATGTACAGATTTCTGTCCTTTTTTCTGTGAATTAAGTCGATACCAAGGCTGTTGGCAGCTTTACTGCCTGAACAACTCTTTATTATAGTGTTGGGGATAGGAAGCAGGGCTGGTTCCATGTCAGTTGAACCAGTGCCACTTCAACCAGTGCCACTTTAACCAGTGCTAACTCAACCAGTGGCCACTTCAACCAGTGACCATTTTAACCAGTAACCTAACCTAACCTACTGGTTAAAATGGTCACTGGTTGAAGTGGCCACTGGTTGAAGTGGCCACTGGTTGAGTTAGCACTGGTTAAAGTGGCACTGGTTCAACTGACCTGTCACCAGCAGGGCTGGATGCTTACAGATGGTTCAATCTTTCAATAACCTTGAGTAACTTTACTTATGGCAAAGGCAGGAAGGAACCTTGGCTTTTAAGTGTACTCTTTCCTTATCCTAATTTACATAATATAAAGGTTGGCCTGTAAAAGACAAGAAGGGAAGAGCTCAATACATGTCTTAAAACACCTGAGTCTATATTTTCAGAAACATTTACCAGTACAATTTGTATCATATGACTGCCATATCTTGACTTCTGATGTCATTATTGATGCCTAAAGCATATCATAAACTTATGATTGCATAGTTTTTCTAGTACAGACAAGTTATGTCATAAATAGGAATTACATTGCAAATTCTGTTATGATTTGTCATGACTTCATGTCATAGTCGATCAATTTTCAAAGTTCGCAATCACCTCAATCCTCAACATTTTCAGATTACAGTACTGTAGATTATTATTCTACCTTAGGTTATACTATCTTAAGTTAATTTAGGTTATATTAAACTAATCTGGTTTTTACATGGGGTCTGAATTGATCTGAGGTAATGATAACAGTAGAAGAGGTATAAGATAGTTTGACTGTAAGGGGTGGAATAGAAATAATAAAACAAAATAATGGTGTATTTGTTTGTCTAAAGAGACACTTCTTTTTATGAAAGCTAAAAAATAATGAATAAAAGGGATTACCGGTATGTAATTGAAAAAGTTAAAACCATATTATGTGTGAATGTCAACAGCGCACCACCAAGAAGAAGTCTGCCCCCAAGACTCCATCCAAGTCCACAAAAAACGCCAAAAAGGAAGATGACGACCCCATCAGCAAACCTTACAGCTGCGAACGTAAGCTATACATACCCTTTACATGTCTTACAAACTAATGAGTCTTTTTGTGCCAGAAAGGCCAGCTAATCATTCCCCAAAAGCTGCTGGACATTCAAAGACCTGTACTATACCGTATTGTAGTTTAGTTGTTTTTTTATTTGAATCTTTTCACCTAATGGCAACGCATAAGGCTGCCTCTCTCGGTTATTTTTGCAGGAACTGATTCCATGTATTCTTTTATATTTTAGGTTTCAGTAACAGGTAATGCGGCATTTGGGCTCTGTTTGGTCACATCTACAGTAATTATTTGTATATGCTGTAGTATACTGGTAACTGTAAAGTCATCATGAGATTTGTTTCAGATTTGAACAGCTTGGGCTTTTTAGGAAATGATTGGCTCATTTTTGCTGCCTAAAAAATTCATAGTAAATCCTGTTTATATCCCGCTCTGCCAGCCAAAATTATTTTTGCTTAGTGAGGCTGTTTCATCCTTGTGCTTGGATCTGTGCTATTGATAAAAATATAAATTTGCACAATGCAGTTTTATATTTAATTTAGTCAATAATCTTTAATGTATTAGTTTTTATATTATTGTGTATTTATATTTATGTTCTTTTACAAGGCAGTATAGTCCTAGGACACTGCATGATTTGCCAGATATTGTGGATAACCCTAGACCCCATAATTGGTATAATTCTAGTCCTCGTACTCACCTTGGTCGTAAAATGACCCAGCATGATAATTTGTTACCATCTGAAAAGATCTATTCATCACATATAAGAAGGAATATTGTTTGTTGTACCAAGTTAATTTTGGGTTTATAGCATTGTTATATTCTTCTCTACTGTACCTGTACTGTATTGAAGCAGTCGGACAGCTGCATGTAAACAGATTGAAATATATGGCGTGGAAAGCCGACACATTTTGGAAATATTTGCCTTATATCTAATACATTAAGAAGCGAACAAAACCGTTTGTTCATGAATTGTTTGCTTCCACCTGAATAATCCTTTCAGATTATTTGAGTGGAGCAAACAATAAAGTGGAACAAATGTGTTCTCATCGGTGTGGTTATAATATGCGGTGGTTGTGTACCTCAATCAGAAACCACCCGAACCATCCGCAGGGATAAACCCCATACATGCGTACAGCACTACAGCTGGCCTGATATTATACTACTAGTGCTAGCGAAGCCTCATGGTATACTACACCCAGGTTCAGAACCCTGTACTGGTAGGCTGAAAGTGGCAGTCTTAAAGACACTATGTTCTGTACCCTCTGGCTCCTTTTGTCCGAGGTAGCCCCAGGGAGCCAGAAACAGACCCACGGTGGATCATTCAATGCCAGAAGGTCGCTATTTGGTAATTTTTTAGCGGGTTCACATACCTTTGCTGTCCCAAACACAGATATCAGCAATGGGCTTAGCTTTTGCCTAAAAGAGCAGCAATCTGCAAGGCAGCTTGGTTTAACCCACTAGGTAATCCAAGATAGGATAACCTAGTAGGGAGGAGAGTTTATGTATAATCCCTCATCTGCTATCAGTGCCGCTGGTGCCACTCACACAATATATACTGTATACAGGTATATATATTTTGTTTAACTATGAAAGGCATTTTTCTTTTCTTTTTTTCTTTTTTTTTTTCCCCCAAGCAGGATAAGGAGGAAACAGGGATTTATAATTTTTTTAATTATTATTATAAATATGCTTTTCGCATTAGTAGTTTTACTTGTTGCTAAAATATTTTTCAGTTTTAATGCCTTTTTCATAAAGTGAATATATAAAGCATTTTGTTTGATGGTGGAAGTTGCAGAAGTGAGATAAACATTACAGCCTCACACAGACACTCACACTCCACATGCCTGCCACTTACTTGATAACTAGATATAGGATGTACTGATAAATAAAGAGTAAAATGTACAGGCAAAACAGTAAATTGTTTCCCACATACTGGTATGATCTGAGGTAAATTATAACCCTGGCTATTGAGATCTTGAGCGGATGAACAACTGTAGATCGACCATCCTCCTTGTTGTTGTCCTCACTATTATCAAGTAGTTATTCAAAGTTATAATAGCCTTTGTTTTTATTTCACTCACAGCAAAGGTAGGAAGAAAATTTGCTTTTTGACTGATTAGCCTAGCATCAATGACTTTATTCAACATATTCCTAATTCCTAATGATTTTGTCTTCAATAATTGTAGAGGCTTGTAAATAGCAATACCTTGTTACATCCTATTAGGTGGAATCACTTGAACCCTCATCCATTCTCTAGACATGACCGTACCACCTCAAAGTACTTCTCTCTATCCACTCAACCACTCCACATTCAATACCCAAAGCTTGCTCTTCCATTCCAAAAAAAACATACACTTCCCTATTACTTGGCTCATCTAGCCTATTCACACCAGCTGCCATTCTGAAAGAGCTCATCTCCACAGCTCTCAATTTGGAGATGTCCTTGTCACTTGCTGTCCATGTCTCACTTCCATACGAGAGTGTTGGAAGCAGCACACTGTGACTTTTTCACATCTTTTCTTACAGTTCCTTACAGTAGATCCTCTGGAAAAAGGCAAACTAGGCCTTTGTATCCAGCTCAGTGCCAGTACTTGCACTGCTGCGGTCGTTCACGATGTTGGCGGCGGCGGTAGCAGACGCAAATTTTTTACTATTCTGTATTTTTGCTTTATAATCAAACTTCAAATCTTGTCTTCCCCATGCTTTATCAAGATTACTTTCAAATTTCCTTATTGATTCGGAATCGACTACATACTGGGGCAGTGCGTTCCACTCATTTACCACTCTATCACAAAATGAATTCTTTGCCTTTTCAAGCTTATTTCTTTCTTTGTAAATTTTCTTAGAGTGTCCTCTCGTTCTTGTTCCCTCCCGCATCAAGAAGATACCTTCACACACATCCTCATCATACATTCCTGACACTATCTTAAAAGTCTCTATCATATCCCCTCTCTTTCTCCTATATGCCAGTGTCGGAAGCCCCAGTGTCCTCAACCTCTGCTCATAGCCCGCGTTCTTCAACGTTGGTACTAGCTTGCTAGCTCTCCTCTGCACTTTCTCCACTGCTTCTATATGCTTTACCATATATGGAGCCCACACCTGGTTCGCATATTCCAGGTGCGGCCTAACCAGCGCTGTATAGAGATTCCTGAATATTTCTTCGTCAAGTGACACAAATGTCCTCCTTATCAGCCCTACAATTCTATTGGCTTTGTTTATCTTTTCCGCTAAATGTTCTGAGAAATTGAACTTATTGTCTATCACTACTCCTATATCCTTTTCTGCATTAACTTCCTCCATCGCTTCATACATACTGTATCCTACCTTGTCTATCTTGCTTGTCCCAATCTGCATGTACTGTACTTGCATTTTTTTTGGATGAAAAGGCATTAACCAATGTTCAGACCATCCCTTCATGCCCTCCACATCTCCTTGAAGCAAACCCACATCTTCCTTACTCCTCACTCTTCTATACAGCTTAGTGTCATCCGCATACAGGTATATCTCACTTCCATTAGTTATAACTTCAGTTAAGTCGTTGATAAATATAACTAACAGTAGTGGTCCCAACACAGATCCCTGAGGTACCCCACTTGTAATTTCCCTCCACCCCGAGCCTATTCCATTCACCAGTACCCTCTGTCTCCGATCTTTCAGGAAGGCTTCTATCCATTTCACACATTTCTCCCCTATATTATAGCTTCTAACTTTCTCTATTAACCTTTTATGTGGGACCTTATCGAAGGCCTTCATAAAATCGCAATATACCACGTCTATAACATCACCATCCTCCAGAATTTGCATCCAATCATCTACCACCTTAATTAGCTGTAGTACCGTCGACCTCCCTGGCAAGAATCCGAACTGTCTCCCACTGAAAAGTTGGTTTGATTTCATATGCTCCATTATTCCTTCTCAATTACCGTTTCCATTAGTTTACACACAACACTTGTCAAACTGACTGGTCTATAATTTCCTGGGTCATTTCTCTTTCCCTTCTTAAAAATAGCTGTTATGTTCGCCTCTCTCCAGTCCATCGGGATTTGTCCTGTATTAAAAGATACCTCAAATAAAAAATGTAATGGCTCTACTAACATCTCACTTCCTTCCTTTATGATTCTTGGATGTATCCCATCCGGTCCCGGTGACTTACTTCTGTTCATTTTTTCTATAGCCCTTCTTATTCTAGCATGGGAAAACTCTATTAGTTCTAGTGCCGGTGCCTGTTTGATGGGAATAGTAGGCACTGCATCGTCCGACTCCACTGTTAGTACCTCCCCAAAGTATTTCCCCAGCACCTCTGCTTTCTCCTTATCAGTTTCTGCTCTATTCCTATCATCCAATTCTCCTATCAGTTTTGGGATACCTACTCTTCTTGTTAACTTTTTCTGAATGTACTTCCAGAATATTTTTGGATTATCCTTCACGTTTTTTGCAATCTCTCTCTGCCTCTCCTTCACCTCCCTCCTTGTCTCCCACCTTATTTTATTGTTTATTTGTCTACGTTCCAAATCCACTTCTTTAGCTTCTGTACTAGACCCCCTGTTCTTTTTTAACACTTATTCTATCCCACAATCGTTTCTTTCTTCTTATCAATATCCAAAGCTTTCTTTTCATTGGTAATTCTGGGTTCGTTCTTTTCCTCAATTTTGTTTTATCCTTATATTCCCTTACTGGTACACATTTGGATATAGCATTCTCCAGTTTGACTCTAATCTTCCTCCACATTCCTTCAGCGTCTTCACCGTTCAAGTATTCCCCCCAGTCAATGTCCAAAAACATTCTCAGCAGCTCATAATCTGCTCTATCATACATGTATATTTTTTTTATTGCTTTTATTATCTCTCTTTTAATATTGCAACTAAAACTTATACAGGCATGGTCACTACGACCTATAGGGCTATCCACATTGACATGTTCCACTATATCCTCCTCATTGCTAAAAATCAAATCAAGTACACTCCCCTGCGTCCCATCTCTATATCTTGTCATCTCTGTAATATGTTGTGTTAAAAAACAATCTCTCACTTTCTCTATAAACTTGTTTTCCAGGCTACACTGTCCCGCTGGGCAACAATTTGCCCAGTTGATCCTTGGCAAATTGAAATCTCCAATCAAAATCTTATATTAATTTTGTTCTCTCTATTATCAATTTCCTCAATTGCTTTCAGTAGGTTATCATCCTCTTCCCTACTATTATTTGGGCTTCTATATATAGAGGCAATTAGAATTGACCCTCTTGCACATTTTACTTCAATACACGACTAACTATTATTCTTTTCAGAATACAATCAAGTTGTCCAATTACCTTTCTCCCTTGCATTTTTCTCTCTTTTATCTCGCTCTCCATTTTACCGTATTTACACAGTACAGCTCCCAAATACTTGAAACGTTCAACCTCTTCCAGTACTGTACAGTACTGTACTTCATTTCTCATATTTATTTTACAACTTTTCTCATGTTCTTTCTTGATTTTATATATTGCCTTAAAGTCTATGGTTTTATGCCTTTTTCTCTCAAACACCATTAACTTACATTTCCCTACATTGACCTTTAACTTCCTATTTTTGCATACCATGTCAAAGTCTGTGACCACTCTCTGAAGTTCTTCCACATTTTCTGCCATCAGGACTGCGATCGTCCGCATACATACATACATACATACATACATAACATTTTAAGACTGAGTGCTCCACACATACTGCACGTTTCAGTCTCTTGTCCTAATGGCGGCATTCCAGGCAACCCTGTTAAGGGCTGCTTCACTTGTCAAGTTTTTGGATTTGAGATCGGCACTTATAGTCCGATCCCAGGTCTTCCTCGGTCCACCCCTTGGTGCAGCTCCCTCCACAATCACAGACCTGCACTTTTTCTCCCAATTTTGTTCATCCATTCTCTCCACATGTCCATACCATCCCAGTCTACTTGTATGCATCACCTCGCTAATACTCTTTATACCTAAACGTCTCCTGAACTTATCATTTGTTATTCTATCCTGCAGCCTGGCCCCACACATCCTTCTCACCATTCTCATCTCATTACGTTCCATTCTGTTGACATCCTCTACTTTAACGGCCCATGTTTCTGAGGCATACGTCATTGCTCTTCTAACACATGAGGCATACACCTTTCCCTTCAGGGGGAGAGGCATTCTTTTCATGGTCAGAATTGGCAGCAGTTCTCTGAACTTCCCCCAGCCACATCTAATTCTAGCGACAGTGGCAGCCTCGGCCCCACCACCGGCAGAGATGGTATCTCCTAGGTAACAAAACTTGTCCACCAGCTCCAATGACCCATTTCCAAAGTTCACAGCCACAGGATCATCACTTAACACAAGCTCGCCTTTGCACACTACGCACTTAAATTTCTCTATTTCTGACTTATCCTTCGGCAGGGGTCCTTTTATTCTACTACAGCGATTACTCCCATGGTGTACCCAACATCGACAGATGCTACATCGAATCGAGTTAGCGCCCACACCCTTTCCACACACACTGCACATGGGTATTCACCGCTCTTTTCCACATTGCCTCGTCTCAATCTACAATGCATAACCTTGGTTTTGTTAATATTGACTCTTAAACCCTTGCTCGCCATGCCCTCTCTCCATCTTCTGAATTTGGCCTCGGCATATTGCACATTGTCAGCTGTTAGGACTAAATCGTCTGCATAAAACAGCTCCAATGGGAGTCCGGATCTAAAAACTCTAGACAGTGCCTTCAGGACCATAATAAAGAGGAGGGGGCTTAACACTAAACCCGGATGGACTCCAACACAGACTGTGAACTCCTCACTCAGTACACCTTTCACCCTCACCGCAGTTCGCGAATCCTCATACATCTTCATTATCACACGCACCAGCCACTCTTCCACACACATATAGGTACTGTATGTTAAATCTTCCAATCTCTTCCCTCCGATTCCAGCCTAGCTCCTATACCCATTGATGCTGCCCTACATTCTCTAACCACTCCATATATGTACTGTCAGTTTTCTCACTTTCCTCTCATATGTCCATTCCTTCCATATCTTCACTTTCGTCAGCACTGTATACTGTACTGTAGTGATCTGATCTCGTCAGCATACCTGGTTCTGCTTTTGAATTTAAGTTTCTTCCTTTTAGCCCAGAATTAATCGTGGCATAGTCAATTAAGAGATTTCTGTTCCTGCTCACCTTCACCTCTGTGTCATATATGTTTATGTATGTCACAATGCTTAATTTTTTTTTTTTTTTTAAACAATGTAACACCTTACGAGCGGCCTATGCGGTTTATTTATGTGTACCGCACAGCGGGGTGTTTTTAGCCAAAATAGGGCTGTTTACGTGATCATTTTCATGCCTAAATAAGACCCAGAACGTAAAACAAGTACCTATCCCTGAAAGGGCATAAACAGAGCTTTCGAATGACACCATAACGATCCTTGTATGATGGATAGTTTTCTTGCAATAACCGTGCAACGCGAGTGCAAAAAGCAGGTAATTCGGTACTTTCAGTACATAATTGAGTATGTAGCGAGTGAGAGAGGGAGGAGGGAGCTGAGATTTGTGTCAGTAGGTTCGCCGCGGTGGTCTGGAGCAGTCATACGCTCGCTAGTCTCCTGCCACCACTTGTCTCTCTCTCTCAGCCACATTACGTGCTGAAATTGCCACTCGAGTTATGTCGAGCGCCGCCACATAGTCCAGCTTTATTTAACTCGACTTATGTTGCTCGCCGCTAAATAAGGGTTAAAGATTTAGCAAAATAAAATTATAAAATATATAACCACAAAACCACCACATTGAATGTACATCACTATATGAGCAGGTGAATTTGTTTCCAGAGCAAACTAGTCGCACATATATTTACATACTCTCGTCATATTCAAGGAATTAGTCAATTTGGAAGTTCAAGACGTTCTGGTAAATTCTGCATGAATAATCTTTCTATTGCTGGACGCCGTGATGGCCACGAACGAAATGCCCCCATGCACCTCTGTCCCCAGTCAGTCGACGTGCCTCCTCCCATCCAGCACCGCTTTCACGCATATACTTCTTAACTCTATCCTTCTACCTCTCACTCTCGTACACTCTCTTAGTCATTCTCTCGCTTCCCCTACGTTCCATATGGCTGAACCATCTCAAGGTGTTCCTTTTCACACTTTCCAGCACAACTACATCCACACGACACCTTTCTCGTACTTCCTCATTCATCTGTCTATCCCTCCATGTAACTCCGCATGCACTTCTCAAGTAACTCATTTCCACCCCTCTCACTCTTGGTTTGAGTCTCTTCAACGTCCATGCTTCGTTCCCTTAAGTCAATGTCGGGATGAACACACTGTCATGTAAGGACTTCTTTATTCCATGCTGACCACCCTATTTCTTGTTACTGCTTTCAGCATTCCTACAACCCTCTTCCCCTGTACATATATAGCATACAGCTTTCATTGCATAAGGAAGGAGAGTAAAAAAGATAAAATAATCCCACATAATTCTGTAAAAGCTGCCAAGGTGAATGGTGCTTGACTTACAAACTACAGTATTATGATACTATAAGGTCTTCTTCACTATCCGATGACCCAATTTACGTAATAATTATTGTGGGTTTGACAACCCGAATTGAAGGAAGGAAAACCATATATTTAGTAGTGGTTCCGTAGTCAATGACGTGAGAGCCTAATCTATCATTAGGGCTTTCCGGGGATTGCTTATATCGCAATCCGATAATATATAAAATTATCTTAGGAGATACCCCTTACTTAGTTCCTAAGGAACGTCATTGAATTGGATACCAAATGAAAAATATAAATAAAAAGATTGATAAGGTTATTGGAATCTGGCGCTGCTAACAAGATGGCTTCCCAAGCACAGTTGCCGAGCATCACCAGGAGCTATATCTCATTCTCTAATGTAATATCAAGTTGTGCATGATACTACCTGGTGTTATTCAGTCCTATGCACTCTTTATGATTATGGTATATGTGGCTGCCTCCCGATCTTTCTATCTAACTTCCTCACTGATCGTACGTTCGCTGTCCGGATTAAGACATCCTTTTGGACACTTTCCAACTTCAGCGGGGGCCTCGCACAAGGGTGCGTTCTGAGTGACACTCTCTTTCCCATTGCGATCAATGGCGTGTTGTATGTCTTCCACAGGGAGTTCACCATAGTCTATGTCGATGACCTAGCAATTTATTACTCATCCCGCTCACTCCGTCACTCCCAACGGATTCTTAATACGGCCATTCGTAATATTACCAATTGGGCTATGTCTGTTGGTTTCCAATTTTTGGCTGAAAAGACAAAGGCTATTCTGTTTTATAAGAACAAACGCTGGCTCAAAGGTCGGGATATCCATCTCAAGATCCTTAACACCCCCATAACAGTTTTCTCAGAGGTAAAGCTCCTAGGCCTTGTCTATGATTCCCATCTCGTTGGGCTGCACATGTTGCATATGTTCGGGCGAAATGTCGTTCTGCCCTCAACCTCCTCAATAAACTTTCTTATACTTCTTGGGGCGCCACACGGTCCACAATGCTTTCTTTTTACTGTACAAGGCCACTGTTCTCTCCATCATTGATTATGGGTGTTCTATCTATGGCGCAGCTCCTGGCACAACTTTGAAACGTCTTGACCCCATCCATCATCAGGGTCTACGCCTTTGCTCAGGAGCCTTCAGGTCGTCTCCCTCTCTATATGTGTTAGCCAATATTGGAGAACTCCCGTTACAGTACCATCGTGATCATGTTACTATGTGTAGGGCTTTAACCCATCAGACCCGGTTGGGCACTGAGGCACCCATAACAAACGCGGCCCGCGGACCCCGGAAGGGTTCTGAGGCTCCGGCAGCTTGAAAACCTGTAAGCTTGTTTTGAAAGCCGTCCGTCCGACGCATATAAACACAGCCTGTCCTTCATATCAAAGATATTAGAGCGTGCAATACTTGACCAATTACAACCACTACTTCAGCAGAATGAAACTATCCCAATTTTTCAGTCTGCTTACCGACAGCATCATTCAACTGAAACAGCATTGATTAGAGTACATAATGATCTAGTTGAGAACATTTGCAATGGTGTGGCCTCACTATTGGTCTTGCTTGATCTCTCTGCGGCCTTTGACACAGTGGATCACGAATTGTTATTGAGTGATCTTTATGATTGTGGTGTGCGTGACTCCGCTCTCTTGCTTCTTGGGTCGTACTTGTCAGGTAGATCCCAGAGTGTGATGGTAAATCAAGTGGTCTCGGACTCGACACCCCTGCAGTATGGTGTTCCGCAGGGATCAGTTTTAGGTCCTATCCTATTTATAATTTATATTAGCAGTTTGTCTCATCTGCTTCGTGCACATAATGTCACCTTTCACTTTTATGCAGATGACACCCAGATTTATGTGAGAATCACAAATATAGTTGATATACAGAGTAAGATGGAATTGTTGATGTCTGATATCAAGAAGTGGATGAGAGCGAGAAAACTTAAACTAAATGATGGTAAAACTGATATTCTCATCATCCGAGGAAATAGAAGAGCTGATGATATAGTAGGTGCCCTCTCCATCAATGTGGGTGGATCTCAGCTGCGACCGGCCAACTCTGTTCGAAATCTGGGTGTATATGTGAACCCCCGATTAGATTTCAAAGAGCATGTAAACCAGATAGTTAAAAGTTGTTACTTGCACATCAGAAATCTCTATTTGGTGAAGCCGTTTATAACCAGACGTTGCCTCCTGACGTTGGTTCACTCATTGGTCTTCTCTCGTGTTGATTATTGCAATGCCCTGTTGGTGGGTCTTCCAAATTATATTTTGAAGAAAGTTCAGTCTGTTCTTAACAGGGCCGCAAGACTAATTTTTGGTGTTCCACCTAGAACTCCTACTACATCTCTTCACATAGAACTGCACTGGCTGCCAGTAAGAGCAAGAATAGAATTTAAGTTGTGTTTGGTGACTTTTAAGGTTCTCAAATTTGGTGAGCCTAGGTACCTTGCGGAGCTGCTCAGGCGCCCACCGGCACACCATGGTGTAGTTGTATTTACCTAATTGTAGTTTACAGGAGTTGAGCTAAGCTCGTGTTGTCCCGTCTCTCAGTCTACTTTTTATCAAAAAAATTCTTGAAAATATGGATATTCCTTGCCCCTACCACCTCCTCCTCCAGCCCATTCCATTTGTCAATACATCTATAGGGGAAGCTAAACTTCCTGATATCGTTCTTGCAGGTAGGTCTTTTTACTTTGCAGCTGTGGCCTCTAGTTATTCCTGTATCCATAATTAATATATCCTCCCTATCCAGCCTCTCCAGCCCCCGGGTGCATTTGTACATCATTATCATGTCTCCCCTCTCTCTCCTCTCTTTTAGACTCGGTAGATTTAATTTGTCTAGTCTCCCTTCATATGGCAGTTCTCTGAGACTTGGAACCAATCTAGTAACTGCTCTCTGGATTCTTTCTAACTTGTGAATATGCTTCTTTAGATGCGGGGACCACACCACTGCTGCATACTCCAATCTTGGTCTAATCATACTCTTCATAATTTTCGCTACCATGACATGCGTCATGACAATGACCCTTTTCGTCTTGATGAACCAAGGGCTTTCCAGCAGTCTTCTTTCTTTGAGAGGTCATTCTCCTACATGGCTCCGAGGTTGTATAACAGGTTGCCGCTGTCCATGAGACAACTGAGTTCTGTTGAATGCTTCAAGAGACAACTTAAGACTTTTCTCTTTGAGAGAGGTGTCATGACAGATGGCTATAGAGTTTAGGCTATTTTGCCACTGCTAGTGATTGTTAAATGTGTGTTGTATATAAGCCTTCTTTTGATGCATTGATTTTGTTCTTTTTTCTTTCTCTTTTCGAGCGCTAGTGAATTCTTCGGAAAAATTGGCGCTTATGAGAAATAAGTAACATGCTTATTATTATTATCTCCGACCACAAGAAGGAGAGGCGTCCTTGTTCGTGTGTGCCTGTATGTTATTGTTAAGTGGTGAAAAGTAGTGTAAAGTGGCTGATATCGCCACAAAGTTTTCTCCACGGGAATCGTCATCACAACTGAACTAGTTGACTTAGAGAGCTCTACTCAACGCCATTCTACAGGTACGAAACACATCTACGCTTGGGGATGCGCAGGAATGCGGAAGCAGTCAAAATAACAAAGATACGGTAGCCTAGGCATAGACGTTTTTCGGCCAAAACCCCCGGGTTTCGGTATGGAATACATAGCGGGGTCTGATGGGTTAATAACAACTTTGAGTGAAAATTAGATAATAATGATTATAATGGCAAAATATACCAATAAAAGCACTCAAATTGCTTCTCGGAATAATTGCGGGTGGTGCGATAAGTGCAGTAGTGCGTGGTAGCCTGGGCCGCAGTGGAGCGTTCGGACGCGTGTAGCAAAATACGCCGCAAAACTCTCCACGGAAATCGTCATCACACCTGAACCAGTTGACCTAGAGAGCTATACTTAACGCCAGTCTACATACACAAGTAAGGGCTGCTACATTTTGAGATTTGTTTGAATTCTCTAGCTATTAAATTAACAAAAATAGGCTTATGTTTACATACGATGTATTTTGGCTAGATCGCCCGTATAGGACTATCGACATCTATAAATGCTGCCCGGGCATGAAGGGTTAATCCCTATTGTACCGGCAACGTCTTTTTTATTTTTGTTTGCTATATTTAGACGATTTTGTGCAGTTCTAGAAAGACCTGAGGTAGTAAAATGGGTTAAGTGCAATGGGCTGGAGGCCCATTTTCAACAGAATATGATCGTCTAATAGTAGCCAGAATAAAGTTGAAGTAGTGTAGCATTATGTAATGGTAGCTAAGGTTAGGATACAAAAGAAGTGGGTGAGGAGAGCTGGAAGGAGGCGAGAGGAGGGTGGAGAGGTTGCAGGAGGAGGAAGTCAGGGAGGAGTACAGGAGAGCAGTGGAAAGACGACTAGGTGGGTTCGACCTGGAAGTTATGGAGGAAGTGGAGGAGATGAGCAAGGTGTTTAAGGATGAGATCTGTGCAGCATGTGAGGAGGTGTGTGGAGTGAGGAGAAGAGGGAGGGGAGTGAAAGGTACAGCATGGTGGACAGAAGAGGTAAGAATAGCTGTGGAAGAAAAGAAGAAAGTATATAGAGAGTGGTTGGGTAGTAGAGGGAATGAAGATTCCGAGAGACAGAAACGAGCGAGGTATGTGGAGAGTAAGAGGGTGGTGAAGAGAGTAGTGAAGGAAAGTAAGAGAAGAGTAGATGAGGAATTTGGAAGGAATCTGAGTGTAAAATGGAGGGAGAGTAAGAAACTGTTCTGGAAAGAAGTCAAGAAAGTTATTGAAGGTAGCAAGGGAAACAGTAAGGGTGTGAAAGATAAGAATGGGAGAATGCTAGCCGAGAAGCAAGAGAGAGTCGAAAGATGGAGGGAGTACTTCAGTGAGTTGCTAAATGTAAGGAAGAGCCAGCAAACATAGCTGGATATGGTATGGGAGGGAGAAGAAGAGAAGTAGTGGAGGAGGAGGTGGGGATCATGAGGTCAGAAGTGTGGAAAGCCATGAAAAGAGTGAAGTTGGGGAAAGCACCAGGAACAAATGGAGTGTGTGGGGAAATGTTGAGGTATGGTGGTGAGATAGTGATACAATGGGTATGGAAAATGTGCAAACTAGCATGGGAGAAGGGGAGTGCACCCGATGACTGGAAGACTGGCATAATAGTCCCCCTATATAAGGGCAAAGGGGAAAGAGCAGTGTGTGGTAACCACCGAGGAATATGTCTTCTAAGCGTAGTTGTTGTTGTTGTTGTTGTTGTTCCCCAGGCTGCCTGGCCGAACAGCCCCAAGGTCCTGAGCAAGGCCAAGGCCATAAACGAGCGCCCCCACAAAACCCTCCCTGCTTACCACTAATAAAGCCTGGGTGACCGAAGCCACTCTAAGGCAGGGAGCCGAGGAGGGCGCTGAAACGCCCGGGAAACCAAAGCTTCACCCAAAGCCCTGTGCCCCTCAGCAATTATGAAGGGAAAGTTGAGGAGCAAGGGGAAAATGTGACGCTTTGGCTCCCAATCTGCCAACTTTTAAGTTGGCAGTAGGAAGGTTAATCCACGGAAAAAACGCCGTCACTTGAGATCTAGAAGATATATAAGTAAAAGGAAGTCAGAGTAAGCTATGGGTATGGCAGAGATCGCTCAGCTCTCACTCTGATAGACCAGCCCATCACCACATGACTAGAACCCAATCCTCTCAGCATCAGCTAGGAAAGGCCCTAGAAAGCCGCCTTTGGCGGGTGGATAGCTCCCCTATTTCAACTCCTTTCGGAGTTGGGCACCCGTCTAAGCGTAGTAGGGAAGGTATACAGTAGGGTAGTGATTGAGAGAGTGAGAGTGAGAACGGAGAAATGGATAGGTGACGAGCAGGGAGGTTTTAGGAAGGGAAGAGGATGTGTAGATCAGATTTTTACCCTGAATTGTGTTGTGGAGAAGTATCTGGAGAAGAAACAAAAGGTGTATGTTGCCTTTATGGACTTGGAGAAGGCCTATGACAGAGTGGATAGAGAAGGTTTGTGGAAAGTACTTAGAATATACGGAGTAGAGGGCAAGTTGCTGAAAGCAGTGAAGAGCATGTATGAGGGTGCAAAGGCGGCAGTACGTGTGGAGAGTGAGCAGAGCGAGTTCTTTGACCTGAATGTTGGTTTGAAACAGGGGTGTGTGATGTCCCCGTGGTTGTTTACTGTATATATGGATGGAGTCATGAAAGAAATACTATCAAGAGCAGTGGATGTTGGTGTATCGCTGAAAAGGAGGGAATTGAGTGGAAGCTACCTATACTGCTGTTTGCGGATGATACAGTTCTGATGAGTGATAATGAATGGGAGTTGCAGGGTCTGGTAAATGAGTTTGGAACAGTGTGCGAAAAACAGAATTTGAAGGTAAATGCGGGGAAGAGCAAGGTTATGGTCTTCGAAAGGGGTGAAGTCACAGAGTGTGAGGTGAAGCTGAATGGTCAGGCTATGGAGATCGTCAACTCTTTTAAGTATCTGGGCAGTGTGTTGAGTAAAGATGGGACTATGGATGAAGAAGTGCGGGAGAGGGTACAACAGGGGAAGAGGGTTGTAGGAACGCTAAAAGTAGTAACAAGAAATAGGGTGGTCAGTATGGAAGTGAAGAAGTCCTTGCATGACAGTGTGGTAATCCCGACACTGACTTACGGAAGCGAAGCATGGACGTTGGTTGAGAGACTCAGACCAAGAGTGAGAGCAGTGGAAATGAATTACTTAAGGAGTGCGTCGGAGTTACATGGAGGGATAGACAGACTAATGAGGAAGTAAGAAGGTGTGGTGTGGAGGTAGATGTGCTGGAAAGTGTGAAAAGGAACAACTTGAGATGGTTCGGCCATATGGAACGTATGGAAAGCGAGAGAATGACTAAGAGGGTGTACGAAAGCGAGGTGGAGGGACAGAGAGGGAGAGGTAGACCGAATGAGAGGTGGAAGGATGGAGTGAGGAAGTACCGTACATGAACGAAGGCGGTGCTGGTTGGGGGGAGGGGCGTCGACTGACTGGGGACAGAGGTGCATGGGGGCAGTTCGTTCGTGGCCACCCCTTCGGGGATCACGGCGTCAGGCAATAGATAGATAGATAGAATAAAGTTGAAAAGACGTCTCCGTTACAGAAAGGGTAAATACCCGGATATGGTCATAGTATAGTAATTCACCTGCATACGCAAATAATTAAAACATTACACATCATGTAGACAACAAAACTGAACACAATTCATTGTTGAATTAAGTACAGTAATTAAATGATAGGCGGAGTACATAAAATGAAAAACCTTTTCCATGTCTTTCTCGTAGGCAGAATGGTGATTAAATAGTATGATTTTTTGTTCATGACTTACCCGAAGGTGGAAATCAGGGTACAAGTGCGGGTAGAGAGGGGACTCCGCTCTCTAACCCGGCTCTATCAGGCTCTGGCCACTCCAACTCGGAGAATTTGACTATGAGGAAGCACGGTGCCTCTCCAACCCACTTCTGGAAAAGCATTTCCAAGAATTAATGCTACAAAATAACAGGGTAATCAGCCAGTGTGTAATGTGCTCATCAATTTTATAGCTCATGCTACGCCACTAAGAAGACTTGAAAAGCCCCTAATTGACAACAAGAAACCCGTAGTCAATTGGCTTATATAACCTAGAAGTTAATTATCAAGAAACTCCTTACAACCCAGAGTTTGGAAAGAATCATCAAACCAGGATGTGTCGCTAATTAGCAACCTGAGTTATAGCTACTCGGCAACCAAACTCAAGGAAACTATCAAGAGCCGGAGAAGACACGACAGACGCGAACTTCACTAACTCGGGTAGGAAAAACTAAAATCTCAGAGATCATGCTAATCTCCCGGAAATTAGTAAAAAAAATAGGTAGGGTCTCTGCTAGAGCTGGATATAATATAAGGTTAACTATACCCGGAGCTCCGCTGAGCAAGCGAGGGAAAAGATATCGTGGCTGCTCAGCTGAGCAGCCGGAGATCTTTAAGTAGAAGAAAGTAAGCGGGGATCGTAAGATACACCCGGACAGTCGGAAGAAGGTTGTAAAAAATAGAAATATGTTCAAAGCCCAGCTGGGGCTCACATCGCAAACCCAAGGTCCTCAACAGACAGAGCATCCCGGCCCGGAGATGGGATAACCTAGAACGGAAGATTTCGAGCTCAGCTGGGCAAGGAAAGAAGGCCGAGGAGAAAAAAGAAGAACGAGAAAAAATATAATAATTTACGAAAAAATTTGACAATTATAACTAAACCCCTTAAAAATTGGTGATGGGCTGGTCTATCAGAGTGAGAACTGAGCGATCTCTGCCATACCCATAGCTTACTCTGACTGTTTCTTTTACTTATATATTTTCTAGATCTCAAGTGACGGCGTCTCTTCCGTGGATTGACCTCCCAATCTACCAAAATTGGAAGCCAAAGCGTCACATTTTTCCTTTGGCCCTCAACTTTCTCTTCATAATTGCTGAGGGGCACAGGGCCCTGGGTGGGGCTTTGGTTTCCCGGGCGTTTTTGCACCCTCTTCAGCTCCCCGCCATGGAGTGGCTTCGGTCACCCAGGATTTATTGTGGTCGGCATTGAGGGTTCTGTGGGGGCACTCGGTTATGGCCTTGGCCTTGGGGCTGTTCGGCCAGGCAGTCTGGGGAACAACAACAACAACAACAACAACAACAACCCCTTAAAAAGAAGATAATTAACCCACGAAATCCGGATGGCCTCATATGATCACGATCGGTGTGTCCAGGACCATTTGGGTAAAGGCAAGCTTCACAATTCAGTAGCTACTGATTGAGACCACCTAGAGCAGTCAACTCAATTGCAAATTGTAGAACTTTTTGTTGTCTGTAGACTGCCCTCTCACAAACAACTCCCTCCCCCCGGGTCGTAGGCACAGTCTAAAGTGTGGCGTACGATTTTACCGAAATTGGAACTTAACCTCGAACAGGATAGTAGTGACGTTATTGGAGAAAGATCTCCCACGCAACCAACTGTGGTGAAAATTCGGACCTGTGCAGTGTTGAATCAAGTTAATAGGTGAAATCAGTCAATTAATATAGGTAATATAGATATGTAGCAGGGAAAATTTGTTATTTTCCTAGAGTGCCGTATATTAGGCTACGAAAGCAAGCAGCCGACCAGAAATGGGAAAAGTGGTTAGGGCAGTGTAAATTCTGTTTCATAAGCTTATCAAAAGTGTTACTTAACCCTTGATGCCCGGGCTCGCCTTCCAAAAGACAGCATTCAAATCCGGGCGATCTGTCCGAAAAATGTCGTAATAGGCCTAGCCCTATCTTTGTTATTTTAACTGCATCTCAAAACGTAGCCCTTTTTCATATCTGTAGACTAGCGTTAAATAGATCTCTCTAGATCAACTGGTTCAGTTGTGATGACAATTTCTGTCGAGAGAGTTTTGATGCAATGTTAGCAATATCGGACAATAACAAACACTTGTTCTTGTTCTCCAAAACAATAACAACAAAAGTCAGACTTCTTCTTGTTTTGGAAGGTGCGTGTCGCTCCGACCGGCTTTGTTCACATAGAGTTCGACGCACGGCTTTCAAACCACGCTTAATAGGCTTTCAGGCTTACGGATTTTAAAATGACACCCGGGCTCCTGCCCATCTGCCGCGGTGTCAATTTAAAATGACAACCGGGCAGGAGGGGTTAAAGTTTAAGCCAAAACCAGTGTACGTAAGGGATACGGGTGACCTACCCCTCCTCCCCACTAACCGCTGAACAAACACCTCCCTTGTCCTCACAGATAACCCTTCCACATCACCTCCCCCCTCACCACTGCCACCTTCCCACCTACAACCGACCCGTAACACCACCCCCCTGCAGGCCTCCCCCACCCATACACGAAGCCCACCATCACCCACAACCTCACTTAGCTCACCACGTAACGCTTCTCAGTCACAGCCACACCTACTGGGGTTGTCTACACCAGTGTGCAGATATTATCTGAAAAGAAGGTGCCACTTTGGTCAAAAGGGTGATTATAATGGGAAGTCATGTAGATTTGCTCACCCCAAAATTTGCAACAACCTAACCAATCATGGAAAATGCAGATTTGGTAAAAACTGCAAATACACCACCCATCCCTCTGCAAGACATCACTTGAGAACAAGACCTGCTACAATATGAAATGCCCAGTTTTTCATATTAAAGGCATTTAAAGATATGCTAGACCTAACACGAATAGGAGCCAAAAAAACTCTCTAGCTATGCGAGGACGAGACAGAGGAAAAAGGCAAGGAAGGGAATGGCAGATGAAGATGAAGAGATTGAGGGAGATGGAAGAGTACAGTATATAGAACACCTCGAGAACCTCCTGGCCTCCCAAGAGTGGCATATACCTGCCGAAGACTATTAGGTACACATTGTACTCCAAACAATCCCGCCCCAATATTGTTTGCAAATATCCAAGGCCTAAAAAATAGAACCATGAACAAAGTACCATTTATTAGGGACCTGTTAGAAGAAGGAAACGCTACATTTGCGGCAACAATCAAGGGCGGTGCGCTCCTCGGTACCACTAGCAAGAGTGGGGAACTCCACATAGGTGAACATAGGTAGGTAGGCTCTCACAGAAACTCACATTAAAGATCAGGAAGATAGTGAGGTATGGATTCCTGGTTACAACCTACATAGGGCGGACAGAACGCATAGATCACATAGAGTTGTAGCCTTGTACATTCACGACTCACTGATATGTACTGATTTCCTAAATAACAGTAATGAAGTGGTGGAAATGCTTGGAGTTAAAATAGAATCCCTAAATTTAGCAGTCATTGTTACATACAGGCCTCCAGACTCATCCCTAGAAGAATTCAAAACCCAGCTCAACAAAATTAAATCAGAAGTGGGGAATCCGACACCAAATATTATGTGGTTAGGAGACTTTAACCTACCAAACATTAAATGGAGACAACTGGAAAACCAAGTACTGTAGTGGCGAATAACACCAGAGAAGCAAATACAAGAGAGCTTTTTAAACTTGCGACCTTTTTAGTCTTACCCAGCATATTACCGAACCCACACGGGAAAACATTATCTTAGACCTTGTCTTCACTAACAACGACTCCCTAGTACACAGCATTAACATTTCGGACACAACTTAATCGGATCATAAATTAATTGAGATCAAAACAACCTTAACAAATGTACAGACATCCTCAGAAGCGAGACCAAAAACTGGTCCTTTCAGTAAATTTAACTTTAATAACAAAAATATTAGGTGGGGAGAGGTAAACCAAGAATTGGAGGAAATAGACTGGGAAGATTTAATGAGCTGCGACAAGTGGTCGCCGTGTTATGATGATTTTAGGGGCGCTTTTTAGCCGCGTATTTAAGCCTCATATGAGGCCTACTGGATTCCTGCCATATTTTTGTTTTGCCTCATATGAGGTCTCCCGGATTTCGTGGGTTAACCCTCCTTGCCCGGGCAGCATTTATAGATGTCGATAGTCCTATCCGGGCGATCTGGCCAAAAAGCATACCGTATGTAAACATAGGCCTATTTTTGTTAATTTAATAGCTAGAGAATTCACACAAATCTCAAAATGTAGCCCTTACTTGTATCTGTAGACTAGCGTTAAGTAGAGCTCTCTAGGTCAACTGGTTCAGGTTTGATGACGATTTCCGTGGAGAGAGTTTTTCCGCGGATTTAGCCATATCGGACACTTTGGAAGACTAATTTTCCCTCTAACTGGCAAGGTCGGACTTCTTCTTCTTCTTCTTGAGGCTTGGCGGCGCTCCGATCGGCTTTGTTTACAAACGTTTCGCCGCGCGGCTTTCAAAGCACGCTTAACCCTCTGTTCCCGGAAGGGCTCTTGAACGCCCATAAAAAAGCATATACGAGCTACCCGGAAGGGCTCTTTAACGCCCAAGTGGTTGAAAGCCTGTGAGCTTCTTGTGCGAGGCGTCGGTCCGACGCATGTAAACAACAGCCGGCTGGACCGACGCCCCGCATCTCCGGCCACAAGAAGGAGAGCGTCGCTTGTTCGTGTGTGCCTGTATGTTGTTGTTAAGTATCGAAAAGTAGTGTAAAGTGGCTGTTTTTGCCATAAAGTTATCTCCAATGAAATCATCCTCACAAATCAACCAGTTGACTTAGAGAGCTCTACTTAACGCCATTCTACAGGTAAATAACACAGGTACGCTTGGGGATGCGCGGGAATGCGGGAAGCAGTCAGATTAACAAATATACGGCAGCCTAGCCTAGACGTTTTTCGGCCAAAACACCCGGGTTTCGGGGAATATTTATGTAATGCGTAGCCGGGGCTGGAGGGTTAAGGACGCTTTCAAGCATACAGATTTTAAAAGGACGCCCGGGCTCCAGGTCTTCGCAAGGTGCGTCCTTTTAAAATGCTGCCCGGGCAGGAAGGGTTAAACTGCAAAGATATACAAGCAACGACCTGTAGGTCTGGAGATAGTATGATAAAAAAAGTATGTTAAAGGCAGTCAAAATTTATTTCAGAATTAAAATGTTCTAGAAGGAGCAAGAAAAAGGAGAAATTTCAATAAAAACATTAGACATAATGGTTCTAAAGGTTAGACTCCCCCCAATATAAAAACTGAACTTTTGAGAGAATATGAATTTGTAAATGGTGAGGCAGCGACCGCCATCTTGTCAGCGGGGACCCAGGGTAAACACAACATGACACTTCGTGGACAATGACTTTCGGTTATAAAATAGAGCGAGCATAAAATAAAATAAATAGTATTATTAAATAATTAATAAATATACATATACACATGTATTAACCTTTTTATAATAGTATTATATATAATAATCACAGGTATAATGACTAGAAAAAGGTGGTGGTATTGTTGAAGAGTGCTGCTAATGGTGCCTTAAGTTTCTCAAATACTGTAGCCCATGTTATTGACTGTTACTGTGCTGTAGGATTACTCAAGCTTGGATCTTGAATCAGTGGCTGGGGAAAGTTTAGAAAGCTGTTGCCACTCCTGACCATGAGAGGGTTCCCACCCTACCTTAACCCTCTCACCACGGAAGGGCTCTTGAACGCCCATAAAAAAGCATATAACAGGTACCCGGAAGGGCTCTTGAACGCCCAGTGGTTGAAAGCCTGTGAGCTTCGTGTGCGAGGCGTCGGTCCGACGCATGTAAACAACAGCCGGCTGGACCGACGCCCCGCATCTCCGGCCACAAGAAGGAGAGCGTCGCTTGTTCGTGTGTGCCTGTATGTTGTTAAGTATCGAATAGTAGTGTAAAGTGGCTGTTTTGGCCATAAAGTTATCTCCAATGAAATCATCATCACAGCTCAACCAGTTGACTTAGAGAGCTCTACTTAATGCCATTCTACAGGTAAATAACACAGCTACGCTTGGGGATGCGCAGGAATGCGGGAAGCAGTCTGATTAACAAATATACGGTAGCCTAGCCTAGACGTTTTTCGGCCAAAACACCCGGGTTTTGAGGAATATATATATAATACATAGCCGGGGCTGGAGGGTTAAAGGGAAGGTGTATACCTCGTGTGTTAGGAGCGTGATGATCTATGCCTCGGAGACGTGGCCGGTTAAAGCGGAGGATGTCAATAGAATGGAACGGAATGAGAAGTGAATGGTGAGATGGATGTGTGGGGTCAATCTTAGGGACAGGGTATCGAGCGAGGAATTGAGAAGACGTCTGGGCATTAGGAGTGTCAGTGAAGTGATACGCACAAGCCGACTTGGTTGGTTTGGACATATGGAGAGAATTGATGATCAGAACTGGGTGAAGAAATGCCGGACTGTGAACGTGGGGGGAGCTGCGCGTAGGGGTGGACCTAGAATGACATGGGCTCGGGTACTCTTTTCCGATCTCAAAATAAAGAACTTGATAACAGAGCCAGCCCTTGACAGGGCCGCCTGGAAAGCTGCCATTTAGGACGTGAGACTGTAACCACATTGTGGACAAAACGGTCTTTAAGCTTGTATGTATGTATGTATATATCAATCAGTGATCAAGAGACAATGAAATACATAGCGTTAGATCAAAAGAAAAAACTAACGAGACACAATATGTACGCTCGACAGTCATGAATTCACAAAACTGTACAAACGCGAGGTGTAATAAATAGTTGATGCAAAGGAAGATCAGATCACCTAGTCACAATTTGTACAAAATACGGACCTGGGATATAAATACGGAACATAAGAATCGCAGGCCTGCAATAAAAGTCATAGGGAAATGGTAAAATGCCGAGAAAATAATCAAACGCTCAAAATGGCGTCAGGTATCCTTGAAGGTGTCGGGAGCTGCGTTGCGTCCAAGCTCATCTCGCATCTGCGAAAACACCTGTCCTCAATTTAAAACATATTTGGCAACAACCATAGTTAAAATTAACATTAACTCACTGTTAAAGAAAGAAAATAGGGCCAAACGGAGAGACACGGAGGATAAGCAGGGGGAGAAGAAAAATATGTCTAGTTGGAGCGCGCACAGCCCGATAGAGAATGAGATATAGCTCCTGGTGATGCTCGGCAACTGTGCATGGGAAGCTATCTTGTTAGCAGCGCCAGATTCCAATAACCTTATCAATCTTTTTATTTTTATTTTTCAAGTGGAATCCAATTCAATGACGTTCCTTAGGAACTAAATAAGGGGTATCTCCTAAGATGATTTTATCTATTATCGGGTTGCGATATAAGCAACCCGGAAAGCCCTAACGATAGATTAGGCTCTCACGTCATTGACGTAGAGAACCATTACTAAATAGATTTTTAGGTGTTTTTTTTTTTTTTTTTGGGGGGGGCGGGCGACGCATCCCCATTTACCCCATTAATTGTAGGGTTGGTTATACAATTTTTTTATTTAAGACCTGGTTTTCAGGAATGTAACCCAATCATAAATGGAGAGAGACCTGTATAGTACCTTGAAAATTAGCAGCTACAGTGAACTTTCTTGTACCCGAAAGCCAGGGCGGTTTTGAGGTTTCGGTTAATTGAATTTTTTGGTTAAAAGATAGTTTACCATATGTAATCCTAAGAAATATACAGTACAAGCAATATATAATAGAATAGTTTTACTACCGGTAAAATCGATTGTCTCTACGTTGAGAAAATTGGGGAAGTACTGTACTGTACACTGTAGGCGAAATGGCAGTTAGGCTAGGCTAGGCTAACTGATGGATGTCTTTTCCTCAATTATGAATTAATAAGAGTTGGTGGTGGATTCTGAGGAGAAACTGCAGCGAGTAGTCAAAGAGTTTGGTGTGGTACGTGGGAGGAGGAAGCTGAGGGTGAACGGTAAAACAGAGAGTTTCTGAACGAATGAAAGTTTTCAGAGCCTTACCATCTCTAAGGGATAGGAGGGAGAGAGCAGAGAGGTGATATGATTATGATGTATAAATGTGTGAGAGGACTTGAGAAGGTGGACAAGATGGATTTTATTGTGAAGGATTATGGTAGAACTAGAGGACATAGATATAAGCTAATGAAAGGAAGATTTAAGAAAGTATCGTTTCCCTACGAGTCTAAAAGCTCAACTCCTGTATACTACAATTAGGTAATCAGGTTTTTGGTTTTCATCAGGAAAGAGAAAGACCGAGGGGTAGATAAGGGTAGATAGCTTGTCACCTGAACAGCATATACATAACATAACTGGTGAAACCTATGCAGTGTTGACTAACATTATTTAGATGAAGAAATGCTAGCAAAAATAATAGGGCCAATAATACGACCAAGACTGGAGTATGCAGCAGTGGTGTGGTCTCCACACCTTATAAAACATATTGTAAAACTGGAAAGAGTTCAGAGAGTTGCCACTAAGAGACCTGCCATATGAGGAAAGATTGGAGAGACTGAAGTTGTCAACATTGAGGGAGAGGAGAGGGGACATGATCATGATATTTAAGTGTGTGAAAGGTTTTGAGAAGATCGATAAAGGAGATTTTGTGGTGAGAGACGAGGGCAAAACCAGGGGTCATGAATGTAAGTTGAGGAAAGTTGTATGTAAGTCTAATGTAAAAAAAGTTCAGCTTCCCATATAGAAACATTGATTGTTGGAATAAGTTGGAGGGGGTGGTAGTGGGAGCAAGAAATATCCAAACTTTTAAAACAAAATTGGATAAATGGAGAGAGAGAGACAGGACAACACGAGCTTAGGCTCAAATCCTGTATACTGTACTACAATTAGGTGAGTACACACACATAGTATCAATCGGTCTCAAGCGGGAGCCAAAACATGAGTCATCTCTATCACTTTAATTTATTTAATGAAAAAACGTTAAAGTAAATCACTTACCCATGTTTTAACCCTCTCACATCCTTATGATGCAGAGGTTTCCAGATTAGCAATAAGAAATAGATTACTCTCACTCTTATAATTACCTCTCCAAAATTAGTTTTCTGCCCACAGCTAACTCAAAGACAACTGCAGAGGTTGAAGTAAATAAACTAAAGGTTTATAAATACCCCTGACGGTAACAAAGGCTTTAAAGTATCCCTAATAGGCTCAAAAATTGCATCAGGACGTGAGAGGGTTAATATACTATACAGTATATTAATAGGTTTATGAGGAAATTATGATTCATAATATTCATAGAAATGGCCAAAGAAAACTTCATTAAACTGTAAAGCGTGGGCATGCACATTTTTATTGGAGTTGGTAGATTGGTGGCCGGCATAGCTACACAAGAACAAGCACACATACACATGAGTGTGAATCACAAGTCCAATCTTGTTTTTATATAAGTAAAGATGCATTATGTGTTTTATTGGCCAGTTGCTTATTACATCATAGATGCAACCTTCCACTAGCCTTCATGCAACATCCTTCATGTTTCGGGTGGAAGAGGTAGCTCACAAAAGCGTAAATAATAGCTCTGTGGCGCCAGCCTCTGGCCGGATTTTCTGATAAAATCCAAAATGTTTTGGTTTAACGAATTCTGCCACAAATCGCTCACCATACGGTTAATAGAGCATTAAGGATGTTAGACCTTAGGTTAAAAGAAAGTTCACTGCACAATCTTTTGCCTATATTTCACTATATCGTAAGGAAGTCTTTATGAATTATAGTTAAAACCTTACCACCCCCAGCTTCATTCTCCAGTGAAGTAGTACTCTATCCTTTACTAGGAGCAAATTTTGCTTTTGCTAATGTTCAATAAAAATCAGCTTCCTGCTGTTTCAAGAATTCTATAGTGCCATGAATAATTAATCACTGTTTCTAGATATTCAATCAAAGTTTGCTATATACCTGTACTAGCTATAAAGCTTCCTGCTGTATCAAGAATTGTATAGGACTAGGAATAATTATAGCAAGCTTTGATTACATATCTTGAACATGTGAATTGTGAATATTACTGTATATATTCACTTCTAGATATGCATTCAAAGTTTGCTAAATAGATATGAAGTGTAAAACCACTTTTTACATTCATGCAATATATTTTGTATATACTGTACAGTATATAATTTAACTCTTCATCTTTAATTAAGTTTTATCATTATACTGTATATTTTAAGTACTTAAGTTTAATTACAGTTTTTGTTAACTTCTCTAAAAGCATCTATTTGCAGTTAATCATAAATTAACTTGCATTGTGAATGTACAGTACTCCTCTTTTAAAGCAATGTGTGTATGATTGCATTCCACATATTAATATACAGTGGTCCCTCGCATTTGGCGAGTTTCAGCTTGGCGAAACACAGTATTGGCGATAGGTTAGATATGGTACCAGAATCCGAATTTGGCGCTTCAAATTCACTTTTGGTGCCAAGAATCTGAGTGACTGAAATCGCCGATAGGCCTACACAATAATTTACTTATTATTACTTATATCTTATAATCATAATAGTAGGTAGCTAACTTACCATAATACTAAATTATATTTCATAATAAACTTATATAAACCGAGTAATCTTGGCCAAACCGATACACATGCAGTTTTGTTTACCACCGGTTTACTAAAGTGCCACCATTGATGATGATGATGATGATGATGCAGTTTTTACCACCATACACTCCCTGCTGAATAGCAAGGCTAGGGTGGGTGCCCTGATGAATCAGGGACTTAGTGAATAGTTGCCACAGATTGTTAGACCGCACCGTTCACCAACAGCACTGACATCTGCCAATAACTCACTGGCTGGCCCGAGGCTCGAACCGTCAACCTCACGCTTAGCAAGCGAACGCTCTACCAATTCGAGCCGACTTGAGCGGGAGGGTTACCAATTGAAGTTCAATCCGCTAGCATATATTGTTAGATGTAAGACATGATAAATACCACTAGAAATATGAATTGACAAAATCCATATAATATAATTTCGAAATTGTTCTGAAATTTCAACACAAAAGTTTAAAGTGTAAATCATAGCTGCTATAGATCGAAAGGTCTCTAGATCTAGCGGAAGTCGCTTTACGTATTGGCAGTAATGTTAGATGTAAGACATGATAAATACCACTAGAAATATGAATTGGCAAAATCCATATAATAACACTGAAATTGTTCTGAAATTTCAAAACAAAAGTTTAAATACAAACCGCTAGTGTAAATCATTGCTGCTAGATCAAAGTAAAGGTCGCTAGATCTAGCGGAAGTCGCTATACCTATTGGCAGTACTGCACACTGCCGAATCCCGATGGCGTCATTGTTGTTGATGTGAAGGTAGAGGAATTAACAGAATATTGTTCTTGTCCAATAATAGCTATTTCATAGTCCCACAGGACTTATTTGGATATATTTATGACCCCTGGTATGAAGGTATGTTGCTAATATAATAATAGACAAATAAATAGTTAAAGAACTAATAACCTAATAATAATGACATAAATAATTAACTCTGTGTAGGCCTATCCCGATACTTCCTGTGACCAAACTGGCCATGGCCCATATAGTTCGGTTATGGGAGTAATCACTGTACAGTATAATGTATTTGCTTTTAAGCAGTTAAAGTACGAAAATGGAGGTCAAAAGGGTGAACTCGGGCCTCGTCATAGACTAATGGATAATTTTTCCATTTAAAGTACTATTCGCATTTGGCGAAATTCACTTTTGGCGCTGGTTTGGCTAGACTAATTAAATCGCCAAATGAGAGGGACCACTGTAGTTTCTTGGGGTAATAACAAATGTTGTGGGATTTAATCTTTAAAAATAAATGGTGGTACAGTTAGCATACGTTTACCTGGTCGCTCTTGTCAGAAACGGTGGTACAGTTAGCATAAGTTTACCTGATTGCTTTTGTCAGAAATGCAGTCTTTTTATGTGGATCTAATTATTAGTGGCCCCATCATTGACGATATGCCTATTACATAATAGCCCTCTTTCAAGCCCTAGTGCCAGCTTGTTTGAAACAGCCGCCACAGGGAGAAAGAGAAGCCACATCAAAAGCGTACGCTAATTCTCTTATGGAATCATCCTTATGATTGGGTACTCACTACGAAAAAATTTCGTAAAAAAATAAAGATGAAAAATTAACTTAAGAAATGCTATAATTAACCCTCGGTTCCCGGTTGGGCTCTGAGGATCCCATAACAAACTAGGGCCCGGCCCCCGGATGGGATCATGAGCACCATAAGCTTGAAAGCCTATTAAGCTTGTTTTGAAAGCCGTGCGTCCGACGCATGTAAACACAGCCAATCGGAGCGACGCGCACCTTCGAAAACAAAAAAGAGAAGTCCGACTTTTGTTGTTATTGCTTGGAGAACAAGATTAGTTGGTGTTATTGTGAGATATTGCTAAAATCGCGGAAAATGCGCTCCACGGAAATCTTCATCAAAACTGAACCAGTTGACCTAGAAAGCTCTACTTAACGCCAGTCTACAGATACGAAACAGGGCTACGTTTTAAGATGTGTGTGAATTCTCTACCAGTTAAAATAACAAAGATAGGACTAGCTTATTACAAAATCTTTCGGCCAGATCTCCTGGGTTTCTTGGCTATCCTATAGAAGGCGAGACCGGTCTGATCCGAGACGCTTGATTCGCCTAGCGTCCTTCCGCCTTCCTCTCCCTGTGGTCGTGCTGTGTAGACGTGTCTCCTGTCGTCGCTTCATTCTGCATTCTTTCGTCTCTTGGTGAGTCTTTTGCTCATTTGTATTTATCTGAGATGTTCTAGAATAGGTTTAGACTAGTTAGGACAGGCGTCCCCATTGGCACTTCCGCAGGAGTGTGTTAAGATAGGGTACTAGTGTTAGGCGTCCACGCGGTCCCCTTTGGGCTCGCATGCCTTTGTGTTTATTTTTGTTTTTCAGCGGTTAGCTTTGCCTTTTAGCTATCTAGGAGGCTGTGTATACTGCGGGGCTAGGCTACTTTGACAATCCATAAGATGGGGTAGCCTGTGTTGTGTTTGTTTCAGAAGTTCTAGTCTAATTGTTGTTGTTGTTCCCCAGACTGCCTGGCCGAACAGCCCCAAGGCCCCGAGCAAGGCCAAGGCCATAACCGAGTGCCCCCACAGAACCCTCCCTGCCTACCACAATAAAGCCGGGGTGACCGAAGCCACTCCATGGCGGGGAGCTGAGGAGGGTGCGGAAACGCCCAGGAAACAAAAGCCCCACCCAGGGCCCTGTGCCCCTCAGTAATTATGAAGAGAAAGTTGAGGGGCAAACGAAAAATGTGACGCTTTGGCTTCCAATCTTGGTAGATTGGGAGGTCAATCCACGGAAGAGACGTCGTCACTTGAGATCTAGAAAATATATGAGTAAAATGAACAGTCAGAGTAAGCTACGGGAATGGCAGAGATTGCTCAGTTCTCACTCTGATAGATCAGCCCATCACCACATGACTAGAACCCAATCCTCTTACCATCAGCTAGGAAAGGCCCTAGAAAGCCGCCTTTGGCGGGGGGATAGCTCACCTATTTCAACCCCTTTCGGGGTTGGGCACCCGCCCTCTAGTCTAAGAGTTGCCCCACGTGGTGGGGTACTTTCTAGAGTCCGATTCTGCCTTTTTTCCCCTTTGGCTAGGGGCGACGTGTGCTGGTTGGTTGCTGTTCGTCGCTGGAGGTAAGGATATAGTGTGTCGCCGTACTGATTGCCCTAAGCCTCGTGGCTAGCCTCAGTTAGGGGTTTTGTTCTATGGCTAGGAGGTATTATTACTATATTATAATATACGTAGCCTTAAGATGTATCCTTCTTTTTCATGTGGTGATATTATACATGATTAGAAGGAGGCAGGAGACGTCCTGTCGTATTATCGGTGGTTTGTGAGCTACTGTACTTTCTTGGTCTGGCAAGTGAGTACTCACAAATGGGTTTGGTGTTTCCTTCCGGCGATCAATTATCTGTAATTGGTCCTGGAGGCTCGCCGAGGTACCACTAGATTTCCCCGCGTAAGACGAAGGCTTTCAAAAGGGAAATGTTCCGGCTCAGCCGGGAAGACTCGCCTATGCAATATCCTCACACAGCGGAGAACGGCCTCTAATCCGTCATCACGGTGGAAAGGTCTAGTGGGAATAAAATAAAACTAAAGCAGCTATCACTCTATATCATCGAAGGTGATCCGATAGTTGTCAGTTTATATTCAATAGCAATAATCATAAGTATAGGCCAGTGATACAAAGTATCATAGATAAGCAGTCTTCTTACCTTCATAGAAAAGGTCATCGAGGTCCTTTTCAACAGAAGGATGCGGCGGAAAATTAGAGTAGCAATTGTGCCACATATAGTTTTTTGACGTACCTGAGGTATACAACCATGTGTGAATGTCTCGGTTTATCCTTATGAGCATTGATTCTTGGAAATTTCTTTTCCAGATTTCAACACAGCGACCTCAGCACACGACCCAGGTAGGGGGGGCCGATCCTGGCGGGGGTGGTCGCAACCATGCCTTTAGTAACATTGTTTTCAACTCCAACTTGTTTGTTCATCCCAGTGTTTAGTCATGAACTTTGCATCAAATGCGTGAAGTGCTATGACCTGTCCAGAGGTATCTGGTTGTCCAAGAAGTGTGGGATATGTTCGGAACTTAGGAGTGGGTTATTTAATCAATATGATCAGTCGTGTCTCGTAGCCTTATTGCAAATCAAGGAGACCTTTAATTGCTATACAAAGGACGTAGCTCACAAGGCCTTGCAACGCGACGACGCAGCTCTGTGGGAACATTTAACCTCTCGGCTGCGCATGGGGGGTATGAGACACCACACTCCTGTGCTGACGTATTTGAGCTCTTCCCATCACTAACATCGTTATTTAACCATAAATAGCATTAATACTTATCCATATGTGCCTATTATAGGTTGATTATAAAGGTATTAACCTGTTACAACAATAAAACAAGTGGAAACAGCGTTTGGATGGTCAAAATCGGCGATACAGGCCGGGAGTTACATAATGTATGGCTGAGGCAACCTCCCTTCCCACCACTTTTCCCCACGTCTGGAGAGAGACTGTCGATCGATACTCTCTCTCTCTCTCTTGCACTCGCTTGCTAACAGTGATAACAATGCCCTGCTTGCAACTCGCTAATGTTAGCACGAAAATAGAGCACAGAATAAGGGAATAACAGGGAAAATAGGTGATAACTGAAGGAGGTGAGGAAAGTGGGGAAGGAGGGGAGGTGGAGGAGTGATATTTGGCATGGCCCAGGGGCAATAAAAAAAAACAAAAACATTGTTTTGGGGTGTTTTAACACCTAAAGAGCGGCCTAGGCGGTAAATAATATGTAGCCACCAGCGGGGTGTTTTTACCCAAAATAGGGCTGTTTACGTGATCATTTTCATGCCTAAATAAGACCCAGAGCATAAAACAAGTATATATCCCTGAAAGGGCATAAACAGAGCTTTCCAATGACACCACAACGATCCTTGTATGACCGCTAGTTTTCTTGCAACAACCGCGCAACACGAGTGCAAAAACCATGTAATTCGGTACTTTCCCCATACAATTCACTATGTAGCGAGGGTGGAGGAGGGTGGGATTCATGTCAGTTGGTCCACCGCGGTGGTCTGGAGCAGTCATACGCTCGCTACTCTCCTGCCACCACTTGTCTCTCTCTCTCAGCAACATTACGTGCTGAAATTGCCACACGACTTATGTTGTGAGCCGCCACATAGCCCAAATTTCTTTCACTCGACATATGATGCGCGCCGCCAGTAAAGGGTTAAATGGATTTTTGAATAGCCTTACTCTTAAGAGTCTTCCCGCAGTCCGCCGGGGGAACTCTTAAGAGTCTTCCTGCAGTTCCCGGGTTAATAATAAAAAAAAAAAATGCTAAACCTCCTTCATCCCGGTCCAGCTCAAAATGTAGAGTAAAGTCTAAAGTTTTATCAAAAGAAACTGTGAGTAGTAGTGACAGTAGTGATTTGTCCGCTACTAAGGCATTGAATGATCCCTTTTCAACCCCACCCCCGGCGCATTTAGATAAAAATGTCAAATTGCGCCAAAAGGCATTGCGACTATTTTCCCAATTTCTGCTGAGCCGACAGGTTGCCCAGTCTCTCATTAGAACCATACAGGCTGTTACTGATTCAGATGCCAATAAAGCAATGGAATTATCACAGCGCCTGATGCTACAAAATTCTATTTAATAGGGCCCCTCCATCATTGACGACTTCGCCTATTAATAATAATAGTCTCCATTCAACATCCTGCGCCAGCATTTGAATAGCCCGCGCGGAAGTATTATGGAGTACTCGTCATAAGTGCACGCCTAATTCCCTTATGGGATCGTCATTTTGATCGGGTACAGAATAAAAAAAATGTAAACTATAAAACATAAAAAATAACTTAATATCTGTTATCATATGACTTGCCATATGCGTGGATTTCTCATGTTTCGCTTTCCCAACACCAGGCCCTCTAGCGGCCATCTTCGTCCTTCCTACTTCCGCGGCCACAGTGACAACAAGGCTTGCGCCGCGCTCCGCTTTATTCGACGTTCCAGAGCTTCTAGTGAGTCCTTACTCATTTGTATACATCTGTGTTGTAGTAACAAGGTTTAGATTAGCTAGCACGGCTGCCAGATTGGTGTGTCCGCAGGAAGTATGTGTTAAAATAGGGTACTTTTGTAACTGGCGTCTACGAGTCCAGGATCTTCGTACCGCGTGTGTTTTATTGTTTGTTGTGATGCGCCTTTAGCTTTTGCGATTACTTAGCTAGAAGGCTACCACTCTACAAGGCATGATACAGACTGTCATTATTAAGGAAAGTACATGTCAGATTATTATTTATCAGCAAATTCTCTGGTTTAAGGGTGTCTGCACGTGGTGCTCCACTTCCTGAGTTCGTGTTTTGCTTTGGGCCCCTTGAAGTGGGCCTCTCTCATCCGAGCGCTGTGATGGTCCACGGAGCGTCGTCTGCTGGTGTTGCTCATCGTACCTCGTGGTCTGCCTTTTTGTAGGGGTCTCCGGAGTAGGCTCCAGGTTGTTGTTGTTGTTGTTGTTCCCTAAGCTGCCTGGCCGAACAGCCCCGAGTCCCTGAGAAAGGCCATGGCCACGATCGGGCTTTCCCACAGAGCTCTCATTGAGTGTAGATTGTGTTGTTGGCGTAAGTGGTTGTGTGAAATGCAGTCTTCTATGATGTGTTTAATGGTATGGGGTGCTGTGTTACATCCCGGGCAGGCGTCGACAACGGAGTCATCCAGTCTTCTGATAGCTCAGGAGAGCTGGATGGTGTCCGCATCTCAGCCTAGCCAGGTGGACTCTGTCCTCGCGAGGAAGGGAGGATTCGGAAGGATGGATTTCGGGAGGTCGTGCATGCAGCTGCGTGTTGTCTGTGAGTGAGTGGATGGATCGGTGAGAGATATGAGTATGGATGTGCTTCTGGAAGTTTGTTCGGGGTGGGCAGGGAGGGAGAGAGGACAATAATTGTGTGTGATACCGTGTGCTGGGTGTTGTTTTGATATTTCTTGGTGTCTGTGGGTGTGTTGCCATGTAGTTTAGTGGGTGGTCTTGGTTCGTGGAGGCTGCTGCCAGGAATTGAGTGCCTCTCATGTCCAGATGGTCTTTGACTTTGAGATTTTGGTTTCTTGATGTAGGTCTGTGGGTGAAGTAGCTGTGCAGCCTGTAATGATCTTCAGGGCTTTGTTTTGAATAGTCTGTAAGGTCTTATGATGAGTTTCAGCTAGATTAGAAGCCCAGGCTGGGCTTGCGTATTCCATCACTGATCTTATGTATTGTTTATATACTGTGGTGGTAGTTTCTTTGTTGTGTCCAAATTTTGTGTGAGCAAGTGACCTGAGGGCGTTAAGTCTGGGTGTCAGTTTCTTTTTAATGTTTGTGGTGTGCTGTTTGAATGTCATATGTTACTCCTAGGATTTTGGGTGTGTGTGTATGTTGTTTATGGTGAGTTGAGGGATGTATTCGTGTTCTCCTGTCCAACTTGTGAGCAGGGTTGCGGTGGATTTGGCTGGGGCTAGATTAAGTCTGTTTGTAGTGCACCAACCATGTAGTGTGTTGAGATAGGGTTGAAGGAGATCTGTTGATCTTTTTGGGTCATGGTGTGTGCATGTGAGTGTTATGTCATCTGCATAGGAGGCTAAGTTTATTTGGGGCGTATTGGGTGTAGTTATATCGTGCATGTACAGATTGAAGAGTGCGGGCAATAGGACGGATCCTTGTGGGACTCCGTTTGGAAAGTTTCTGATTTTAGATGACTGACCGGCAAAAGATACGTGTAATTTAGGATGCTAAATTTTCTGTATTTTAATTATATGCCTATGTATGCCCCTAATGTTTTTTACATGCGTTGTAGCATGTTTGTGGGATAGGGGAGACGTCCCTTATATATTTTTTATGATATGTTATGTGTGGGACTCAGGGTTGGGGAGCTGTGCCATCTCCCTGTCTCGAGTTTTTGTTTTTCCGGCGGCCCCGTGCGGTGGGCCCAAGTTATCCGTCTTATAAACGGGTAGGAACATTCAAAAGGCCCCGGCGTGGTTTGGCTGAACCACACGCTCCCGGCGGAACTGCATTCCTAAAGGGGCTGCAAACTCGGCGCGCCGAGTAACTCGCCCTAACTGACCCAGTTACATGATTAGTCTTCTCGCCCTGCGGTGCCGCAAGTCTAGTGTACAAGAGTGATAAGATTAGTTTTGCAAACTTGTTTATAGATGATCAGACACTGAAGGTCAAGGGACCTGGGACACTTGTCACAGGTTAGTAGTTAAACCCAGCTTAAACGGGTCCGGCGGAAGGTTAGAGTAGTGGTGCACTATAGCTAATTTTCCGGCGGACACGAGTTAGGATGTATAACACCTCGCAGGTTATCCTTATGAGCATTGATTCCTGGAAATCTTATTTTCCAGGCTCCTGACTGCTTCTCCGGCAGAGGTTTGGGCGGCTCATCCCGGCGGGGGGGTTCCCCTTATTAGCACCATGACAAGGTTCGAACTATGCGTTACTCCTACCTGCTCTTTTTTGCCAGTTTTTGATCACAAACTGCATTAAATGCGTCAAGTGTTTGGATCGTTCCAGAGGCTTGTGGTTATCTAAACGTTGTTCCATTTGCTCTGAATTGAAAAGTGCGTTAATAACAAACAAAGACTTATCGTGCCTGGCGGCTATACAGGAAGTTAAGAGTACTTTTAATTCTTATGCCAAAGACACTGCCCATAAGGCACTTCACTGTGATGATGAAGTACTATGGGAACAACTCATTATTAAGTCACCCCTTGTGAAACCCGGTTCCTCTAAATCTGTCAGACCTAAAGTCAAGTCGAAAGCCCTCAGCAAAGAGGTAGTGAGTAGTAGCAGTGAAAGTGAGGTCACCAAGGTTCCCCCCTCCGACTGTACCAAGAGGAGACGATCACCCTCCCCTAGGCGCAAGTCGAGGTCACGGTCTAGATCCCCCCGGAAACAATCTAGACACTTGTCCGCAGAGTCTTCCCGGTCTACCAAACGCCGTAGAGAGGACTCTGAGGGAACGACGAGTCAAGCGAGCAGCGGCAGCCGGAGGGACACCCCTCAGCAACCGCCTCCTACCCCTAGCTCTGACATACCTCACCAAGATTTTTGGGATTCAGAAGTGGGGTCTGACACACCAGAATCCGCACCTAGTCATGAACAATCCTTGAGTGTGTCTCCTAGTGTTACCTTTGCCATACCTAAACTGAACTATGTACAGTCAGTCCCCCCAATCCGCGCCTATATGGGCGGCATTACACGACGTGTATTGGGAATTCGCGCATTGGGGATAACATAACTTATGGAGAAAAATACATATGTCAGGAAAGTACGATGAGGATGTGTGTGAAGGTATCTTCTTGATGCGGGAGGGAACAAGAACGAGAGGACACTCTAAGAAAATTTACAAAGAAAGAAATAGGCTTGAGAAGGCAAAGAACTCATTTTGTGATAGAGTGGTAAATGAGTGGAACGCACTGCCCCAGTATGTAGTCGATTCCGAATCAATAAGGGAGTTTGAAAGTAATCTTGATAAAGCATGGGGAAGACAAGATTTGAAGTTTGATTATAAAACAAAAATACAGAATAGTAAAAATGTTGCGTCTGCTACCGCCGCCGCCAACACCGTGAACGACCGCAGCAGTGCAAGTACTGGTACTGAGCTGGATACACAGGCATAGTTTGCCTTTTTCCAGAGGATCTACTGTAAGAAACTGTAAGAAATATGGGCGGCCCCGCATTTCCACACACATTTGACGGTAAGTTTTTATCAAAATCCATACTAATTGGACAACCAAGCATACACAATAATAGAAACATAAACAAGTCATTCCTTACATTAAAATTAAATGCTATAAGTAGGTGAGAAGAGTGGGGGCTCCGAGGCAGACTCCCGCGACAGGGCGAGTTCATATAGCCTAGGCCTGCGAGGGCCCGAGGGGTGTGCCCGCGGAGTAGGGAGGGGGGTGGCGCGGAATACAAAAAACTGCATTTTTACACCACTCTTCAACCGTGATTCGTGTTTTGTGGGGTCAATACGTGTTTTAGGGATTTTGAGTACCTGTTTTACCCCTCGGCGCGGAATAGGGTAAACGCGGACTGAGGATACGTGTATTAGGGGGACTGACTGTACCTCGTAGTGTTAGATTGGCAGGCCCATGTAGGGTTCTGGCTGACCAGTACAGGGGATATCCGTCGGGGTCACAATTGCATTCTCAAGTGATAACAGACTCCCAGCCTGTGGCGGCAGGGGGCTACTGGCGTCAATCTGAACCTTCTCAATCTCTTTAACGTCAATCACGAAAGGACTGAGGAAGGTAGCATAGAAATGTTGCCATCATCGGTTCCAGATTTAACGTGGCCATCATCGGTTCCAGATTTAACGTGGCCCTCGGCGGATACTGAGTTAGGGATGGGACAGGATAATCCCGAGATGAGTGGAGAGCCGGGAGAGGTTAGGTTCTCCCCGGCTCCCCAGTCACTCACAGGTGAAGACTCTGAGGCAGGATCCCTCTCATCCAGGGACTCCCACAGTAAGTGTGTAACTTTTGATCAGTTAAGTGAGCTCTTGCATAAGGTTATGCAACATTATCAACTCCCTGCCTCTTCGGACCCCCCAGTTTCTAAACCTTTGGTGGCCCCTAGTACTTCTGTTGTCAAACTCCTAGCTTCCCCGGGTTTTCTTCCATCATGTCCTACCCCGGTAGTAGCCGCGGCTTCCGGCACTACAGCGCCGGCGGCGCTGGCCACCTCATCTTTGAGGGTTATTGCAGATATTCCCCCACCTCCCTTAGATAAGGCACCTCTGAAGAAGGGCCCCATGCCCCTCCTCTATGGCGCAGATTGTTCCTGGATCCCTGTCACTCCAGTGAACCCTCACTTAGCTCAACCTTTTGGGTCAGAAGAACTTCCGGTACCCAGCGAGTGGTATATTGAAATCAATAAGACCAGGAAATTTAGGGCAAAAGATGAGGCAGGGAGAGTTATGGATGTGTTAATTAACCCCTCCAACCCGGATGGGCTCTTGAACGCCCATAACAACCTCGGCCCGCGCAACCCGGAAGGGCTCTTGAACGCCCATTGCTTGCATGCGTGCTTTCGAATGCCGCGCGTACATTTTCGGTATCGTGGGACGGTAGGTGGCGCCACCAGGCGTAAACTCCGCCACAGCAACAGTATCTACCCCGACGCCATCATGGACAGTACGCCAAATAGTGATTCCGCTGTGTCCGATACCGTGCTTCCTACGACGCCCTTGCTTGTTCGTCGCGCCTTACCCCGACGCCATCGCCTAAATGTGTTATCTCCCGGAGGTATTGAGACGACATTGAGACTTTATGAGCGAGCTGATGCCAAGCATAATGTTGATGATGAAGTCAGTGACGACTCCAGTAATTATAAGTCGAGTGATTATGGCCATGAGAGTGATAAAGAAGAGCAATTCCTGGGATTTGCGAGAGAACATGACAGTGATGAGAGTGATGAAGGTGATGTACCAGTTGTTGAGGAAGCTGGTTTACCTAAAGACAGTGAACTTGAGAGAGTGAGCGAGTGGGAGAGTTCAAGGTCACTCACCAAATTTCGCTTAAGTGACACGACGCCAAGCCCTTCCCCAGGTAAATCGCCTTTCAAGCTACATTTGTATAAGCAGAAAATACTTGAGAAGGCGGCCGCGGCAGCTAGGGAACAAGCAAAACTACTTGGTGAGGATGAGGCTGTGAGTGAGGGTCAGCGTGGTGACCCTTCTCGTCCGCCATTGTCTCCCTTATCTACCCACGCCACCCAAGATGACCCGGATGCCCCGCATTCTTCCCCACCACCCCCACCATTGCCAAGGGTTGAGGACCCCACACTTTCGGCCTATTTGCCTCCTAGGTCCCCCGACAGGAGACATACTGCTGCCGAAAAGGGGAAAGGTAGGAAATATACCAAGAAAATTAAGAAAAGTAAGAGAGTTTTGTTCGAGGCTCCCGCGGCGTCCACCCCCGGCCGGCCCCAGCCATACGTCCCCGCAACTTTCCCCACGGTCCTCCCCACCTCTCCCGCCTTCAACATGTCTTCCTGAAGAAGTCTTTGAGCTCGCATCACCAATACCTGGCCCTAGTGACAGTGAAACATTGCTTCCTGTCACTCGTCGCAGGCCAAGGAGCCCGGGACCTCGGGGGGACACAGCCTCACCTGCCACTCCTTCCCCACCTCGCCCACCCGCACGCACGCCCACGCATCACTGGTTCCCCGCCAGATTATGTGGGGGCCACTGATGATGAAGGGCACCTCTCTGAAGACTCTGGCCATGATTACATAGGTCCACCGTCAGGGCAAGATGACCACTCTGACGATGACTATATGGACATCGACGACCCTCGACCCATCCGCTTGGCCCGGCGTCGTGCTGCCCGTCGTGCTGCCCACCGCCCTGGCCGCCGCCCTCGCCGCCCTAGGGCGCGCGCCTCCCGAGTTGGCCGTGGGCGTGCTGGGCCACCAGCTGGAGCTCCTCGTCAGCGTAGACAAGACCCATTCTACGTTTTTCAGTGGCAAGACGTAGTTGATGAGGATGCATACAACCCTGATGTGCCAGCTTTTGATGAGGTACTGGAGGGTTCAGGCGTTACCCCCAATTTTCCTGCAGGCCCCAATGCTCCACCACACGAACTGTTTGAGGCCTTCTTTGATGAGGAGGTGGTAGGCTATGTTGTCAAAGAGACAAATAAGCAGCACCAATTCCAGGTCCACTTTTTGGGAAAGGTGACCAAGGGCCACATGAGGCAGTGGACCCCAGTGACTCATAAAGAGTTCATGGTGTTCCTGGCACTCACCATGCTAATGCCTCATGTCAAGAAGCATAGGTTGCCTGACTATTGGATCACCAATGATCTGATATCCACCCCTGCCTTCGGGAAATATATGTCTCGCGACCGGTACCTTGATATCCTCGCAGCGCTCCATCTTGTCACCAACCTTGACGTCCACCTCCCAGACAAGCTGTGGAAGATTAGGACGTTGTATGAGATGATGCGAGAACGCTTCACCTCCTACTTCAAGCCCTTCCGCAAGGTCGTCATTGACGAGTCTCTTGTGCTGTTCCGGGGAAAACTCAGCTTCCGGCAGTACATCCCCTCAAAAGACATCGCTTTGGCATAAAATTCTTTGTGCTGTGCGACTGCCAAACTGGCTATGTCCTGGACTTCCTGGTCTACAGCGGGAAGGAAGGGGACTTGCTTGTGGACCCCCTCATTGGCTTTGGCGGAGCAGTGGTGCAAGCCATGATGGACCGCTACTTTCATAAGAATCACGTCCTCTACACGGACAATTATTACACGTCCCCCACTCTCTCACAGTACCTGCATGAGCGCAAGACGGGGACTGTAGGCACAGTACGAGGGAAAAGGAAGGGCATGCCACCTTTCCCTCCAAAGACCAAAAAAGGTGATGTGTTCAAGAAGAAGTCGGGGCCCATTCTGGCTATCCACTGGCACGACCAGCGGAAGGTCAACCTCCTGACCACCATCCACAAGGGGGAAATGGTGGAGACTGGCAAGGTGGATCGCCGCACCCAGGCCAGGGTGACCAAGCCCGATGCTGTCCTGGACTACAACATCAACATGAGGCTGGTGGACAAGTCCGACATGCAGATAGGCTTCATTGACTGCCTGCGTACCTCGTGCAGATGGTACAAAAAGTTCTTTCTGCATATGGTGGACATGTCAGTTCTGAATGCCTACAACATATACAAGCTTCGGAATGTGAACACACCCATGAAGTTCAATAGCCTGCGGAGGTTCCAAAAGCAGGTGTTGACGGAGCTCCTGGAGAAGTATGCTGTGCCACAGAGGGCAGTGGCACATCCTGGGCCCGCCGTTATTGACCGCTTGCAGTCTGCTCAATTCTTGACTAGGCACAGGCTTGGTTCCCTGCCTCAGAATGAATCCGGAAGAACACAGCAGAAGCGGTGCCATGTCTGCTACAACAGCAGGGTGAAGCCGAGGTCAGGTAAAAAGTCAACCCTGGAGTGTGTGGAGTGCAAGGTGGCACTCTGTGCTGTAGATTGCTTCTTTGATTACCACTCCAAGCTGGAGTTCTAATAATCATACTGAAATTGCCAAATAAAATGACAATATGTACACTATAATTATATATAGGCAAAAAGTGGAAGAAAACCAATGTATTGTAATACAAAAGTCATGTATTATGAGAACATTGATACAAATACAATTACACCATAATAATATGTGAAAGTGACACATATGTATATACCAAGTGACATTCATATGATTAGAACCTATAGAAATATATAAATCAGTGAAAAAAGACACAATAAATTGTATATAAAACGTTTACAAATCATATAACTAAGTGAAAGTGACACAAGACCTAATATTTGATGGCCAAAGTATAATAAACACCTGTGATAACGAATAATCAGTGCCTAATACAACAATAACCTACCTCAATTACTAATAAAATGTACGGTATCGAGTGAAAATGAGCATTATCAGTGACAGTGACACTCTCTAAAGCATATTTGTCAAAGTGAAAGTGACACAAGACCTAATATTTGATGGCCAAAGTATAATAAACACCTGTGATAACGAATAATCAGTGCCTAATACAACAATAACCTACCTCAATTACTAATAAAATGTACGGTATCGAGTGAAAATGAGCATTATCAGTGACAGTGACACTCTCTAAAGCATATTTGTCAAAGTGAAAGTGACACAAGACCTAATATTTGATGGCCAAAGTATAATAAACACCTGTGATAACGAATAATCAGTGCCTAATACAACAATAACCTACCTCAATTACTAATAAAATGTACGGTATCGAGTGAAAATGAGCATTATCAGTGACAGTGACACTCTCTAAAGCATATTTGTCAAAGTGAAAGTGACACAAGACCTAATATTTGATGGCCAAAGTATAATAAACACCTGTGATAACGAATAATCAGTGCCTAATACAACAATAACCTACCTCAATTACTAATAAAATGTACGGTATCGAGTGAAAATGAGCATTATCAGTGACAGTGACACTCTCTAAAGCATATTTGTCAAAGTGAAAGTGACACAAGACCTAATATTTGATGGCCAAAGTATAATAAACACCTGTGATAACGAATAATCAGTGCCTAATACAACAATAAGCTACCTCAATTACTAATAAAATGTACGGTATCGAGTGAAAATTAGCAATATCAGTGACAGTGATACCCTAATAAACATATTTTATATAATTGGCCTCAAAATAACTAGAAAATATCAAATAAACATCACATTCTCAATATCAAACACTAAAATCGTCTAAGGGAGATAAATACTTTGGCGCGGCGAGCGGCTAGATGCGTCGTAGCCATGGCCGAGGCAACGCGTCCGAACGCGGGAAGAATTTGCCGCCGAAAAGCACTCGTCTTCCCGCGCTCACCATTATGCAACCAGAGGGGCTAGAGACCTCTACTCAACGCCATTCGACAGAGGAAGGTTTGTGGAACATTATTCTTTTTTATTCACAACATTACATGACATATTCATTGACTTACAGAGTAGTTAACATAGGCCAAAGATCGTCAAAACACCCGGTACCGGAGCACAGTCGTAAGCTATAGCCCCCGGGGCTGGAGGGTTAATGGTGTACCGAGTTCGTACAACTCGGATTATTTTCTGTATACAGCTGCCCCGGCGATCCCTCCCGCCGCGTCTGCACGACTGTTTGCGGATTGGTCAAAAGCTGATGGCATCAATGATGTCAAAGCTTTGAATGCTCTCACGCCGGAGTTGGCTACAACTCCGGTCCTAGACCAGACGCATACACCAGTCTTGCAGATGGGGCCGGTGAGATTGGGACCATGGGCAGACTGGGAGATAGAAGCTCAGGTTTTTGCTGCTACAATTACTTCTAAGTCTTCACATCAGGTTCCCCAAGAAAATCTTGCTTACTTTTCTTTGCCAGTAGCCAAAGCAGAGGGAGTGTCCCCAGATTTACTTACCTTTATTTCGGCCCCCAAAGTTTCCTTGCACTCCCTTGATGAACCTTTTTCTACTTCCCCGGCTTCTCACCTTGACAGGGACTTCAAGTTAAGAAATAAGGCTTACCGGATGTTCTCTCAGTACTTGGTTAGTCACCAGATCGCCGCCTCCCTGTCACGTACTATTTCAGCTATAGCTGAACCCCAAATTAAGAGAGCTACCGAATTGTCTAGGAGACTGTTGCTACAAAATTCTATTCAGTCCTTAGGAGACATCAGAATTGCTATTATGGAAGCGGTTCGAGCCCGCCAAGATCTGAGAGTCCATCTAGTGAGGAAGTTGCCGGCGGACATAGGTCGCCGGGTAACTCTCTCTCCGGTCCTTACTGCCACCCTCCTTAACTCTGAAACATGGAGTCTAGTGTTTAACATGGTTAGTGGTTGGAAGCAGATTACCTCCCAAGCTCGGAAGGACCCTGTTAAGAAGCCCTTTCATAAATCAAAGGGTGGTCCCAAACAATACCAACCACAATCTAAACAGTCACCAAGGGATCCCAGACTCCCGCCGCAGTAGGGAGGTAACTCTTACAAGCCCAAACAAGGTAAACATTCTGGGTATAAAGGTAAGGCCCCTCAGAAGGGTACTCAAGGCCAGCCATTAGTCAAATCTAGCCAAGCGTCAGATACCAACCCACCTCCTCCTCCAAAAAAATAGCTACCCAGTCTCTCAGCATCCCAACGCCGTGCTTAAGGACACAGGATTTGAGAGTTGCCTCGACGATCGGACCCCGGTTGCACCTGGGTTCGTTCCGTTCATTCCGCTCGGCCTGGGCCAGGAAAGTAGTAAGCAAAGGAATCACCTGGCGGTGGCTCCGGCGGCCCTGACTGCGTCTGCCGCGGGAACACGTCAATGTGTCTCAGGAGGAGGAGACTCTGCTTCAGGAAATGATTACCAAGCAAGTTCTTATCCCGGTCAATGCCAGTCACCCAGTATATACTTCCCGACTTTTCTTAGTGCCAAAAAGGGACAGTGTGCAGATGCGACCAGTTCTAGATCTCTCGCACCTGAACACATTTATAGAGAATTCACCCTTCAGGATGCTTACAGTTCAGCAACTCAGACTCGCGATTCCGCCGCAAGGTTGGATGTGCTCGATCGATCTCAAAGATGCCTATTGGCATGTCCCAATAAACAAACGGTTCCAAAAATTCCTCGCCCTGAGGATCAGGCGAGAAACATGTCTTTCAAAGAATGCCTTTTGGCTTGAACCTAGCACCGAGAATTTTCACAAAACTCGTCCGGCAAGCTCTGTTACCCCTGTTAATCCGAGGCATACAGGTGTTTTGGTATCTAGACGACTGGCTAGTAGTAGCGAACTCTATGGAATTATGTCAAGATCATGTAAACCAAGCGTTAGCTCATGTAACAACCCTAGGCTGTGATGGGCTGGTCTATCAGAGTGAGAACTGAGCAATCTCTGCCATACCCATAGCTTACTCTGACTGTTCCTTTTACTTATATATTTTCTAGATCTCAAGTGACGGCGTCTCTAACGTGGATTGACCTCCCAATCTACCAAGCTTGGAAGCCAAAGCGTCACATTTTTCCCTTGCCCCTCAACTTTCTCTTCATAATTGCTGAGGGGCACAGGGCCCTGGGTGGGGCTTTGGTTTCCCGGGCGTTTCCGCACCCTCCTCAAGCTCCCCGCCATGGAGTGGCTTCGGTCACCCAGGCTTTATTGTGGTCGGCGGGGAGGGTTCTGTGTGGGTGCTCGGTTATGGCCTTGGCCTTGCTCGGGGCCTTGGGGCTGTTCGGCCAGGCAGCTTGGGGAACAACAACAACAACAACAACCCTAGGGTTCAAGGTGAACTTGGCGAAGTCTCGCCTTGTCCCCTCAAGGACTATTCAGTGGATAGGGCTGGTCTGGGACACCGCCAATCTGACTCTTACTCAAGAGTGTGGACAACCGGAGCAGGTACCGCAAGAAACTGTTCCGTTTTCTCCACAGTCTGGATACGACCAGGAAAACGTGGGATTCCCTAGTCGGCTCTCTCAACTGGATACAATTAACTGTGAAGTTGGGCCGGTTGAAAGTCAAACGATTAATCCTGGAAGGCAACAAAGTTTTCCCTCTCTCGCCGGAGAAGAAATTATGGCCAATTCCTCCATTAATCCACAGCTTACTCTCGGTGTGGGCCAAGCGAGAAGTTCTCTATGCTGTCACGACATGGGTTTCTCCCCCTCCTATGGTGTGGGTAGACACAGACGCCTCAGGGGCACTAGGTTGGGGCTATCAGTCCACCCTGGGCCATCAAGGTCAAGGCACATGGCCGGTAGACAGTCAGTCCCATATCAACGAGCAAGAGCTTTTAGTCCCCCTCTTTTTTCTCCAAACTCACGGCATGACTTTAACAAACAAATCAATTGCGTTCCGAAAGGACAATCAAACAGCAGTCTTGTGTATTCAGAAACAGGGCTCAGTGAGGTCACGAGAGTTGTTGAAGGTTTCCGAACGGATTTTTGCCCTGGCCGAATCACTAGGAATTTCCCTGCATGCAGCATATCTCCCCGGCGTGGCGAACGTCTGGGCAAACGGCAAACGCTCTCTCTCGCCGGCAGAGCACTCTAGGTAGAATGGACAATCAAACAGGCTATCTTCGACAATATGATTGCAAAGCCGGCCCGTCCGCAGGTGGACTTGTTTGCATCCACAGAGAATCACAGACTCCCCCTCTTCCTCACTTGTCAGGAGGTCACCCTGGCGGGGGGGGACCCGATGCATTGTTGGTAGATTGGAACAGGTGGACCTCAATCTATTTGTTTCCTCCACCAGATTCTGTGCTAATGTGCAAAGTAATTCACAAGCTGAGGGATTACCGGGGCCGAGTGGCACTGATCGCGCCGCTATGGCCAGCCCAGGTGTGGTACCACCAATTGCAACAATGGTGCAGGAACCCGGTATCCCTCCACATCTCCGCCTTCCACTTGGAAACAATTGGCAACCTTTGGACCTCGCTCAGTTTTGCCTTATGGACATTTACCATGCCAAATGGTTAGCTCAATTTGGGGAGAGTGTCACTAATAAATTAATGAACCAATACACCGTGTCTACCAGGAGACAATATCAAGCGCATTGGAAAACCTTCACAACCTGGATTGTAGAGTCAGGGCAAACTACTGCCTCAGGGGCTTTAGTCTTTAAATACTTGGACTATCTATTCGAACGAAAACATTTTTCAGTAACCACTCTAAAAAATCATTTGTCTGCCCCCTTTTTTTTATCTCACTGGCCTTTCCATACCGCAGGCGGAGGAGAAAGGTTTTATGAGGGCGTGTTTCAAGCTACGCCCACCACCCCATCAGCTCATGCCCACTTGGTCACTTGACAAAGCCTTATCAGTACTTCAATCACGCAAATATAATAATGCGCCGGATTTTTATTCACTTTTGAAAAAGGCTGTTTTCCTCATGGCTCTAGCCACCGGAAACAGGGTGTCTGAGCTGGCGGCGATGAGCAACGAACCTAATTGCCTTAGGTTTGGGAGACTGCGCGATCATGTGCAAATTGCGCCGTCTTCCACATTTATAGCTAAGAACGAACATTCTGAACACGTATTTTCCTAATTTTCCGTCCCGGCTTTGAAAAGGGGCCCCACTCATCACCTTTTATGTCCTGTGCAAGCACTCACAATGTTTTTGAGGGCTGCACAGCCTCGCCAACCAGGTGCTTGATGGGTCAACCGGACAGGTAAGCGTGTTACAAAACGAAAGTTAGCTTCCTTGCTTGTGGACGTTATTTGGGAAAATAATCCCGGCGTGATAGGCAGGGCTCACGATATCAGGAAATGGGCAGTCTCTCTCAGATTTCTACAAAATTTCTCAGTAGAGGACATTGCTAATACTCAATTATGGGCTTCCAATCATACGTTCCTAACACTCTACCTGTCCGTCGCTCTAGATAAACCAAAGCGTACCTGTGTATCTTTACGTCAACGGGTACAGTAGGTAATGTTCTATTAAGTTAAGTTTTGATGTTTAATCAAATGCTCGTTTTTTTTTTTTTAAAGAAATCCCTTGTATTGTTCAAAGTCCAAATTGTCAGTACAACTCAAGTAGATGACACAAATGTTCTAACTTTGCTAACCCCGAAAAGTTTAAATTTATAAATATATGATCATACCTGTATGAAGGTAGTTGTAATAATTTGATGTAACGGTTTTAAGTAATTTTCTCGTAAACTATCAAATTTAGAACATTTCCACTCTTCTATGACCCCCTTAAACATGGCCATTCTGAACATTTTGAGCACTTCAGGAAATCTGTAGCTCCAATGGTTTAAAAAATACAGCTATGTCGGAAGTAGCACTTCCGATGAAAAATGGTGCGGTCAATTTCAAAATGGCGTGTTAATTTTCGGGTTGTTCGTCCCGGATAGAGATTTTGGCACACATCCCAAGTTGTTCCTTGGGGTCTTATTAGTCTATAACAGTTGAGATATCCTCTCCTAAATGATGTGCATACTGTACATATCTAAGCCAGGTCCTAGACTAGTTCAGGAAGATGGTTTAAAGGTCAACCCAAACACAAGTCAGGGCAAGGTTCGACTCCTGCCAAAGCTAGCCAGCCGTCTACCTCTACCCAACCACCTTAAAAAGACTAGTCATATCACAAACTCTCACTCCTGGGGCCTGTCGTGGCCGAGTTGGATCAGAGTGCAGTTACACCGCACAAGCCCAGTCAAGTCAATTGGTCATTTCGGGTGTGTCATCGGGCTTGGCCAAGGACAGTGGTATGCAAGGGCATAACCTGGCAGTGGCTCCGACGACCTCGTTTACGTCAACCACTCAAAATCACTCATGTTTCTTTAGAGATGGAGTCACTAGTCCAGGAAATGATCACCAAGCATATCATTGTCCTGGTCAATCCAACTTGCCCAGTTTACACATCCAAACTTTTTTTCGTACCAAAGAGGGACAGTGCTCAGATGAGACCGGTCGTAGACCTATCTCGTTTGAACGAACATATTCACAACGCATCGTTCAGGATGCTCACTGTGAACCAAATCAGGCTAACACTTCCGCCGCAAGGCTGGATGCGCTCGTTAGACCTGACAGAAGCCTATTGGCATGTGCCGGTAAACAAAAGGTTCCAAAAATTCCTCGCCTTGAGGATAGAGCATCAGACTTATGTCTTTCAGCTGATGCCCTTCGGATTGAACCTAGCGCTGAGAATATTTACCAAATTAGTCCGACAAGCCTTATTACCACTTCTAAATCAAGTGATCAAGGTGTTGTGGTACCTAGACGACTGGCTAGTAGTGGCGGAATCAAAGAATCAATGCAAGAATCATGTTACTCAAATTCTAGATCATGTACAATCCCTGGGGTTCAAGGTCAACTTGGCGAAGTCGAACCTTGTCCCAACAAGGGTAATTCAGTGGATAGGACTGGTCTGGGACACAGCACATATTACTCTCAGCCGGCGGCGCTTGTGGCACTTTGGCGCTGCTGACTAGGAGGCTCTCCGGCAGTACTTCTTTGATTTCCCATGGAATGATTTCTGCTTCCGTGGCCGGGGATCCTCGGAGAGTGCTGAACGCATTACCGAAGTAATCCTATCGGGCATGGAAGCATACATTCCATTCTCTTTCTCTCAGACTAATGCCAAAAAATCTTGGTTTACTCACACCTGTTCTACTGCTGTCCGCAATAAGGAGGAAGCATTCAAACGGTACCGACGCCTTAAAACTCAAGACTCTCATTCTTACCATGTTTCTGCCCGGAATCAAGCCAAATCTGTTCTTCGACTTGCCAAGCACTCTTTCATCAATAATAAATGCACTGAACTATACAACTCTAGCTCTTCCCAAGCTTTCTGGCATCTAGCCAAAAAACCTCTCCAACAATTTCTCTTCCTCGTCTTTCCCTCCCCTTTCCCACTTTGATGTGATGGCACAACCATCACTTCTTCCTCTGACAAAGCTAAACTCTATGCTCAAACTTTTTCTAGAAACTCCACCGTGGATGATTTCGGTGCTATTCCTCCCTCCTCTCTCTTACTTATGCCTAATATCCTAATCTCTTCTAAAGATGTACTTTCTACCCTCTCTGGGCTTAATACTAAGAAGGCATATGGTCCGGACGGTGTTCCTCCTGGTGTACTAAAAACTGTGCTTCCGTGCTGACTCCCTGCCTAGGCAAACTCTTTCGTCTCTGTCTATCCTCTAACATCTTCCCTTCATGCTTGAAGTTTGCTCTCATTCAACCTGTCCCAAAGAAGGGTGACCGCTCTCAACCCTCCAACTATCGTCCAGTTGCTCTCATCTCTTGTATTTCTAAAGTTTTTGAAACTATTCTTGCTTCCAAATTTCTTAAGCATTTCTCTTCTCATAATCTGCTCTCAGATCGCCAGTATGGCTTCCTTAAGGGTCGCTCTACTGGTGATCTTCTTTCATATCTTACTAACTCTTGGTCATCCTCCTTGCGGGACTTCGGTGAGACTTTTTCTATTGCACTAGACATATCAAAAGCCTTCGATAGAGTCTGGCACAAATCTTTAATTTCTTAACTACCCTCCTTCGGTTTCTATCCCTCCATCTGTGCCTTTGTCTGTAATTTCCTCTCCGGCCGTTCCATAGCTGCGGTTGTGGACGGCCATCGCTCACTTCCTCACCCTATAAACTCCAGTGTTCCTCAGGGCTCTGTCCTATCTCCTATTCTCTTTCTAATTTTTATAAATGATCTTCTCAACTGTACCTCAATTTCCATCCATTCATACGCAGATGACTCAACCTTACACTACTCCATTAGTTTTTCAGAACACCCAAGCCAGCAATTCCTCAACGACAAACAGAATGAAGCCATAGAACACTTAAATTCTGTTCTAACTACTATCTCCAATTGGAGCAGAGAAAACCTTGTTACCTTTAATGCTTCCAAAACCCAATTTCTCCATCTATCTACCCGTCAGGAACTCCCTGCGGACTATCCCTTATTCTTCAACAATACAAAAATCAATCCTTCATCTTCTCTCAATATTCTTGGTGTCTCTTTTTCTTCTGCTCTCAGTTGGAAGGACCATATTACCAGTCTTGCTAAGGCAGCCTCCCAGAAGCTGGGTCTGCTCAACCGCCTTAGGGAGTTCTTTACCCCTGCACAGCTTCTTGCTCTGTACAGGGGCATAGTGCGTCCTTGTATTGAGCATTGTTCACATGTGTGGGGAGGTTCCTCTCACACCGCTCTCCTAGACAAAATTGAAAGGAAGGCCTTTCGTATCATTAACTCCCGTCCACTCATCAACTCTCTGCAATCTCTCTCTCTTCGCCGCAATGTTGCATCTCTCTCGCTATTCTATCGCTACTATAATAATCATTGTTCCTCAGAGCTTTCCCAGTGTATACCACCTCCTTTATGTAGGGCACGTGGTACCCGTCTTGCAACACAATCCCACCTTTAAAGTTGGGCCGGTTGAAAGTAAAGAGATTAATCTTGGAAGAAAACAAACATTTCCCGCTGTTGCCGGCGGGAAAGTTATGGCGAATTCCAACATTAATTCACAACTTACTGTCGGTTTTGGCTAGGCGGGAAAATTTGCATTCAATTACGACGTGGACGTCTCCTCCACCCACGGTATGGATAGACACAGATGCTTCAGGGAAAATAGACTGGGGTTATCAGTCGATTAGGTCTCAGTCCGACAATTTTCACATAAATGCGAAAGAGTTAGTAGTCCCTTTAACCCTCGGTACCCAGTTGGGCTCTGAGGCACCCATAACATACTCGCGCCGTGAAGACTGGATGGGCTCTTGATCACTGTTGCTTGCATTATTGCTTTCGAAACGCGCGCGTAAATTTTTGTTGTTGTCGAGTGGTAGGCAGCGCCACCACGCTCGAACTACGCCACAGAATCAGTCTCTACCCCGACGCCATCATAGATAGTACCCCAAAAACCGATTCCGCTGTGTCCGATTCCGTGCCTCCTACGACGCCCGCCCCGGTTCGTCATATTACACGAAGGCCTCTCCGAAAGGATATTCTTTCTCCTGGAGGAATTGAAAGTACCTTGCAAATGCTCGATATAGCTGGTAGTGATCGTGATAGCGATCTTGTTGAGCCAGGCAGTGGAAAGTCGTCTAATTACGCATCGAGTGTGTATGGTGACGAGAGCAGTGACGAAGATCCTCAGTTCAAGGGCTTTGAAAGTGAACATGACAGTGATGTAGAGCCTGAAGGTGAGGAAACAGCTTTCGCAGAAGCTGGTGAAGGTGAAGAGAGTGAAGTGGGGAAAGTTAGCGAGTGGGAGATTTCGCGATCAACCTCCAAGTTTCCCCTGAGTGACGCCACTCCAAGCCCTTCGCCAGCTAAATTGCCTTACCAGATACGCTTTTATAGGAAGCAGATACTTGAAAAGGCGGCCGCGGTAGCCAGGGAAGAGGCCAAAAGGCTTGGTGAGAAAGATGAGGCTGTGAGTGAGGGTGAGCGTGGTGACTCATCATTTACCCGTCCTTTGTCTCCCTTATCTACCCAAGCCACCCAAGATGCCCCGGGTGACCGCCATTGTTCCTCACCACCCCCACCAGTGCAGAGGGTTGAGGACCCCCCAATTTCGGCCTATTTGCCTCCTGGGTCCCCCGACAGGAGACATACTGCTGCCGAAAAGGAGAAAGGCAGAAAATATGTAAAAAAGGGCATGCAAGCGAAGCAGGCTTTGTTCGAGGCCCCTGCCGGCCCCAGCCATCACCACCCGCAACTTTCCCCACGGTCCTCCCCAACTCTCCAGGCATCAACAGGTGTGGCTGATGATATTTTGGAGCCCGTATCACCAGTACCTGTGCCTAGTGACAGTGGAACACTGCTTTCCACCACTCGTCGCAGGCAAAGAAGCCCAGAACCTCGGGGAGACATAGCCTCACCTGCTACTTCTTCCCCACCTCGCCCACCCACACGCCGCCCACGCATCCATCGTTCCCCGCCAGATTATGCGGAGGATACTGACGAGGAAGGACACCTGACTGATGACTCTGGCCATGATTATATGGGGCCACCATCAGGGGAAGATGACTACTCTGACGACGAATATGTGGACGACCCTCAACCCATCCGCGCCACCCGTGGGTGTGGGCGTCGTCCTCGGGGCCGCCCTACCTGCCCTAGGGTGTGCGCCTCCCGTGTCGGCCATGGGCGTGCTGGGCCACCCACAGTGCCTCATGGGCGTGCGCGTGTACGTCGCCAAGACATATTCTCGGTCTTTCAGTGGGAAGATCTGGCTGACGGGGATGATTATAACCCGGAGGTGCCACCTTTTGATGAGGCACAGGAGGGATCAGGAATTACCCCCAATTTTCCCGCAGGCCCCAATGCTTCACCACATGAGATTTTGGAGGCATTTTTTGATGAGGTGGTAGGCTTCGTGATCAAGGAGACCAACAAGCAACACCAGATGCAGGTCAACATGTTTGACAAGGTGACCAAGGGCCACATGAGGCAGTGAACCGAAGTGACTCATGTCGAGTTCATGGTCTTCCTGGCACTGACAGTGCTTATCCCTTCCCGCCCGGGCAGCCTTTCTAAATGACAGCGCTCGTATCCGGGTGATCTGGCTGAAAATCAACACAAGTAAACAAAGTCCTATCTCCGTTCATACAATAGCTACACTATTCAAACAAACGTCAAAATGTAGTCCTTACCTTGCTGTGTAGACTGGCGTTGAGTAGAGCTATCTAGCTCAACTGATTCAGGAGTTATGGCGATGTTAGTGGAGGTAACTTTTGGCGCGTATTTACCTAGACGCGTCCGAACGCTCAACTGCGGCCCCGGCTACGACGCACTACTACACTCGTCGCCCCACCCGCAATTATGCCGGGAAGCGATTTGAGTGTTTTTATTGTTTATTCTGCCATTTATTATAATTATTATGTTATTTTCACTCAATAAAGTTATTTTTATGGTTATTTTTGTGTCTTAATTGTACTTTTATTGTTATTATATTCTTAATGTCACTTTCGCTGGACTATGATAATTGATAGTGTCATTTTCACTTACGTATTGCTAGGTAAGCTATAATATAGATTTTAGTGTCACTTTCACTTGTTCATATTGTTATGAAGGCACTTATTAGTTATTTGTGTCTCTTTCACTTTTACTCAGTTTTATTATTAATTATAGTTCACTTTCACTGGACTAGGATAATTGATAGTGTCATTTTCACTTATTTATTGTTAGGTAAGCTATAATATAGATTTTAGTGTCACTTTCACTTGTTCATATTGTTATGAAGGCACTTATTATTAGTTATTTGTGTCTCTTTCACTTTTACTCATTATTTTATATTATTATTAGCCTACATTTTAGTGTCACTTTCACTGTCATTGTCATGGGCACTTCAATATTGGACTAGAGTGTGAAACTGGTTGAAGCACTGTACAGCGCACAGTGCCACTTCACACTCGAGGCATTCCCATGTGGTTTTTGTGGCTTTACGGGGTCTGTGAGTTGTTTGGCTACACACATGGCACCTCTTCTGACTCCTAGCATTACCACCTGGTACTTTAGGAGGAAGGGGGTGGAGCTGGTGCTTCCTGAAGTAGTCGGCACATGCCGTGCGGTCCAGCCGGCCTGGTCCTTGTAGTGGTCTCCCGGCTGTAGCATGTTTTCCCAGGAGCTCAAGTATCACCTGCTTGTGGAACTTGCGCAGGGACTTGTACTTCTTGGCTCCGGGAGTATTCAGTCGGTAGATATTGTAGGCATTGAGGGCCGACATATCTACCGTATGCAGAACAAACTTTTTGTACCACCTGCAAGATGTTCACAGGCAGTCGATGAAGCCCATCTGCATGTCGGACTTATCGATGAGACGCATGTTGAGATTATAGTCCAGAACAGCAGCTGGTTTCTGGACGGGGTTTTTGGTCTTCCTGTCCACCTTCCCTGTGGCGACCATCTCGGCTTTGTGGCATGTGGTGAGGAGGTTGACCTTCCGCTGGTCATGCCAGTGGATAGAGAGGATGGGGCCACTCTTCTTGTGGAAGACCTCCGTCTTCGTGGTCTTGGTAGGGTACACTGGCATGCCCTTCCTCTTGGCCTTGACTGTGCCGACAGTTCCGGTCTTGCGGTCATGGAGGTACTTGGTGAGAATGGGCGACGTATATTAGTTGTCTGTGTACAGGATGTGGTTCTTGTGGAAGTTTTTCTCCATCATCTTCTGTACGACAGCGCCGCCAAATCCAATGTCGGGGTCAGTTATAATCTCGCCACCACTGCCGCTGTAGACCACAAAGTCCAGCACATACCCCGTCTTGCAGTCGCAGAGGACGAAGAGCTTCATGCCGAAACGGTGTCTCTTCGACGGGATGTACTGTCAGAAATGCAGCCTACCACGGAACAGGACCAGAGACTCTTCGAGGCACATCTTCTGGAATGGAATCAGGTAGGTGGTAAACCGATGACGTATCATGTCATACAGCTTCCTGATTTTCCATAGCTGGTCGGGAAGGTGGACATGCATGTTGTTGGTCAGGTGGAGATACGACAGGATGTCAAAATACCTGTCCCTGGACATGTATTTTCCGAATGCTTGAGTTGTGATGAGGTCGGCTGTTATCCAGTAATCGGCCAGTGCATATTTCCTGATATGTGTCATCAGCATAGTCAGTGCCAGAAAAACATACATTTCTGGCACAGTGACAGGTCGCCATGCCACCATCTTGGCACTTGTCTTCTTGCCAAGAAAGTTTGCACAGATGCTGTGATGATTGTTGGTTTCCTCCACCAGGTATTCCATGACCTCGTTGTCATAGAAGCCACAAAAAAGTTCACTGGGGGTTGCATCTGGGCCACAGGGATATGCTGCTGTCACCCCTGAGCCAATCTGCTCCTCGTCAAAAGCAGGACAATCTGGCTCGAAATCTGCCCCATCAGTCCAGACAAACAACTCCGATGAGCGCGCGCACGCAGGCACACGCCCTTGCCCATGCCCACGCCCAGGCCCAGGGTCAGCGGCGTCGGCAAGCTGAGCCGCACGCCCATGACCTTGCCCTCGAACTCGTCGTGTTGGTATCTCCTCTTCTTCCACATCCTCCTCCTCCTCCTCAGGTGATGTCAGGTCATCTGGGGCAATGTTGGGGTCGTCAACATCTTCTTCGGGGGACAATTCTGGCGAAGAAGTGACCGGGCGTCGGCGGCATGGGGAGCGGGAAGTTGCGGGGGATGGAACAATGGGAGCCTCAGCCTCGGGAGTTGGACTCATTTTGCGGCGAGCCGAGGGCTTCTCCGCTCCAAATAATGCTCTTCGATGTGATGAGGGCTGTAGCACACTGTGGGAGGACAATGCCGCACCACTTGAAGAAGCCCTTTGCTCATCCTGAGGGAGAGATGAAGACGAGGGCTGTGGGTTACCCGCGCGGCGTCCCGGGTCAAGGCGTCGGGACAAAGGAATGCGGGTGGTCGCTAGACCAGGGTCGGCGTCATTGTCACTATCAATTTTATCGCCTTCCCTTGCTTCTGCTGCCCTGCGTGCTTTTTTAGCTGCACTTTTCACCAATGTTTTCTTATAAAAGTATTTGCCCACTTTCAAGGGCGTACGAGCAGGCAAGGGGGAAGGGGAAGTTCCCGGGGTAGGCCTAGGCTGACCAAGCAATGGCGGCGGGGTAGGCCTAGGCTCAAGCACACTCGGAAGTTCTATTTCACCTTCCTTCACCACTTCTACGTCAGGGTCCTCACTACTGTCTCCTCCCTCAAACAAATCAACATTATCATCACCCTCAAACCCCACAAAATCATCATCTTCACTCGAATTAATGAATTGTTCTTTGTCGATCAAGCTTTCGCCACTGCTTTCTTCAGTCAAGATGGCCAAAAGTTCTCTCTCTATTGCACTATCACTCAATAAAACCTTTGCTTTCTTACGTTCAGGCTTTTTCTCGCTTGCAACAGGCGTCGACGTACCTAGCGGGGTAGCAGTGGGGCTCGCAGGAATCGGACGCGTCGGAAGATTTATTTTTGCTATAACTCGCTATGGCGGGCACGTACGAACTGATAACGGTAGTAGTTGAGGCATGGTGGCGCTGCGATCGCCCCTGCAAAGGAAATTTTCGCCGCGCAGATTTCAAAGCACGCTTTCAAGCATATGGATTTTAAAATGGGACCCGGGCAGGAAGGGTTATGCCTCATGTCAAGAAACATAGGTTGCCAGACTATTGGATCACCAATGATCTAATATCCACCCCTGCCTTCGGGAAGTATTGGCAAAAAAATTCCGTCTATGTACTCATACCTCATGCTTCCCAGTACCCTGGAAAGAAGCAAACATCCATCCAGTTCCTAAAAAAGGTGCCTCTTCAGATCCATCAAACTACAGACCAATAGCTATAACTTCCACTCTTGGTAAAGTCTTTGAAATTATATTAAATAATCACATAATTAAGCATCTTGAGAATAATAAATTAATCAGTGATAGGCAATATGGTTTTAGACGATGTCGATCAACTGCAGACATTCTTTGCCTTCTTACGCATCAAATCAACCAAGCTACAGACCAACATGGTGAAACACATACAATAGCACTGGATATATCAAAGGCATTTGATAGAGTCTGGCATCAATCCTTATTGTCGAAGATGTCACACTACGGCCTTGCATCATTAGTTCCACTAATTTCATCTTATCTTCATAACAGAAAAATATGTGTAATGGTAGATGGCCTTTATTCTCAATTTCACTCAATAAATGCTGGTGTTCCCCAGGGATCAGTTTTGGCCCCAACTCTGTTCCTCATTCATATCAATAATCTCATATCTACCACTCATAATCCAATACATTCCTACGCAGATGACTCAACACTCCACAGTTCCTTCACATTTACCAATTCTTTCACCCAACCCGATCTTATAAATTCAAAAATAAGCACTGCAATTTCTCTGAACCAGGACCTTTCTAGAATTGAAGAATGGGGACAAAAGAATCTAGTTTCCTTTAATGCACAGAAAACCAAGTACTGTACATTCAATTTTCTAACCGACAGAATCTCACTGACTCCCATATATTTTTTAATGATGTAAATATTCCCACTTCCCCTAGTATTGACATTCTCGGTGTAACATTAACTACTAACTTGAGCTGGACACATTATGTTAGAAGCATTGCTAAGAGTGCCTCTAAAAAACTGGGACTCCTGTACAGAGTTCGAGAATTCTTCACTGACGAGCAGTTGGCCGTAATATATAAAGTCATGTGCGTTCTCAGATGGATTACTGTTCACCTCTGTGGAGTGGAAGTGGAGTGGTTGCATTGAGGCAGTTGGACAAAATTCAAAATAAAGCTATTAGATTAATCAATAACCCTGCAATCACACAGGACCTTCCTACATTATCCATACGAAGAAACGTTGCATCCCTTGCATTATTCTACAGATATTTTCACAGCAATTGTTCTGAGGAACTTGCTTCAATTGTGCTGCCTCTCCACATCTTTCCCCGTAAAACTAGGGCAGCTGAGAGCGCCCATGAATTTACTTTTTTCTCCTCCACAATGCAGAACTTCTGCTTATCAAAATTCATTTATCCCCAGAACTACTACTCTTTGGAATTCACTTCCCTCGAGTTGCTTTCCACAAACTTACAATCTACAACAGTTTAAATCCAGTTGTTACAAACATTTTATGAATGGAGGATGCCTTTAGGCACATGGACCTTTTTGTTTTATCTGTGTTTTTCCTTCCTCCGTTCATTGTCTCTTTAAAAAAAAAAAAAAAAAAAAAAAAAAAAAAAAAAAAAAAAAAATCACGCGACCGATACCTCGACATCCTTGCCCAGCTCCATCTCGTCACCAACACCGACATACACCGCCCAGACAAGCTGTGGAAGATACGAACCTTGTACGAGATGATGCGACAACGGTTCAGTTCATTCTTCAGGCCCTTCCGGAAGGTTTGCCATTGACGAGTCTCTTGTGCTGTTTCGGGGGAAGCTCCACTTCCGGCAGTACATCCCCTCAAAGAGACATCGCTTTGGCATCAAATTCTTCGTGCTGTGCGACTGCAGAACTGGTTATGTCCTGGACTTCCTGGTCTACAGCGGGAAGGAAGGGGACGTGCTTGCGGACCCCACCATTGGCTTTGGCGGAGCAGTTGTGAAAGCCATGATGGACCGCTACTTCCACAAGAATCACGTCCTCTACACGGACAATTACTACATGTCCCCCACTCTCTCCAAGTACCTCCACGAGCGTAAAACGGGGACTGTAGGCACAGTACGAGGAAAAAGGAAGGGCATGCCAGTTTTCCCTCCGAAGATCAAGAAAGGCGATATTTTCCGCAAGAAGTCGGGGCCCATTCTAGCTATCCACTGGCACGACCAGCGGAAGGTCAACCTCCTCACCACCATCCACAAGGGGGAAATGATCGAGACTGGCAAGGTGGATCGCCGCACCCAGGCCAGGTTGACCAAGCCAGATGCTGTCCTCGACTACAACATCAATATGAGGCTGGTCGACAAGTCAGACATGCATATTGGCTTCATTGACTGTCTGCGTACCTCATGCAGATGGTACAAGAAGTTCTTTCTGCATATGGTAGACATGTCTCTTCTGAACGCTTATAACATCTATAAGCTTCAGAATGACACACCCAGACAATTCAAAAGCCTGAGGAGGTTCCACAAGCAGGTGATAATGGATCTCCTGGAGAAGTATGCAATGCCACAGAGGGCTGGGCCCGCCGCCACTGACCGCTTGCACTGAGCATATTACATGAATATGCACAGGCTCATTTCACTGCCTATGACACCATCAGGAAGAAAGCAGCAGAAACGGTGCCATGTCTGCTACAACACCAGGCTGAGGGCGAGGTCAGAAAAGAAGTCCACCCTGGAGTGTGTGGAGTGCAGGGTGGCACTCTGTACTGAAGGGTGCTTCTTTGATTACCACTCCAAGCAGCAGTTCTAATATTAGTGAAAGTATCAAAGACAGTGACAGTATCAGTGACATTATTCTAGCCCTAGAAACAATAATAATAAATAATAAGACAATAAACTATAAATAATACAATAATAATATGTGACAATAATATACAGTATATATAGCCAAAAATTGGAAGTGAAACAATTTATTGTAATGCAAAAGTTCAATTTATTATCAGAAAATTGATACAATTACAATAAGACCATAATAATAAGTGAAAGTGACACATAAATGTATATAATAAGTTCCATTCATAAGATTAGAACCTATAGAAATATATAAATCAGTGAAAAAGACACAATAAATTGTATATAAAACGTTTACAAAGCATATTTACTAAGTGAAAGTGACACAAAACCTAATATTTGAGGTGCAATTGATAATAAACACCTGTGATAACGAATAATCAGTGCCTAATATTACAATAACTTAGCCTAATTTGTAATAAAAAGTATGGTATCGAGTGAAAATGAGCAGTATGAGTGACTGACACCCTAAAGCATATTTACCCAAGTGAAAGTGACATAAAACCTAATATTTGGAGTGCAATTGATAATAAACACCTGTGATAACGAATAATCGTACCTAATATTACAATAACTTAGCTCAATTACTAATAAAAAGTACGGTATTGAGTGAAAATGAGCAATATTAGTGACAGTGACACCCTAATACACATACTTTATATGATTGTCCTCAAAATAACTATAAAACCTTAAATAAATATCCAATTGTCAATATCAATCACTAAAATCGTCTATCGGAGGCAAAGACTCTGGTGCGACGAGCGGGTAGGTGCGGTCTAGCCGGGGCCGGGGCGAGGCATCCGAACGCGGCAAGAATTTCCCGCGGAAAAACACACTCCTTCGCACACTCGCCATTCTGCAACCACTAGGGCTAGAGACATCTACTCAACGCCATTCTACAGAGGAAGGCAAGAGGAACATTTTGTTTTTTTATTCATAACAATCCATGCTGTCTTTATTAAGTTACAGCTGAATTAACATAGCACAATAATCGCCGAAACACCCGGGAACACAGCATATGTGGGAGCTTAGGGGCCCGGTGTGGGAGGGTTAATTTTCCTTCAGGCTCACGGTTACACATAGCAAGGGAAATCTCTAGCCTTTCGAATGGACAATTTGGATGCAGTAACATGCATCCAAAAACGGGGGTCAACGAGGTCTCGGATATTGGTAGAATTGTCGGAAAAGATTTTTGTTCTGGCAGACAAGCTAAACATTCATCTTCCCGCATCATACCTGCCAGGCGTAGCCAATGTCTGGGCAGACGCTCTGACCCGGAGACAGAGCACAATAGTAGAATGGTCGCTCAAGCAAACCATCTTCAATTAGATGATTGCAGAGCCGTACCGTCCACAAGTGGACTTATTCGCGTCCAAGGAAAGCAACAAACTTCCTTTCTACTTAACTCGCCGGGAAGTAACTTCGGCGGGGGGTCCAGACGCATTGTTGCAGGATTGGAACAGGTGGAATTCCATCTACTGTATTTGTTTCCGCCTCCAGACGCATCACTCATGTGTCAGGTAGTTTCGCAAACTACAAGATTATCGGGGCATAGTTTCGATGATAGCGCCACTGTGGCCGGCTCAGGTGTGGTACCACCAATTGAAGACGTGGTGCGAGAGCCCGGTGTCACTCCCGATCTCGTACTTCCACTTAGAGACAATTGGCAACCTCGAGACCTCGCTGACTTTTGCATTTTGGACATTCAAAAGGCAAAATGGGTAACTCCTTTCGGTGAGAGTGTAATGAATACAATTTTAAATCAGTACACTCTATCTACCAAGCGTCAATACCAATCACATTGGAAATCTTTTACAACCTGGATAGTCGAAACGGCTCAAACCGAAGCATCTGTAGCTTTAATTTTCAAATACCTGTACCTGGACTATTTAATTGAACAAAAACGCCTTTCCGTAGTAACACTAAAAAACATTTGTCAGCTATTAGAACCCCTTTTTAAGATTTAACGGGTCTATCTATACCACTAGCGGAGGAGACAGGTTTTATGCGTGTCTGTTTTAAGCTCCGCCCACCACCCCGTCAGCTCATGCCTACCTGGTCGCTAGACAAAGCTTTGTCTTTACTTCATTCGCCAAAAGTATAATCGCAATCCAGATATTGATTAACCCTCCAGACCCGGAAGAGCTCTTGAACGCCCATAAAAAACACACCCTAGCTACCCGGAAGGTCTCTTGAACGCCCATGAGCTTAAAGCCTGTAAGCTTGGTGTGCGAGGCGTACGTCCGACGCATGCAAACAACAGCCGGCTGGACCGACGCCCCGCATCTCCGGCCACAAGAAGGAGTGCGTCGCTTGTTCGTGTGTGCCTGTATGTTATTGTTAAGTATCGAAAAGTAGTGTAAAGTGGCTGTTTTTGCCATAAAGTTATCTCCAATGAAATCATCATCACAACTGAACCAGTTGACTTAGAGAGCTCTACTTAACGCCATTCTACAGGTACGAAACACATCTACGCTTGGGGATGCGCGGGAATGCGGAAGCAGTCAGAATAACAAAGATACGGTAGCCTAGGCGTAGATGTTTTTTGGCCAAAACCCCCGGATTTCGGGGAATATTTATGTAATGCGTAGCCGGGGCTGGAGGGTTAAAGAAGACTGTGTTCCTTATGGCTTTGGCCACAGGTAACCAGGTATCTGAGCTAGCGGCGATGAGCAACGAACCTAATTGTCTCAGGTTTGGACGACGCAATATCAAAGTACAAATTGCACCGTCACCCACTTTTATATCTAAAAATGAGCATAGTGATCATGTTTTTTCTGAGTTCACGATCCTGGCGCTAAAGTGGGGGGATACGCATAATTTATTATGCCCAGTACAAGCTCTTCTTAAGTTCTTGAGAGTATCCCAACCTAAACAACAGGGAACTCTCTGGGTTAATAGCAGAGGTGGGCGCGCTCCGGTGGGACCGGTAATGCGGCAGCGCTCCGCGCTCATCAGACATAAGGTAATGCGGCAGCGCTCACGCGCTCCTTTTGTCAGCAGACCCGATGCGCTTCCCGCTCCGCGCTCCCAAAAATAGGTATATAAAAAACAAAACAAACAAAACAGCTTCTAGAAGTTATTTAATTAATTACCTTTGTCTTTCACTTCACTAAATTCCAAGAATTCAAAACATTAAAAAAAACTCAAGTCATGGTGTCTTTCTGAAGTTTAACTGTTTAAGTTTCTCACTTTCTCAGTTTCTGTTATTCTTTATGTCATATCAATGAATCAAATATCAATGATATGATATGATTGATATCATTGCAAATGTCAATGATATGATATGATTGATATCATTGTGAGTTTGTGACATTGTGACTGTCCATTGATATCTATGATATGACATAAAGAATTACAGAAACTGTTCAAACTGAGAAACTTAAACAGTTAAACTTATCAAGCTAACATTCTAACAAGCCTAACAATACAATAACAACAATACAACATGATTACATTGATTAGTATTTACTATTTAGTTGATTACATGATTAAATGAATAATAATTTAATATCATAATATCATTAATAATTTAATATGATATGATTAATTGATTATATTATGATTATTGGACCCGTCCAAGCTGTCCACAGACACTCAGACAGGCTCGGGCTATACCACTGCCAGACTTACCCTTAGGCCCCTTCGTAAGCTGTAACTTGCCTGTAAGGTTTACTTTGCGTTAGCAAAAGCCAAAAAACAAAAATTAACAAGTTAACAACTGTAACACTGTCAGTCTGTCACTATCATAGTATCACTGTATCACAGTTCACTAACACCGTGGGTAACACCGTACGAACGGTACGATGACTGTACACGATAATGACGTTCTTGTACCTGTTGTTGACAGGAAAAATCGCCTCCGGAGCGCCAGAAAGGAGCGCAAATTTCTAGCTGCGCTTCCCGCCTGCACTCCGATTTCAGAATTTTGCCGCTCCTCGCTCCGCGCTCCTCTATATTGGTAAATGCGCACCGGATCGCAGAGCGCAGAGTGCCAAATGGCGCGCACCTGCCCACCTCTGGTTAATAGTACAGGGAAGCGCATCATGAAAAGAAAGTTAGCGTCTTTGCTGGTCGAGGTTATTAGGGAAAGTAACCCCAGTGTAGTGGGGAGAGCCCACGATATTAGAAAGTGGGCAGTGTCATTAAGATAACTCCAAAACTTTTTGGTAAAAGATATTGATAATACGCGCCTCTGGGCGTCCAACCATACTTTTTTGACGCGCTACCTGTCTGTGGCCTTGGACAGACCAAAGCTCACCTGCGTGGCATTACGTCAATGGGTCTAAATTGGTCTTTGTGCTAATAGTTTTAAGTTTATTTCAAAGTGAAAAGAGGTGGGGGTACTGGAGAGCTAAGACCTTCAGATCCTCCGCCGGATATTTTATGAGTATACGAGCTGTGATGCTTAATATTGTTGAACTGGTTGTACAGTTCCAGATTATATTTTAATTTTAAGTGATATATATCAATAATACTTGCAACTATAAGGTACTGTATATGCAATAAGTTGTACAAGCATATACAGTAGTTATACGTAAAAGTTAATTTTAAGGTACAAATACTTGTGATCAAATACTTTGTCCTTTATTGAAACTCTGACATCTAGTGAGAATCAGAGGAGTATCGTTATTTTGTCAAAGAATAAATATTCTTGAACATTATTTTAGTGAATCTCATGTGATATTCATTACCTACATGTACTATCTTTGAAGTGCGCGGTCAACTTTACTTTTCTATTTATATACCAAATATTGTATATAAACAATAAATTTAAGAGTGCTTTTTTGAGTGTCTTTTCTCAACCTATAGTTGGTTTGTTAGTAGTTTTAGATATTGTCACGAATGTCCCCCTCCAGTCTTGAGATATCAGGCATATCGTCAATGATGGAGGGGCCACTAATAAATTATAGGTTTGAGTCCCGGAGGGAAGAATGAAAACCTAATATTTAGTAGTGGCCCCGAAATCATTGACGATGCAGGCCCTCCCTTCCATCCCCTTCCCATTCGTTGATGTCTTTAACCCACGAAATCCTGGGGGTCTCATATGATCCCAATCGCTGTGTCCGGGGCCCTTTATGTACAGGCAAACTTCATAATTCAGTAACTACTGATACCACCTAGAGAGTCATTTTTTTTTGCAAATTGTAGAACTTTTTGTTGTCTGTAGAATGCCATTGAGATGACATAGATACAACGCTTGGTTGCCGTGTTATGACGATATTTATTTGCCTCATATGAGGCCTTCCGGATTCCGAGGGTTAAGTTAAGTCTTGATATATCATTGAAGGTGGAATGACGCTAGGTGGATCAGCGTCTCGGATAAGAATCCACGGGAAGACATCCACAAAGTTGGGAAGCTTAATTATAGCATTTCTTAAGTTAATTTTAATTTTTAATTTTTTTACGAAGTTTTTTCGTAGTGAGTACCCAATCATAAGGACGATTCCATAAGAGAATTAGCGTACGCTTATGATGTGGCTTCTCTTCCTCCCTGTGGCGGCTGTTTCAAACGAGCTGGCGCTAGGGCTTGAAAGAGGGCTATTATGTAATAGGCATATCGTCAATGATTTCGGGGCCACTACTAAATATTAGGTTTTCATTCTTCCCTCCGGGACTCAAACCTATAAATTGACATTTTGACTATACTGTACTTACAGTAGGTGTTGCGAACTATACAGTTTAGTTATGCTTCTACTAGGTACCATGGTTTTGTCCTGTCAAGTGATTCAAGGGGGCGGTTCTCTCCCCTGCTCTTGTTGTGTTCCTAGTTAACCAATAGCTTTTAGTGAGGAGGACCAGATATAACTTTTGCAGAGAGTACACTCATGTTTAGAAGTACAGTACAGTACATGTCTTACTATCCACAATATGACTCTTCACTACTGTACAAAGGTTCAAACAGCTTTTGTATGGATAGCCCTAACACATATAAAGACTACCTAGGCCATGTTGCACTGTATTACACTTCCCTCTAGTGTTTTGTTGTTCAAGTTCCATGTGTTTAGAGTCACATTGTAGTTGGTAGTGAGAGAGGACATATTATTGTGTATAACTCCTATAGGAACTGCACCTTACCCCACAAATTTTGTATAACCCCCATATTCCTATGGTAGCCACTATACCTTCAAGTGTAAGGGCCACAGTCAACATCGCTATCATCTGAGAGGGATAATCATTAGTTATAATTTCAAAATATTGATTGTACTGTATTGTTATGGATATTATTTCAAAGTAATAGCCTTTGTTAATGAGTATCTATGAAACAGTACAGTAATTCCTCAATTCTATTTGTAGTTACTTTCCTGAAAAAATAATCAACCTTAAATGAAGTAACTGTTTTTTTAATCTAAATTTGTTTTCACTATTTTATGCCTTATTTATAGTTTGATAAGGAAGCGTAGCCACTTTAAAGTTAATTGTGTTCCTTAATTAATCACAGTATAATAACAAATTAACTTAAAATTAATAGACTTTAAGTGAGGATTGCCCGTAACAGGTTGTTAGAGTTTGTGTTCAAAATTGCCTCTTTAGATGATAACAATATGTGAAATATCCGGCTGTGGCCCATGGACTAGGGTATTGCAAATGTTTTGGTGGTGTGTGCGGGCATGTATGGTGGTGTGTTGCAGTGTGTGGGATGCGGTACAAGACCCGGCCTGGCCTAGCTTACCACTATGCTCACTCGCACAAGGAGGAGAAGGAGGAGGAGGCTAAACCTAAAGCCCCAACTGCCGCTACTAGAGCTAATGAGACAAACCAGGCTAACCACCCCAGCCCAGACTCTGACAACAACACAAACTGGGGTCAGGCACAGTTATATCAAGGTTGGAGTAGGATAGACGTAGGGCCACATGCTTTTGTCCGTCTATTTGTTATTGGATCGTGCAAAATGTAATCTGGTGTTTTAGACGATTGTATGTTTCTGCATTATTTGTTATGAGTACAGTAAAACAAAAAAATTTTTTTTTTTTTTTTTTAGTCCTCGGTGATCTAAAAACTTAGGTCCGTACAGTAACTCTCTTTCGGACTTAGTTCAATAGACTAAGGTAAGTACCCTGCATCAGAACAATGGTGCACAGTCCAGATAATTATCTACAGTTTCTTGTTTGGACAAAGTCCTAATGATATACAGTAGGTAAGCCTAAATGTCCAGAATCTCAATAACCAGTTCAGACTGTAATCCCAGCTTTTTAAGACTTGGTCCCAAAAAAGGTAATCGTGTGAATGAGTATTTCACACTTTATTAAATGTTTCACTTCTGGGCAGTGTCTCCTCAGTTAATCCAAAAGATAGGGAATTTACTATGGGTACAATCAAACTAATGCAATAATGCAAAAGATATACTGTACAATAATATAAAAATGTAGAAATGTCTTAGCATTAGATTATGTTTTGCATTGACCAATCCAAAAAGTACGACAGACAAAAACTGGCCAGTAGTGTGTGTTAGACACTTGGCGACAATGTTAAGCTCACTCTGCACAACTCACTAACTGACTCCTGCTGCCGCTGCTCTCATAAACTGCATCACTCTACAGCCATTTTACTAACTCCACGCACTGGACAGTCGGGAGAAATTAGACCGGTATAGAAAGATATATAGAATAATACCCAATATTTAGTGATTCTTGTTCTCTTGTGCTGGGGAATAACAGAATGTAATATTCTCAATAATTATTCCTTTCATGGAGATATTCAATTAATATTACCCAACTAACTAAAAAAAATAAGTTATGGAGCGATAATTATGTAATTTTTGACATTGAATATTTTGGGTTTCTTTTCTATACATTTTTTGTTACAAACTGTCTCTTTGCCAGCTTTGTGCTGGATTAATTGCATCACATTAGCTAAAATTACTTTATTACTATACTTTACATTTAATCATAAAATATAAATGCTTTTGCTTTTTAAACTTCGTAGTTTAGTTAAATTTGTAAGTAAATTTAATGCTCCCCTTGCATTTAAAATTATTTGTGTAGATACCGTACTGTTTGGAATGCTTTGTTTCAGCTTTGTAAATCTATTAATTAGTTTGACAGTTGTTTAAAATGTTGCTTTGCATGCTATTATTTAACTTTTGAATATCTTTTGAATATTTACCATGTATTACATCAGTAATATTATATTACCTGTATTTGGCATCGGTATATATTTTTTCAGTTAAATTTTATGAGTATTTTCATATATTCTTAGGAGTTTCATGTTTTGCAAGTTCAAACATTTTCTTTGAATCAAAGAGCCTCTCATAATTTGTTTGTACAAGTTACCTGTTACTTGGTGTTACCTGGACAGTGTCACAAGGAGCGTAGTGTCCATATTTATTAACTTAAATAATTATGTAGTTTCGTATAATATTACCCAGGAATATATTTATCTAAGTTTAACTCTTAAAGATGGGGGTGCATGGGTTGAGATAAACATGGAATAATAATCGCCAACCTACACATAATAAGAACATAAGAACATAATTATCTTGAAAAATGCAATGATGGCACTGAAATAATTATTTATAATGGTATAAAGGATTTTGTGGATCGTCTACACCAGACCTGTGACGTCATAGTGACGTCACACAAGTATCCTCATCCTGGACTGGATGGTGGACTTACACTCCTATGACGTCACAGGTTCGTTTTAGACGATCCACAAAATCTTTTATACCATTGTTAATAATTATTTCGGTGCCATTGCATTTTGCAAGATAATTATGTGTAGGCTGGCAATTATTATTCCATGTTTATCTCAACCCATGCACCCCCACCTTTAATTGCTGGAGCTTTTTTTTTTTTTTTTTTATTATTATTATTATTATTATTATTTTTTCCTTAACCCTTGAGTGGCATCTGGAGCATGAGAAACTCACCCACGCAATGTTTAGTGTTGATCTTTACACAGTCAAGGGAAGTATTCCCTGATGCTCCTTTAACTTTCACCCTTACCAGGCATCCACTATGCTTTGTTGATCATATTAAACCCACAAAATAAGACAAAACTGTATTGACCAACTGACGGAGGAGATTCATTTGTGGTCACCCCCACAGGGATTTGGACACCTGGCAATAGATAGATAGATAGTATTCTCAACTCATCATCATGCCCAACCCCGAAAGGGTTGAAATAGGGGAGCTATCCCCCTGCCAAAGGCGGCTTTCTAGGGCCTTTCCTAGCTGATGCTGAGAGGATTGGGTTCTAGTCATGTGGTGATAGGCTGGTCTGTCAGATTATAATGTAAAACTTGCAAAATAAACAAACCAAATCGTATACGAACACAGTAAAAAGACAAAATAACTAATCAAAATCGCTATGTGGAAACAACGCTTAAGTAAAATAATGATTTATAAATAAAAGAACACAATCCACCACATAGGGTGAGAACTGAGTGATCTCTGCCATACCCATAGCTTACTCTGACTGTTCCTTTCACTTATATATTTTCTAGATCTCAAGTGACGGCGTCTCTTCCGTGGATTGACCTCCCAATCTACCAAGATTGGAAGCCAAAGCGTCACATTTCTCTTTTGCCCCCCAACTTTCTCTTCATAATTGCTGAGGGGCACGGGGCCCTGGGTGGGGCTTTGGTTTCCCGGGCGTTTCCGCTCCCTCCTCAGCTCCCCGCCATGGAGTGGCTTCGGTCACCCTGGCTTTATTGTGGTCGGCAGGGAGGGTTCTGTGGGGGCGCTCTGTTATGGCCTTGGCCTTGCTTGGGGCCTTGGGGCTGTTCGGCCAGGCAGCTTGGGGAAAAACAACAACAACAACTCATCATCACAGGAAGATGAAGAAAGTTACAGAGAAGTTTGTTGTTGTTGTTCCCTAAGCTGCCTGGCCGAACAGCCCCGAGTCCCTAAGGTAGGCCATGGCCACAGTCGGGCTTTCCCACAGAGCTCTCCAGGAGTGTAGATTGTGTTGTTGGCGTAAGTGGTTGTGTGAAATGCAGTCTTCTATGATGTGTTTAATAGTATGGGGTGCTGTGTTACAACCTGGGCAGGAGTCGACGACGGAGTCATCCAAATTTTGTGTGGGCAAGTGACATGAGGGCGTTAAGTCTGAGTGTCAGTTTCTTTTTAATGTTTGTGGTGTGCTGTTTGAATGTAATTTGAGTATCATGTTACTCCTAGGATTTTGGGTGAGTGTGTGTGTGTTAGGGGTATGTTGTTTATGGTGAGGTGCGGGGAGTATGCCTGATCTCCTGTCCAGCTTGTGAGGAGGGTTGCAGTGAATTTGGCTGTGGCTAAATTAAGTCTGTTTGTAGTGCAGAGAAGTTTTTGGTGTCTTTGAAGTTTTAATACCATGCTTCATCATAAGCTACTAGCTTTTTCCCTATCACTTTCCTTTGGAGACTCACACCTCCCCACGCTGCCCAAATGACCCCCGTACACCCACACCTACACCCACACACCCACTAAGGCCAACTATTCCAGCCAACTGTTTCTTTGGACCAAGAAATGAATTAAATGAAGCAGTATGTAGATTTGCTCAACCAAATATTTGCAACAATATAGTCAGAAATGGGAAGTGCAGGTTTGCTGATAACTGCAAGTATCACCACCTGCCCCTCAACCAGGCCTCGCTAGAAAATAAGTCTTATAATATCAAATGCCCAGATTTCCATATTAGAGGAACGTGGAGGAGTGTGGTAAACAGCCTAAATGGTATCCAAAAAATCTTAAGATATGCGAGGTTGAGTCAGGAAGAGACAAAGAGGGGTATGGCAGAAGAAGATGAACAGACTGAGAATGTTGGAAGATCAGATAGTGCACCTCGAGCACCTCCTGTACTCCCAAGCATGGCACAGGGATGTGCTCTACGAGCGGCACCTGGTGCATCCTGAAGACTATTAAATAGCCTCTCCCCACCCCTGTTTGCAAACATACAAGGATTTAAAAATAGAATAACAAAGTACCATTTATTAGGGGCCTACTAGAAGAAGGGAATACTATATTTGCAGCTCTCACAGAAACACATATTAAGGACTACGAAGATAGTGAAGTAAGGATTCCTGGCTAACTTACATAGGGCAGGCAGAAAGCATAGCATGTGTGGAGGGGTAGCATTGTACATACATGACTCACTGATATGTACTGAATTTCTAAATAACAGCAATGAAGTAGTGGAAATACTTGGGGTTAAAATAGAATCCATTAATTTAGCTATTATTGTCATATACCGACCCCCAGACACATCCGTAAACGAATTCAAAGCCCAGATCAGCAAGATAAAAACAGCAGTAGAAGGCTTAGGAAACCTGACACCAAATATTATGTGGTTACTGTAGGAGATTTTAATCTGGCAAACATTACATGGAGACAATTAGAAAATGAGGTAGTGGCGAACAACACCGTAGTGGACCTGGAGTGGAGGCGTCTATGTCGTGGGTCCACCTCCCGGGGCTGTCGACCGTGGGTGGCTGCCGACCCTCCTGGCCGGAGACAAAATCGCTGACCGATGGGGGACAGCCGGCTGCCGACCATGGAGAGCAGTCCTGGGAGCCAAACCATCACAACAAACCCCTGTCCCCTCGCTGGGGCACCACATACCGATAAAGCAAACAAGACGAAGAAACAAACAAGATTGGGAATGAAGAAAGTTGTACCAAAGGCGGAAGTAAACAAGATTGGGAATGAAGAAAGTTGTACCAAAGGAGGAAGTTACTGACACAATATTACACACAACACAATGTAAAGGACAGACAAAAGGTCCAAATATAGAGAGAAATTGTGGAAATTGAACAAAGACTAAGAATCTCCTATGAACTAAAACAAATGGTATGGACAGAATGGTGTTCCTCCTGTTGTACTCAAAAACTGTTCTTCCATGCTGACTCCCTACCTAAGCAAACTCTTTCCTCTAACGTCTTTCCTTTTTGCTGGAAGTTTGCTCTCATTCTCATTTACCCTTGATTCTGTAGTTTAAATAAACAAAAATAAAACAGGTTTGCGTTTCCTGATTTGCATTTGGGAACCGGAAATTTCAAGAGGTTTGCTGATTTGTGTTTGTGGAAGTTATGTTCTGGGTTTGCACATTTGAGTTTGTGGACTAGATTTTTTTTTTGTGGTGCCCAGCTCTGCTGGTTGGTTTGTCTCTACTGGTTGGTCTGTCTCTGTGGGTTGGTCTGTCTCTGTTGGTTGGTTTGTCTCTACTGGTTGGTCTGTCTCTGTGGGTTGGTTTGTCTCTACTGGTTGGTCTGTCTCTGTTGGTTGGTCTGTCTTTGTTGGTTGGTCTGTCTCTGTTGGTTGGTCTGTCTGTTGGTTGGTCTGTCTCTGTTGGTTGGTCTGTCTCTGTTGGTTGGTCTGTCTCTGTTGGTTGGTCTGTCTCTGTGGGTTGGTCTGTCTCTGTTGGTTGGTCTGTCTCTGATGGTTGGTTTGTCTCTACTGGTTGGTTTGTCTCTACTGGTTGGTCTGTCTCTGTTGGTTGGTCTGTCTCTGTTGGTTGGTTTGTCTGTTGGTTGGTCTGTCTCTGTGGGTTGTTGTTGTTGTTGTTCCCTAAGCTGCCTGGCCGAACAGCCCCGAGTCCCTGAGGAAGGCCATGGCCACGATCGGGCTTTCCCACAGAGCTCTCATTGAGTGTAGATTGTGTTGTTGGCGTAAGTGGTTGTGTGAAATGCAGTCTTCTATGATGTGTTTAATGGTATGGGGTGCTGTGTTACATCCCGGGCAGGTGTCGACAACGGAGTCATCCAGTCTCTTCTGATAGCTCAGGAGAGCTGGATGGTGTCCGCATCTCAGCCTGGCCAGGTGGACTCTGTCCTCGCGAGGAAGGATGGATTTCGGGAGGTCGTGCATGCAGCTGCGTGTTGTCTGTGAGTGAGTGGATGGATCGGTGAGAGATATGAGTATGGATGTGCTTCTGGAAGTTGGTTCGGGGTGGGCAGGGAGGGAGAGAGGACAATAATTGTGTGTGATACCGTGTGCTGGGTGTTGTTTTGATATTTCTTGGTGTCTGTGGGTGTGTTGCCATGTAGTTTAGTGGGTGGTTTAGCTGCCTGGCCGAACAGCCCCAAGGCCCCGAGCAAGGCCAAGGCCACAACCGAGCGCCCCCACAGAACCCTCCCTGCCTACCACAATAAAGCCTGGGTGACCGAAGCCACTCCATGGCGGGGAGCTGAGGAGGGTGCGGAAACGCCCGGCAAACCAAAGACCCACCCAGGGCCCTATGCCCCTCAGCAATTATGAAGAGAAAGTTGAGGGGCAAAGGAAAAATGTGACACTTTGGCTTCCAATCTTGGTAGATTGGGAGGTCAATCCACAGAAAAGACGCCGTCACTTGAGATCTAGGAAATACATAAGTAAAAGGAACAGTCGGAGTAAGCTATGGGTATGGCAGAGATCGCTCAGTTCTCACTCTGATAGACCAGCCCATCACCATATGACTAGAACCCAATCCTCTCAGCATCAGCTAGGAACGGCCCTAAAAAGCCGCCTTTGGCGGGGGGATAGCTCCCCTATTTCAACCCCTTTCGGGGTTGGGCACCCGCCCTCTGTCTCTGTGGGTTGGTCTGTCTGTTGGTTGGTCTGTCTCTGTTGGTTGGTTTGTCTCTGTGGGTTGGTCTGTCTCTGTGGGTTGGTCTGTCTCTGTGGGTTGGTCTGTCTCTGTGGGTTGGTCTGTCTGTTGGTTGGTCTGTCTCTGTTGGTTGGTCTGTCTCTGTTGGTTGGTCTGTCTCTGTGGGTTGGTCTGTCTCTGTTGGTTGGTCTGTCTCTGTGGGTTGGTTTGTCTCTGTTGGTTGGTCTGTCTCTGTGGGTTGGTCTGTCTCTGTTGGTTGGTCTGTCTCTGTTGGTTGGTCTGTCTCTACTGGTTGGTCTGTCTCTACTGGTTGGTCTGTCTCTGTGGGTTGGTTTGTCTCTACTGGTTGGTCTGTCTCTGTTGGTTGGTCTGTCTCTACTGATTGGTCTGTCTCTGTGGGTTGGTCTGTCTCTGTGGGTTGGTCTGTCTGTTGGTTGGTCTGTCTCTGTGGGTTGGTCTGTCTCTGTTGGTTGGTCTGTCTCTGTTGGTTGGTCTGTCTCTGTGGGTTGGTCTGTCTCTGTGGGTTGGTCTGTCTCTACTGGTTGGTCTGTCTCTACTGGTTGGTCTGTCTCTGTGGGTTGGTTTGTCTCTACTGGTTGGTTTGTCTCTACTGGTTGGTCTGTCTCTGTTGGTTGGTCTGTCTCTGTTGGTTGGTCTGTCTCTGTGGGTTGGTCTGTCTCTGTTGGTTGGTCTGTCTCTGTGGGTTGGTCTGTCTCTGTGGGTTGGTTTGTCTACTGGTTGGTCTGTCTCTGTTGGTTGGTCTGTCTGTTGGTTGGTCTGTCTCTGTGGGTTGGTCTGTCTCTGTTGGTTGGTCTGTCTCTGTGGGTTGGTCTGTCTCTGGGTTGGTTTGTCTACTGGTTGGTCTGTCTCTGTTGGTTGGTTTGTCTACTGGTTGGTCTGTCTCTGTTGGTTGGTCTGTCTCTGTGGGTTGGTATGTCTCTGTTGGTTGGTCTGTCTCTGTTGGTTGGTCTGTCTCTGGATTGGTTTGTCTCTACTGGTTGGTTTGTCTACTGGTTGGTCTGTCTGTGGGTTGGTCTGTCTCTGTTGGTTGGTCTGTCTCTGTGGGTTGGTTTGTCTACTGGTTGGTCTGTCTCTGTTGGTTGGTTTGTCTACTGGTTGGTCTGTCTCTGTTGGTTGGTCTGTCTCTGTGGGTTGGTATGTCTCTGTTGGTTGGTCTGTCTCTGTTGGTTGGTCTGTCTCTGGATTGGTTTGTCTCGACTGGTTGGTTTGTCTACTGGTTGGTCTGTCTCTGTGGGTTGGTTTGTCTACTGGTTGGTCTGTCTCTGTGGGTTGGTCTGTCTCTGTGGGTTGGTTTGTCTCTACTGGTTGGTCTGTCTCTGTTGGTTGTTCTGTCTCTGTTGGTTGGTCTGTCTCTGTTGGTTGGTCTGTCTCTACTGGTTGGTCTGTCACTACTGGTTGGTCTGTCTCTACTGGTTGGTCTGTCTCTACTGGTTGGTTTGTTACTGCTGGCTGGTGCACACTGGCTGGCCCGAGACTGGAACCCTGGACCTCACGGTTTGCAGGCGAGGAGTGTTCTACCAACCGCACTACTTAATGTCACATCATTTTGTAAAGCGGTGCAATCAACCTCATTAAGCGATAAAGGGTTCGGGGTTTGCTATATTTTTCTTTGTGTACAGTGCCTCATAGTACATCCTAGCTTGCTCCCTTATCTGTGGGCCATCAGCACTCATATTGCCTTTCAGCCTTTTTGTTATCCACCTCATTAGAAAATGTTCAGTTATTACTAGCAAGTGACTCTTTGCTGTCATGTCTAACGAAGCCTTGCGTGACGTAACATCACTACCTGTAGGATATGTGAAATATCTGTCTGTCACTTCCAAACTTTCTTTTGTCTTGTCTTTATATTATCTTATGTTGCGCACACTCGATTAAGGAATATTCAGTTGCCACACAATGTCACAGGTTTTCACGCCTTCGTCTATGAGTTTAATTATTTTCTTTTTGTCAACCACAATATACTTTTATTGAGTTATGCCCTTCCGACATTCTCGCTTCCTCTTAACAGACACCTTTTCACCACCACTTTTTGAACTTCCTGGTCTTTCAGGCAGCATTTGATTACCACTACTTCCCCCACCAGCCACAGAAGCCATGAGAGAAGTGAATAATGGGGTAGCCAGGTAATAAAAGTGGTCAAGGTCGTGGAAACATAGCGAGGGTCAGGAGAACAATGACTAAAAAGACTCGAAAGATGCCGCCAGTCCAATATGGCGACTGGCCGCTAGATGAATATTGCCATGCGCAACGACAAAATGAACAAGGCGACCGAGAGTCCGAGACACCCAGTCATTAGTTGATAGGTTTTGGTGGTTAATTATGAGGTTGAGGACTGTATCCTATAATTAGACTTGAAATGGTTAGTTATAATAACTCTAGTAAGGGGGCTGTACTGGACAGTATTTGAACCCAAGTGTATATGTGGGTATTGAGAGAAGTACCGCTATATGATTCACTATATTGTGTAGTTACCTCTGTATTATTTTAGTTTAATTTGTAGATTTTCTCTTGTTGCATAGACTTGTTTGAAGTACTGTACATTATTATTATTGTAGATGTAACTGTATTTACTTGATATATTTAGCTATTTTCGGTATAGAAGCACTTTATTTGTTTTTGCTAGGGTTGTTGTAATTTGAACATTCTTCCTGTAGATAGAATAGTTACACCAACCTTTTATGAGTTGTTCCAAAGTTTAGAAAGTAATTGGTATCAATGGCTTTTAGTTTCTAACTTTAATACCGTATGTATGGGTGCATGACAAATGTGAGAGTTGATGTTCATATCCATTATTATGCATTAGATATATTTCATTTTTATTGTATTTAAAAAAAAATGGCAATGCTTTAAGTCATGTACAGTCCATCCTCCTATAACACGAGCTCCTACAACGCGATCATCCTTCAACACGAGGGGGGGGGGCCCGAATTGCCTAAACCTCTTATAACCCGAGCCGAAAACATATAACGCGAAATGGCCTTGCCGAGTGCTTCAAATCCGGCGCCTCCTCTTACTGCGCGACCCCCCCCCCCCCACCTACAGCGCGATGACGTCGATGCGCACTGGATTTTAAGATGATTTTGCTAATGGATAATGCCCACTGCCATCCTGCCTACCTGCAAAATCTCCACCCTCAATGCAATGTTATCTTCTTGCCTCCAAAAACAACATCCTTATCTCCATTTAAATTGTTATTCCTACAACACGAGGCGCAGTGCCGCCCCTAAACTCGCGTTGTAGGAGGATGGAATATACTAATAATTATTTGCCATATATTTCTGCTTAAATAAGTTTATGTGCCTACTGTATTTGAAATGAACCATTAACCCATCCCTGTAGGTGACGTTCTGGAACGCATAGGCAATTTACAGCAATTTCCAGGCTTTAAAAGCCTGTAAGAGCCGTAGAAATCGAGTGTCAGTGGGCGGGAGCGTGAGGGACCTCCCTCCGAACCTCAGAGCAGCCAGCCGCTCACTGAGGGAGACTGTGTCTCGCGCGGGTGTCTCACAACAGTCTTGCCGAGCGAGCGAGAGCTAATAATTATCGAGTTTTCCCGAATGTCTATGGCAACGCTGCGGGTGAACCCCGCGACCTACGAAGCTCGTTCTGGTCTCATTTTGAAGCTATTTTCGCCTAGTTTTCGGCAGAATACAGTTAATTTAATGCAGATGCTTGATTAATCATTCAGGAGTGCCTGAATATGCCCTAAATAGCGCAAATAAGCCCACAGCGTAAGTGTTAATATAATGTGATAAAGGAACTATGTACTGTTACCATTTCCATCACAATTGTAGTAACAAATAATTTATATGAATGATGTACTGTAATACAGTACCGTCCGTACATATAAAGTAAAAGTGTTTGGTTTCTCTAACTAATGAAAATTGCTGATTTTATTGTAATTACTAATGACGGACTTATATTTATTAGTGGCTCCTACGTCAAATGACGTATTACATAATGCCAATAAGTATATATACTAGTGGTGGTCAGACCTGTGAGAGTTCCGTATGGAGCTCAGTGGTCTGGTTAATCTGCTCTACATAACTAACTAACTAGTGGTGGTTGTTGTTGTTGTTGCTGTTCCCCAGGCTGTCCGACCTAGCAGCCCCAGGGTTCCGAGCAAGGCCAAGGCCATAACCGAGTGCCCCCACAGAACCCTCCCTGCTTACTATTAATAAGGCCCAGGTGACCGAAGCCACTCCAAGGCGGGGAGCTGAGGAGGGTGCGGAAATGCCCGGGAAACCAAAGCCCTGTGCCCTTCAGCAATTATGAAGGGAAAGTTGAGGGGCAAAGGAAAAATGTGACGCTTTAGCTCCCAGTCTGGGAGGTCAATCCACGGAAGAGATACCGTCACTTGAGATCTAGAAATATATAAGTAAAAGGAGCAGTCAGAGTAAGCTATGGGTATGGCAGAGAATGCTCAGCTCTCACTCTGATAGACCAGCCCATCTCCACTATACTAGTGTTTCTCTCCATCAATGACGTGAAGGCCTATATGTAATATATAACCTTGCCCGGGTCCTTTACCTTAACCTATTAGACCCGGTCCCCTTAGCTCTCCTGTATACTGTGGTACCGGGCATTTAGCCGATTATTCTCTTATCTTATCTTACCTGTAACTCAGGAAATATCATGCATAAGGATAGATAAAGACAAAACAAAATGTTCGTCTCACCTTCGTCTGTAGAATGGCGCTGAGTAGACGTCTCTAGCCCCAGTGGTTGCAGAATAGCGAGTGTGCGAAGGAGTGGATGTTTTCGTGGGAATTTCTGGCCGCGTTCGGATGCCTCGCCCCGGCCCCGGCTAGCGCACACCTAGCCGCTCGTTGCACCAGAGTCTTTGCGTCCGAGAGGCGATTTCAGTTTTTTATGGTGACAATTGGATGCTTGGTGAGATTTTTAGAGTTAATTTGAGGACAATCATATAAAAGTATGTGTATTAGGGCGTTACTCTCCAGTTCTCTCATGAAGCCCTTGAACTCTGGCTCTTCATCACTAGATATAATGTTCATGCTAGCACTCAATGCTTAACAAGACGACAGTCCACTACAGTACTTATTTAGTAATGGTTCTCTCCGTCAATGACGTGAGAGCCTTATATATATAAGGGCTCCCCGGAGACCCCCGTGAGGGTCCCGGAGAAAGCATAACGCGACCCAAATATATAAAAAGTACATCCTAGGGTGAAACCCTTTACTTAGTTCCTAGGGAACGTAAAAATGTTGCGTCTGCTGCCGCCGCCGCCAACACAGTGAACGACCGCAGTGATGGTGATGGGCTGGTCTATCAGAGTGAGAACTGAGCGATCTCTGCCATACCCATAGCTTACTCCTACTGTTCCTTTTACTTATGTATTTCCTAGATCTCAAGTGACGGCGTCTTTTCCGTGGATTGACCTCCCAATCTACCAAGATTGGAAGCCAAAGCGTCACATTTTTCCTTTGCCCCTCAACTTTCTCTTCATAATTGCCGAGGGGCACAGGGACCTGGGTGGGGCTTTGGTTTCCTGGGCATTTCCGCATCCTCCTCGGCTCAACGCCATGGAGCGGCTTCGGTCACCTAGGCTTTATTGTGGTAGGCGGGGAGGGTTCTGTGGGGGCGCTCGGTTATGGCCTTGGCCTTGCTCGGGGCCTTGGGGCTGTTCGGCCAGGCAGCTTGGGGAACAACAACAACAACAACAACAACGACCGCAGTAGTGCAAGTACTGGCACTGAGCTGGATACACAGGCCTAGTTTGCCTTTTTCCAGAGGATCTACTGTAAGAAACTGTAAGAATTAAAAAAAGTAACCATTAGAAAAAGAAAGAATTTTTTTTATGAGTAAAAGATTAGAAACTATTAACCCTCCTGGCCCGGGCAGGCTCTCAAAATGACAGGGTGGGCTACCCGGGCGATCTGGCCGAAAAACGTCTAGGCCTAAGCTACCGTATTTTTGTTTAGTTTAACTGCTAGAAATTTCCCACGCATCTATAAATGTAGTGCGGTTTCCAATCTGTAGACTGGCGTTGAGTAGAGCTCTCTATGTCAACTGGTTCAGTTGTGATGACGATTTCAGTGGAGAGTACTTGCAGGCGATGTTAGCAATATGACGATCTTTTCACTACTGAAACAACGACATACAGACATACAATAACAAACGAGTCTTCTCTTTCTTGTTTTCGGAGGTGCGGTGACGTAACGATCGGCTTTGTTTACATGCGTCGGACGCACAGCGTTCAGACCAAGCTGAATAGGCTTTCAAGCTTACAGATTTTAAAATGACACCCGGGCTCCTGCCCTTAGTTCGTGGTGTCATTTTAAAATGACAACCGGGCCAGGAGGGTTAATGTTGTATTACTAAATTAACTAGCGCGCCGTTATACAGTCCTTCCCTTGCACGCGTCCTCCAGCTGGTCACGCTGGGTTCATACGTCCTTCGTGTGGTCGCGTCCCGCGTGGGAGGTTGTGCTAGTTTTGTTCTCTCTGGATGTGCTACTTTTCATCTACGGACATTTCCTGCTGCCTCTTCTGGGAAGTATATGTTACTTTATAGTAAGGAGGCGTCATAGATATGTATTTTGTATTGAGCATTTCCAGAGAGCTGACGACTTCCGCGGGACGCACCACATGCTACAACCATTATCATTATATTTATATTATTATTATTTACTGTATTTCTATCTTTTTCCTCCCTATATTATTACATTATATTATGTAAGCCAGGTTAGTTAGAATGCCTCTATTTCATTTTTTTAGGCTTCGTGAGTTTTGTCTAGCGGTCGCCAGATTTAGGAATAGGCCTTTGCCTATTTTCCATCAGTGCTTTTCCAAGCTCCGAAATTCAATATTCTTAACCCTCCTGGCCCGGGCAGGCCCTCCAAAGGACACCACGAAATAAGGGCAGGTGCCCGGGTGTCCTTTCAGGAGATCGTAAGCTTGAAAGCCTATTCAGCTTGGTCTGAACGCCGTGCGTCCGACGCATGTAAACAAAGCCGATCGTTGCGTCACCGCACCTCCGAAAACAATAAGGAGAGGTCGGATCAATGTTATTGTTGTGACGTCAGACGAAATTAGTGTGTGAAAACCTCCCATATTGTCAACATCGCGGCAAAATTAGCTCCACTGAAATCGTCATCACAACTGAACCAGTTGACTTAGAGAGCTCTACTCAACGCCAGTCTACAGATTGGAAACCGCACTATGTTTATAGATGTGTGGGACATTTCTAGCAGTTAAATTAACAAAAATACGGTAGCCTAGGCCTAGACGTTTTTCGGCCAGATCGCCCGGGTAGCCCACACTGTCCTTTGGAGGACCTGCCCGGGCCAGGAGGATTAATTCTAACTATCCATTCTTATCATCTTTTTGATTAATCGTAGATTCTATTTGTCACAACTTTTCTTGCTGATAGCCTAACTTTTCTCTAAATGTCGCGCTTTCGATAACAATTTTAATGGCGGACTAGAGGCTATCGCATTTCCTTAATTTCTTATCGAAAATTCTAAATGTTTCAATTTTCATCCTTTTGATGTTTTCGTGACTTTGAGCTTTTCTCTTTACGTTTTAATACAGTTTTTACGAAATATTTTCCTTTTGCACTTTATATAAACAATTTATTAGACTATTATTTCATACGTCTTCATAGTCTCTGTACCTTCCAGGTTTTCTGTCTTGTTGCAGAAGCGGAGAAATGTTATTCTTTTATGATACTTTTGCCTGTAATTACTTTTGATGCATGCCACCGTAGCCTCCCTTTTCAAAATATTATGATTTTAAGCTACGAACCAACCTTCAGTTGGGCCCTTTTTGGAGTCTCACTCCGGTCCTTTTTAGGTCGGCTAGTGTTAGACCGGGCTTAATTGATATCTCCGGTCAATAGGAGATCCCCGTGTACTGTTTGAAGTCCGGGTTGAAGCAGAGTAGGCGGAGGATGGGGGCCTCGTTTGTATATCTTTTATTTTTGCCTACTCTGCCGGAGTTTCTCTAGTATATATCTACGATTCTCCGGGTAGTTTTACCTACCTTTTTACTGATACTACAAGATGCTTTTGTGATACACCTCCCCCCTATCATTCACACTGAGTTTGTTCCCTGGTTGTGCTTTGCTTCTCCTTATATCCGGGTCCTCATTGTTAAGAGACCTTATGTTAATACTACCCGCACCTATATTCACACAGAGTTTTTCCCGGGTTGTACACTGTCATAGCCTTATCTCCGGGGCTCCAGAATTAAGAACCTTTACCCTCACACCTTTTTTATTAATTCCGGTTCACAAACACCGAGTGCTACTATAGCTCCGGGTGCAATTATGTCAAAATTCATATTTTACTCCGGTTCACTAACAACCCAGAGTCTCAAAACAAGTATCAACTTTACATGGGGATTAAGATAACTCGGTTTCATCTAATTCTGAATATTATCCATTACCTCTAGTAATTCTCAAAATAAAATAAGTATTATTCATTAACTCTAGTAGTTCTAATAATATTTATTCTTATCGTCCGGGACTCTTATTTACATCTCCGGTCACTGGGAGATTCCCACATTCTCTCTGAGTCCCGGTTGAAGCGAGTAGGCTGAGGAATAGATATCTATTCATTGCCTACTTCGCCGGAGTACCAGTTTCATATACTGGATTCTCCGGGTAGATATTTTTATCTACCATTTTTACGGAATAACTTTTATTCAGTCAATTCCGATCGACACTTGAGTCCTCTACACAGGTCCGCACGGACTATTCGGTGCTTATTAAATCTTTCTCCTCGCACCTTTTATTCAACATGGAGTTATCTTCCATTAATTTTGCTGGGTCATCTCTTTGACTCCGGGTCCCCACAGTCAACGAGGACATATCTTAGGAACTTCTACCCATACAGTATCTCCGGGTACTCTAACCCTTAAGGAGAATACATACTCCGGTTCCCATATACCGAGTTATACCACTCTAACTCCGGGTATTCAACAAAAGTGTCTTAACTCCGGTTCCCAAACACCGAGTTCTACCAACATAACTCCGAGTATCCCTTAGCGAGAACATATCTCCGGTTCATATATACCGAGTTCTACCCTTCTAACTCCAGGTATTAAACAATAGTAACTTCACTCCGGGTCCCAGACTGAGTTCTACCAGTAACACTCCGGGTAGTCTAATATTGGCAGTTAACCCCAGTTCACAGACACAGAGTTCTATCAACCAACTCCAGGTATTTAAACAATATTAACTTATTTCCGGTTCCAGACACCGAGTTATACCAATAGGCCTACCGAGTTCTACTAGCACACTCCGGGTAGGCCTATTCAATTATTATTCAAGTTGGCAGTCCTAGATGACGAAGTTCAAATTGGTAATTAATAGAATCACCTTCAAGAACTTTTTACAATACTTGTATATGCTTAGCATAGTACTAGAGATAACTCAATTTTAACAAAGTCCCGAGTAAAACTTCATTCACTCAGTATTACTGCTAATGTTTATACTCATTCAGAATGGGACAAAAGGTGCACTACACTTTCCATCCTAAATTATGGTACAATGTTGTAGGATTATTCCTACCTTTTATTAGAACAGTATTTCAATACCATAGTTACCCTGTTCATTCATGCATAACCATATAGGATTAGGAGGATTTAATTTATCCGTCTGGCTGGCTTAGTTTATAGCGTGCCTGATACCCATCTTGCAGGTCTCGCGTTCAATCCCCTCTCAGATTGAAAAGTTTTCAGGGATATAGCCGGCGGTTACCATCTCCCCACGAGCAAGGGGGATGGGTAATGGTCAATGGTAGACTAAAGAAAGCCAAGCGCTTGTGAACCTTCGAAGGAGGAGAACGGGCGCTATATAAGTAACCTGACGATTATTATTGTTATTATTATTATTAACTTTTATTCCCAACCAGAGGCGGGACAAAATCAAGAGATATTATCTATCTTTCCTTAGACCAAGTATATACATGGACACGATTAACCGGTTGGTTCTCATCCATTCGTTTTACCCAGATTTTACTGTTTTACCTACTTTTAGTAGATCAATAATTTTGATTTACAAAGAATCCCAAATTATCACTCCTTCAGTTAGGATACTATGATATTGTCATTCAAGTACTGTATAACTACTAGTAGTAAATCAATAATTTTGATTCACAAAGATTCCCAGGTTATCACTCCTTCAATAAGGATACTATGGTATAATCAGTATCATTCAAGGTTAACGCTTGACTACTCAACTCAGCAATAAACATTTTATATTTTAGGCTCCAGACCAACTCTCGAGTTGGTCAATGATTAATTGAACCTCCCTCCGGTCCCACTTTGGGTTAGCGAGTGTCTTGGTCTGAGGCTCTTTTACATATCTCCGATCACCAGGAGATCTCCACATTCTCTCTGAGTCCGGGTTTTAACAGAGTAGGCTGGGGGAGGGGACCTCTTAGATATTTATAACATTGCCTTCTCTGCCGGAGTTCCACAAGTCTTATACTAAGGTTCTCCAATTAGATATTTTTCGCTATCATTTATTACGGAATAGATTTTGTTCACTCTATTTCCGTTCGAATCTTGAGTCCTCCATACCAGTCCGAGAGGACTATTAGGTACTTAGTAAATTTTACCCCCGCACCTATTAAACAACACATTATTCCGTCAGTCATTACCGAGTAATTTCTTTACCCCGACTCCTCATACTACAAGAAGGACAACACTTGGAATTCATTTTCCGTCTGGCAATTTCCAAGTAATATTTTCTCCAAGTCCTCACTATAACAGCGGACACTTCTTTAGGGTCTACTTAACCAGTATAGTGATGATTCATTAGCTTGTTTTCCTTACGCCTCAGCACAACATGCTAGAGTTTTGGGTATCCCTAGCACCAGCCATTCCTTTTAATAAATTGTTCGACTAGGGTCTGTTTTAAAAAAACAGACAGAACCGATACATTCAAGTGCTATCTTACCTTTGCACAACTGGTTGTTCCGGTCCCACTTTGGGTCGGCTAGCACTTAGTCCGGAGCTCTTATATTTACACCTCCGGTCAGTAGGAGTTCCCCGCGTTCTCTATGAGTCCGGGTTGCAGAGGAAGTAGGCTGAGAAAGGGGGCCTCTTAGATAACTATTCATTGCCTACTTCGCCGGAGTCCCACATTCACATACCAGAATTCTCCAGGTAGATAATTTTATCTATCCTTTATTATGGAATAACTTTCACGGGGCTCAATCAACCATTTACCCACACACCTCTTAATCACACAGGATTATTCTGGCAATTTGGCTGAGTCAGATCCTTGACTCTGTGTCCTCATAATTGACAAGGATATTTCTTAGGAACAAAAGGTTGGGGAATGACTTTACACTCTCAGATAAACAGCCCATAGGCGATTATCCAACCTTTTGTTTTACAGACAACTCTCTCACACTAATGAGGAGTGGCAGATTCTATTCATGATACATACTCTAGGGCAACATTATCACACATAAGAGAAGTCTATCTTTGCAACACTTCTGACAGTAGGAGATGTCAGAACAGCCCTTTTCATGACGTCCAAAGCACGTCAAGACCTCCGTATCTTTCTATCTAAAAAACTGCCCAAAGACATCAAGACTAGAATCTTGATCTCTCCATCTATTCTAACAGATTAACACCCACAACTACTTGGTCTGAAGTATCAGCACTACTTTTTATAACCGTCTCTAAGGTTCTCTCGTGTTAACTTTATTAGATTCAGATCTCAACGACACTCAACAGGCCACAGTAGTCGGGACAGACTGGTTAATTCATCCACAGACAACAAATTAGACAGACTCAGACACACCAACAACAACAGTCTGACCTTCCAAGAGCACATACCGGTTCAAGGAACTAACTTAGTTTATCTTAGCCTTGCATCACATTATATCTCAAGGCACAACCGGTTCTGTCCAGGCCAGTTACACAGCATGACCAAAAAAGAACTTGGGCCAGACATTTAATAAAAAATGGTCCGTTTTGGGACTGGGAGAGACGACCGTTCCTTCGTAAACATGTATACAACGTCTCATACCAGTAAATGTGCCAACACTCATAAAAACGATGTTTCAGTGAGGAATTCGAGTGAACATTCCTCCCACATCAAAAGTTTTCTGTCTCACTTATTTCTAGTACCAAAACGAGATAGCCTACAGTTCAGACCAGTCACAGAATTATCAATCCTCAACAAGTTTATTGTAAACCACTTTTTCGAGATGATAACAATAAAACAAATATCACAGCCCAACGCCTGATTAGTAAAGGGGGAACCCTGGGTATACCTCCATTGGGAGACCCTATCACACAACATACAACATCAAATGCTTGACTACTACAAATATGCAAGACATTACATGCAAAAAACAATTACCAAACGACTGTGGGAGTCGTTAATAGGGTCAATACATTGGGTTCAGCTACCTGTTCCATTGGACAAACTTCGCCTGAATCCTTACATCGGGCTGGACAATAGAGCTTTTCCGAGTCAATCAACATCATTCCCTAATTACATTCCCTCAGCGTATCATCAGACTTCTAGGCTTCTGGATAAGACCTGAGACCCCTTCCTCGACTGCCCTCTGGTCAGAACCTCCACCATCAGTGGGGGTCGACTTGGACACAACGGGAGCCCCGAGCTGGAGTTACCAATCGTCCGACGGTCGCCAGACCCAAAGTCGCTAGACCTCTCTCAATCTTCTATCACATAAATACAAAGGAACTAGTTGTCCCCCTATTTTTCCTAAAAAATCATGCCCTTTCACTCCAACACAGAGTACAGTAATAGCCTTTCACATGGACAACACAGCCGTGTCCGGTATCAACAGGCAGGGTTCAACGAAATCTCACACGCTCCTGAGATTGTCGGAGACAATATTTTTCCTTACTCTTCATTACCATATCACAATTCAAGCAGTTTACCTACCAAGCAAGGCGAATCTGTAGGCGGGCACCTTATCTCAAGGGAAGGGTACTCTAGTCGAATAGACAATCTCTCAGACGGCATTCAACAACTTGATAAAGCCGTTCCATCCACAGGAAAAATCTCTTTAATTCACACCAATCGACAAAACCCCTCCTGCTTCTGACCTGCTGGCACGAGGTCCAGGCGAGCGGAACAGATGCTTTCTCAGAGGTTTGGAACAAGTGGTTATCAATATACCTCTTTCCCCCTCCGGACACACACGTATGTCCAAAGTTTGGCAACATATCCACTTAATTCAGGGTCAAGTGTGCCTTATAACACCAGTCTGGTCAACACATGTGTAGTTCATTCATCTGTCTCTCGAGTGTCCCATTCCAATACCATTTCCAACATCTTGTTTCCACTTAGAGCAGATTGGCAACCTGCAGACTTGTCTACATTTAGCTTTATGGATATTTTCAAAGTCAAATGGCAGAGCTCTTATGATTAAGCTGTTCATGACAAGTTAACCAAACAGTTTACGCCTTCCACTATTAGACAGCATGAATCACATTGGAAACAATTTACCACGTAGATTGTAGAGTCTGTCCAACACATAGCTTCAGTCAGTTTATTTTTAAAGTACTTCAATTACCCTTTTGAAGACAAACAACTGTCAATTAACACACTACACAATCAATTCTCAGCCATTAAAGAGCCGTTCTTTGATCTCACTGGCTTCCGACTTACCCCTCAAAAGTTGAAAGGATTTTTTCTTACAACTTGTTTTAGTTACGAGCTCCATCTAGACAAATTCTCCCACAGTAGTCACTAGACAAGGTGTTAAACCTATTAATCAGTAAACCTTACACAGTCAACCCATCATATGACAAATTATGATCTAAATGTGTTTTCTTAAATTCTGTAGCAACAGCTCATAAAGTAGCTGGGCTTGCGGCCATAGCTATATCTGATTACTGATCCCACTTTAAGGAGGATCTGAGCGCGGTCTCCCTGGCACCAACTCCTGATTTCATAGCTAAGTATGAACTTTCTTAATTTCTGTAGCAACAGAACTGGAGAACCTCTCTCAAGTGATGATTAATATTAGGGTTAAGTAAGGTTGATAATAATAAGGTAATTAATTGCCTAAAGGGATTTTGGTAAATACACAAAAATCTTTTTGAGTTTAATAAATATGATAAAGTTTTCACTTTTAAAAAATCTATTTGTGGTCTATAGAAATATACAACTTTTATGTTTTTTACACTATACAGTTGCTCTCTTATTAAGTTTTACTAAATCCTTCCACTTACCTTCCTTTAACTTTCTCTTGCTTCCTAAGGCTTACTCAGAAACCCTGCCTTATTCTTTACTCCTTTTTTCTTAAATTTATCTAAATATTCTCTATATCTAATGCGCGAGCCGTTAGTTTTGGTTTTCTCCAGTCTTTTGACGTTGAGCATGAGATGTCCCAACCACTGATCTTGGTATTCTTAGGCTCTCACGTCATTGACGGAGAGAACCATTACTAAATTACGGGTTTGACAACCCGAAGGGAAGGAAGGAAAACTAACTATTTAGTAATGGTTCCGTAGTCAATGACGTAAAGCGGCCCTCCCTCCTTCCTCTTCCCATGCACATGCGCAACTTAGTACAGTAAAAGTCCTTTAATCCGACGACCGATAATTCGAATCTCCCAATAGTCCGAATTTTTCAATTTGAGGCCAAATCCGAATTCACCCGATGGTCCGAATTTCAAGAAGTCCCAAAGTCCCCTTTTTGAGGCATTAGTCCACTCAAATGACACATAATGGAGCACACACATATCATATGTTCATGAATTCACTTTAAAAGTTTACCATTGTCATTGTAGCCTATTACCTACTGTACTTCAAAACATTCAGATTAATGGTCAAAGGAAGCTACTGATATAAACATAAACACCACATCGTCTGCTAGAGCGTTTGTTTGGCTCTTGAACGCATTCTTGGGACGCTCCGATGCGCTACTGGCTTGCACCGCATCGTCTGCAAGCGCATTCAGTCTTGCGCTTGAAAACGCACCTTTGGACGTTTCGATACGCTACTATTTATAGTTCAGTGATCGGAGCATCCCAAGGGTGCTTTCAAGAGCAAGACAAACTCGCTAGTAGACGATGCGGACATGTGACAATAAGAAGAAGAAGAAGAAGGTGTTTACGTTTATATCAGCAGATTCCTTTGACCATTAATCTGAATGTTTTGAAGTAGGTAATAGGCTACAATGACAATGGTAAACTTTTGAAGTTATTTCATGAACATATGAGCCGATATGTGTGCACCATTGTTTCATTTAGGTGGCCTAATGCCTCAATATTTTCGTCAGGCCATTAATACACGGGTTCATAGGGTAAAGTCCGATAATCCGAAAAATCCACTAATCCGAACGAGGGCCGGTCCGCTGCCCTTCAGATTAACGGAAGTTTACTGTACTATGAAGGACGTATGAACCCAGCGTGACCAGCTGGAGGACGCGTGCAAGGGAAGGACTGTATAACGGCGCGCTAGTTAATTTAGTAATGCAACATTCATAGTTTCTAATCTTTTACTCATAAAAATTTTCTTTCTTTTTCTAATGGTTACCTTTTTTAATGACGTTCCCTAGGAACTAAGTAAAGGGTTTCACCCTAGGATGTACTTTTTATATATTTGGGTCGCGTTATGCTTTCTCCGGGGAGCCCTTATATACATAAGGCTCTCACGTCATTGACTACGGAACCATTACTAAATAGTTAGTTTTCATTCCTTCCCTTCGGGTTGTCAAACCCGTAATCTCTTCAACATCACTATCACTTCCTGCTAATTCTAGCTCACACAAGGTTCTATCAATGCCTCCGGGAGTGACGAAGCGCCATCGTGTAACACAACGAGCTGGGGCGGGCGTCGCAGGAGGCACCGAATCGGACACAGCGGGAGCAATTTTTTTACGTGGTATCCATAATGGAGGCTGGGTCGAGACTAATGTTCATGCGTGTTGGCGCTGTGTACCATATGTCAACAAACAAAATTTATGCGCGCGCTTCAAAAGCACAGATTCAAGTAATGGTGCCTGAGAGGCCATCCGGGCTCTACGGCGCTAGTTCGATATGGCCTACTGAGAGGTCATCCGGGTCTTGGGGGTTGAACATTTCAATAAAAAACCATAAACATCCTAGGGGGTACCCTAAATACAGTATTTTCTAAGGTACGTCATTGAAAGTGGATGCCACTAAGAAAAGAATAACATATACAGTACATAAGAACACCATAATAGTCTATTTATATGTCGCGCCCTGCTATCCTCCGATCCACAGGTTGCTGTATTATGCTTCCCATCATTGCCGTAAGTCGTCAGACGACTAGATTCACCCCTCTTGGTCGACACTTCGAGCCCGTCGGACGTCTCTCGCTTCTTCTCTGTTCGCATGTGTTGCCACTTCTAGCTCCCTCTGCACCTGTGGCTCGTGAGTTAATATTTCATTTAGACAGTCATATATGAATTAGGAATGTTTCAATTTGTATGTGCGCAGCAGGTGTTTCCGCGAAGTGTTCCAACTTAGCTCGAGTGTCGTCCATGTGTTTGGATGCCTCGCCATCTTGCTCTAGTATAGGCTTTAGTGTCATGTATCATCTTTAATTCATCTTATTTATAAAGTTTGATAAACTCGGTTAATTCGTACCGTGTACGTGCTGTGTACAGTATATCAAAATAGTGTACAGTATATCAAATAACAGGCCTTATTGGAATTAATTCAATTCGTTCCACCCAGTTTCCCAAAGTCCCTTATTTGAGCCTTTAGCCTACCTTAAGCCGTCATTATACCACCAACAAAAACTTATTTGCATGTCAGGCAGGCAATAACAGCATCAATAAGAACTTTTTTGGACCTGCTACTGGCCTATTTGCGAGTCAGGCACATAATATCCTGCAACGTAAACAAATCACACTCTGTATTGTGTCTGCTATGCCCTGGGCGGTCCGGCACCGATCCGGAGTTGTAGCAAAACCCCCGTCGCCTGTAAATGTCCGCGTACAGTATATACAAAGTTTTTCCGTGTTGTGGCCAACTTTGGAATTTTTGGGGTTTCCGTGTCCAAACGAATCCGTGTATGCGAAACGCTCATATATCGAAACCAGACGGTATTCTTATATTCTCCCTCCCATATTTATAGGAGATTACTGTACTTTTTTTGCTGGAGGATGTTTTACTGCTTCGGAAATTTATAGATTTATCGTCCCCACATGTTCCCCACTAACCCTTCCCACCCGGGCTGCCTTTCTAATTGACGGAGCTCTTATCCGGACGATCTGGCTAAAAAACGACATATGTAACCAAAGGCCTATCTCCGTTAATACAATAGGTAGAACATTCATACATATGTTAAAATGTAGCCCTTATCTTGATCTGTAGACTGACATTGAGTAAAGCTCTCTAAGTCAACTGGTTCATAACTGGTATATAAACAATACATAAGATCAGTGATGGAATACGCAAGCCCAGCCTGGGCTTCTAACCTAGCTGAAACACATCATAAGACCTTACAGACTATTCAAAACAAAGCCGTAAAGATCATTACAGGCTGCACAGCTACTGCACCCACAGATCACCTACATCAAGAAACCAAAATCCTCAAAGTCAAAGACCATCTGGACATGAGAGGCACTCAATTCCTGGCAGCAGCCTCCACGAACCAGGACCACCCACTAAACTACATGGCAACACACCCACAGACACCAAGAAATATCAAAACAACACCCAGCACACGGTATCACACACAATTACTATCCTCTCTCCCTCCCTGTCCACCCTGAACCAACTTCCAGAAGCACATCCATACTCATATTTCTCGCCGATCCATCCACTCACTCACAGACAACACGCAGCTGCAAGCACGACCTCCCGAAATCCATCCTTCCGAATCCTCCCTTCCTCGCGAGGACAGAGTCCACCTGGCCAGGCTGAGATGCGGACACCATCCAGCTCTCCTGAGCTATCAGAAGAGACTGGATGACTCCGTCGTCGACACCTGCCCGGGATGTAACACAGCACCCCATACCATTAAACACATCATAGAAGACTGCATTTCACACAACCACATACGCCAACAACACAATCTATGCTCAATGAGACTTCTGTGGGAAAGCCCGATCGTGGCCATGGCCTTCCTAAGGGACTCGGGGCTGTTCGGCCAGGCAGCTTAGGGAACAACAACAACAACAACAACAACTCAACTGGTTCAGGTGTGATGGCGATTTTAGTGGAGGTAACTTTTGGCGCGTATTTACCTAGACTCGTCTGAACGTTTTGCCGCTGCCCCGGCTACGACGCACTACTGGACTCGTCGCACCACCCGATATTATTCCGGGAAGCGATTTGAGTTTTTTATTAGTTTATTTGGCCATTATAATCATTATTATGTAATTTTCACTCAATAAAGTTACTTATAAAGATATTTTTGTGTCTCACTTGTACTTATATTTGTTACATATTTTTAGTGTCACTTTCACTGGACTATGATAATCGATAGTGTCATTTTCACTAGTACAGTATCTATTGTTAGTAAGCTATAATATAGATTTTAGTGTCACTTTCATGTGTTCATACTGTTATGAAGGCACTTATTATTACTTTTATTTGTGTCTGTCACGTTTACCCATTATTACCCTACATTTTAGTGTCACTGTCATTGTCACTGGCACTTATTATTACTGTTATTTGTGTCTCTTCCACTTTTACCCATTATTAGCCTACATTTTAGTGTCACTTTCACTGTCATTGTCACTGGCACTTATTATTACTGTTATTTGTGTGTCTATCACTTTTACTAATTATTTTATATTCTTATAGCCTACATTTTTAGTGTCACTTTCACTGTCATTGTCACTGGCACTTCAATATTGTTCTAGGGTGTGAAAATCGTTGAAGCAACGTCCAGCACACAGTGCCACTTCACACTTGAGGGATTCCCATGTGGTTTTCTTTACTTTATGGGGTCTGCTGGTTGTGTGGCTACAGACATGGCACCTTTTCTGGCTCTTGACTCTACCACCTGGTACTTTGGGAGGAAGGGAGTTGAGCTGGTGCTTCCTGAAGAAGTCAGCACACGCCGTCCGGTCCACCCTGCCTGGTCCTTGTAAAGGACTCCCAGGTACAGAATGTTTTTGCAGGAGCTCCAGTATCACCTGTTTGTGGAACTTCCGCAGTGACTTATATTTCTTTGCCCCTGGAGTCTTCAGCCGGTATATGTTGTAGGTTTGAGGGCTGACATGTCCACCGTGTGCAGCACAAACTTCGGTAAGATCCTATGTAGCGGGAGTAACCTTATTTTATTTGCCCATTTACCTAAGGATCTTGATTTATATCCTCATATCTCTTAGTTATTTTCTTCACTTACCGTAAAGTGGGGTAACTTCGGACTGCGGTGATAACTTCGGACATCGGCGATAATAAGTAATTAGACATTGTCATTATATAATGGAAACGTTTTTTTGTTTTTGGGTCCGTTAAGAGAAATAGCAAAGGAAGAGCATGTAAAAGTCCTAGGGAACTGACATGAGTATATGTACACTAAAAAAATATTATATATATGACGAAAATATGTACATTTTTCGCTACCCTGCCAAACTTCTATCACCCTGAAGAAATTTGTTTGTATGAATGATGTTGTGACTTATATAATTTTGTAGTAACATTACCAGAGACATCATCCACCAAAGGAAATTTGTTACACTTGTATAACGCTCTCGCTAGAACACTCATTCAACCGATTGGGTTTAAAAAAAAAACATGCTAACTTCGGACATGGAAAAAAACAACCGTTTGTTATTATTTGCCCTATGAAAATCATTCATAATACTTCTCCATCATTAACATGGTGGTCTATCTATTGCCTGACGCCGTGATCCCCGAAGGGGTGGCCACGAACGAACCGCCCCCATGCACCTCTGTCCCCAGTCAGTCGACGCCCCTCCCCCCAACCAGCACCGCCTTCGTTCATATACTTCCTCACTCCATTCTTCCACCTCTCTTTCGGCCTACCTCTCCCTCTCTGTCCCTCCACCTTGCTCTCGTACACCCGCTTAGTCATTCTCTCGCTTTCCATACGTTCCATATGGCCGAACCATCTCAAGTTATTCCTTTTCACACTTTCCAGCACCTCTACCTCTAACATGGTGGTAAAAGATCAAATAATCATTCTTTGAGTCCAAAAACCCATAAAAATATGATAATATGCTAACCGATTTATGCATTTCGGATAATTCTGGATACAGTATATAATATATATAAATTAGGAGAGGCATATATCTTGTCCAAATTTTTTTTTATCTGCCGAAAGAAACACCAACAAATACGTTATACCTATAAAAATGCTCAAATTCATAAAAGTGTATATGCAGTGATATAGTATACATACCTATATATTTTCACTAGGCCTAGTTAATTTTTGAGTTATTGATTTGACAGCTTGGTTATTTTTCATGCTCAATATTTTCTAAGAGTGAGCTCAATGCCTAACAAGAACAGATCCAAAAAGAATATATGTTAAACATCGTATATAACCCCCTCTTATACTGATTTACAGGCCTAAAAGTATTGACTGTGCATTTTCCACTAAAACATCGGATAGGAATAAGCAGCAATAATAAAATATTCATATAAAATAGTAGGAGCCGAAAAATTAATGAAATGAGGCCACGAACGTACGTCCGAAGTTCTCCTCCGTTTGTTCGGAGTTATCCCAGCTTTCTTGGCAATCATTTTCCATAAGAAATCACCGTATGTCCGAAGTTATCCATACATGTCCGAAGTTTTCCACTTTTCAAGCATACTTCGGACATCATTTAGGATAAGGATAGCTCTCTTATTATGGGGGATAATTTTAGGAGGCTTCCTGGATTACGGCGCACTATCACCATACATCACTTGACTTGCAAGTGATGTACATTAAATCTCTATAATGTGTTTATACTCAGGAGAAATTGTTAAAAAACCTCGAAAAATGTCCGAAGTTACCCCAGTTTACCGTACCTCAACAATACTAACCCCGATAGGTGGGGAGGGTATGAAATATATCAGGGAAAGAGAGGGGTTGAAACACGGCGATTAACTAGAATATAGCCATGTTGATTAACAAAGCCAAGACGTTGTGTATCCTTGCTTCTGATTGGTTGTTGACTATCGTGGCATCATCAGCCAAGGCGGGCCTCAGCCAAGGCGGGCCTCAGCGATGACGTCATTCCAGCCCTCGGCCAACATGGCGTCTTTACACCCGGTTAATTTTACATCAGCGGTGTACATGTTTCACACAACGTGTATTATAATGTCATTAGTGCACTGTGTAATTTGCGTGTTGATATTCAAAGCGTTTCTGTTTATCAATACTAAGGGTAATTATAGGGAATAGGCTCGCACCCTTATTTTTCATGTTTTTTCCTCCAGATTTTGAGAAATGAGTGTTTTCATGGTCTTAGTTATAATTCGAATGTGGGATACACGATTGGTTGAGGGGGGGCTTTGCCCCCTCACCTCCCCCCCCCCATGAATTATTGAAATCGTCATCTATGTTGCCAGCAGGGGGTAAATATCGATTATACTGCATAAAGAAGGTGTTTATAAACAGTGAGGATGTCCGAAATAGCTCTGAGATTGATTAGAATGGGCGTTTTTTGCGGTCAATATTAACCCTCCAGCCCCGGCTATTGTATTCTATAATTTCCCCGAAACCCGGGGTTTTTTGGCCGAAAAACGTCTACGCCTAGGCTACCGTATCTTTGTTATTTTGACTGCTTCCGCATTCTCGCGCATCCCCAAGCGTAGATGTGTTTCGTACCTGTAGAATGGCGTTAAGTAGAGCTCTCTAAGTCAACTGGTTCAGTTGTGATCACGATTTCCGTGGAGAGAACTTTGTGGCGATATCAGCCACTTTTCACTACTTTTCACTACTTAACAATAACACACACCCACACACGAACAAGCGACGCCTCTCCTTCTTGTGGTCGGAGATGCGCGGCGTCGGTCCAACCGGCTGTTGTTTACATGCGTCGGACGGACGCCTCGCACACCAAGCTTACAGGCTTTCAAGCTGCCGGTGCCTCAGAGCCCTACCGGGTTGCGTGGGGGGTGTTTGTTATGGATTTCTCAGAGCCCAACCGGGTCTGAGGGGTTAAGGTGACGGACCACAGCTATTTTCAAGGATTTTTTTTTTTTTGTGGATTTGTTATTTATATGATTTATAAGCTTTCTATAATAAAATTTGTTCATGGAAATTACTATTTACCCATTATCCAAGAATCTAAAAACACGGCCCCCGATAGTGGGAAGGGCTATGAAAAATAGGGAAATTGTGGGGTAAAAACTACGAATCTTGTTTCTGAGACCTAGTATATTAACCTAACCAAACAACCCAACCTGGTCTATCAGAGTGAGAAATGAGCGATCTCTGCCATACCCATAGCTTAGTCTGACTGTTCCTTTTACTTATATATTTTCTAGATCTCAAGTGACGGCGTCTCTTCCGTGGATTGACCTCCCAATCTACCAAGATTGGAAGCCAAAGCGTCACATTTTTCCTTTGCCCCTCAACTTTCTCTTCATACTTGCTGAGGGGCACAGGGCCCTGGGTGGGTCTTTGGTTTCCCGGGCGTTTCCGCACCCTCCTCAACTCCCCGCCATGGAGTGGCTTCGGTCACCCAGGCTTTATTGTGGTCGGCAGGGAGGGTTCTGTGGGGGCGCTCGGTTATGGCCTTAGCCTTGCTCGGGGCCTTGGGGCTGTTCGGCCAGGCAGCTTGGGGAACAACAACAACAACAACCCAACCTAACCTAACCTAACCTAGACCTAGTACGTGGGATAAAAAACTAGCCCTTGCATGCCAACTACTGCAGGTCCATAGTACTCAGTACGTGGGATAAAAAACTAGCCCTTGCATGCCAACTACTGCGGGTCCATAGTACTCAGTACGTGGGATACAAAACTAGCCCTTGCATGCCAACTACTGCAGGTCCATAGTACTCAGTACGTGGGATAAAAAACTAGCCCTTGCATGCCAACTACTGCGGGTCCATAGTACTCAGTACGTGGGATACAAAACTAGCCCTTGCATGCCAGCTACTGCGCCACACTCGTCCGACGGCATTAACCTAACGAATCAAGCCAACCTAACCTAACCTAGTGTTCGTAGTGGGGGCTGCGCCCCCACTCCCCCGCTGTTAGCAACTACAAATCAGACTAACCTTGGAGGATTCATGGTCAGCAAATACTAACTAGACTAACCTCGGAGGATTCATAGTCGGCAAATACAAATAATACTAACCTAGGAGGATTCATGGTCAGCAAATACAAACTAGACTAACCTCGGAGGATTCATGGTCAGCAAATAGGCCTACAAATTAAACTAACCTCGGAGGATTCATGGTCAGCAAATAGGCCTAGGGCCTACATATTAGACTATCCTCGGAGGTAAAAAATACCGCAAGTTTAGTCAATATAAATCAGAGTAACCTCGGTCATTCAATTACTGTTTGAATATCAATATGCGAATTACAGTGCATTAATTATGTCATAATACTAGTTGTGTGAAAAATATACAAATCCACAAACGGAAACCACCTCCTAAATACCGGTACAGTAGATCTGTTCCACAATATTATATTAAGTGGGCTAAGAGTTGATCTATCTATCTATCTATTGCCTGACGCCGTGATCCCCGAAGGGGTGGCCACGAACGAACCGCCCCCATGCACCTCTGTCCCCAGTCAGTCGACGCCCCTCCCCCCAACCAGCACCGCCTTCGTTCATGTAGTTCCTCACTCCATCCTTCCACCTCATATTCGGTCTACCTCTCCCCCTCTGTCCCTCCATCTCGCTCTCGTACACCCTCTTAGTCATTCTCTCGCTTTCCATACGTTCCATATGGCCGAACCATCTCAAGTTGTTCCTTTTCACACTTTCCAGCACATCTACCTCCACACCACACCTCCTTCTTACTTCCTCATTAGTCTGTCTATCCCTCCATGTAACTCCGCACGCACTCCTTAAGTAATTCATTTCCACTGCTCTCACTCTTGGTCTGAGTCTCTCAACCAACGTCCATGCTTCGCTTCCGTAAGTCAGTGTCGGGATTACCACACTGTCATGCAAGGACTTCTTCACTTCCATACTGACCACCCTATTTCTTGTTACTGCTTTTAGCGTTCCTACAACCCTCTTCCCCTGTTGTACCCTCTCCCGCACCTCTTCATCCATTGTCCCATCTTTACTCAACACACTGCCCAGATACTTAAAAGAGTTGACGATCTCCATAGCCTGACCGTTCAGCTTCACCTCACACTCTGTGACTTCACCCCTTTCGAAGACCATAACCTTGCTCTTCCCCGTATTTACCTTCAAATTCCGTTTTTCACACACTGTTCCAAACTCATTTACCAGACCCTGCAACTCCCATTCATTATCACTCATCAGAACTGTATCATCCGCAAACAGCAGTATAGGTAGCTTCCACTCAATTCCCTCCCTTTTCAGCGATACACCAACATCCACTGCTCTTGATAGTATTTCTTTCATAACTCCATCCATATATACAGTAAACAACCACGGGGACATCACACACCCCTGTTTCAAACCAACATTCAGGTCAAAGAACTCGCTCTGCTCACTCTCCACACGTACTGCCGCCTTTGCACCCTCATACATGCTCTTCACTGCTTTCAGCAACTTGCCCTCTACTCCGTATATTCTAAGTACTTTCCACAAACCTTCTCTATCCACTCTGTCATAGGCCTTCTCCAAGTCCATAAAGGCAACATACACCTTTTGTTTCTTCTCCAGATACTTCTCCACAACACAATTCAGGGTAAAAATCTGATCTACACATCCTCTTCCCTTCCTAAAACCTCCCTGCTCGTCGCCTATCCATTTCTCCGTTCTCACTCTCACTCTCTCAATCACTACCCTACTGTATACCTTCCCTACTACGCTTAGAAGACATATTCCTCGGTGGTTACCACACACTCCTCTTTCCCCTTTGCCCTTATATAGGGGGACTATTATGCCAGTCTTCCAGTCATCGGGTGCACTCCCCTTCTCCCATGCTAGTTTGCACATTTTCCATACCCATTCTATCACTATCTCACCACCATACCTCAACATTTCCCCACACACTCCATCTGTTCCTGGTGCTTTCCCCAACTTCACTCTTTTCATGGCTTCCCACACTTCTGACCTCCTGATCCCCACCTCCTCCTCCACTACTTCTCTTCTTCTCCCTCCCATACCATATCCAGCTATGTTTGCTGGCTCTTCATTCCTTTCATTTAGCAACTCACTGAAGTACTCCCTCCATCTTTCGACTCTCTCTTGCTTCTCGGCTAGCATTCTCCCATTCTTATCTTTCACACCCTTACTGTTTCCCTTGCTACCTTCCCTAACTTTCTTGACTTCTTTCCAGAACAGTTTCTTACTCTCCCTCCATTTTACACTCAGATTCCTTCCAAATTCCTCATCTACTCTTCTCTTACTTTCCTTCACTACTCTCTTCACCACCCTCTTACTCTCCACGTACCTCGCTCGTTTCTGTCTCTCGGAATCTTCATTCCCTCTACTACCCAACCACTCTCTATATGCTTTCTTCTTTTCTTCCACAGCTATTCTTACCTCTTCTGTCCACCATGCTGTACCTTTCACTCCCCTCCCTCTTCTCCTCACTCCACACACCTCCTCACATGCTGCACAGATCTCATCCTTAAACACCTTGCTCATCTCCTCCACTTCCTCCATAACTTCCAGGTCGAACCCACCTAGTCGTCTTTCCACTGCTCTCCTGTACTCCTCCCTGACTTCCCCCTCCTGCAACCTCTCCACCCTCCTCACCATTCCACCCTCCTCTCGCCTCCCTCCCGCTCTCCTCACCCACTTCTTTTGTATCCTAACCTTAGCTACCACTACATAATGATCAGACAGACCCCCTCCAATACCCCTATACACCCTAGCATCCATCACAGATTTCTTCATTCGTTCATCCACACATACATAATCAATCAATGACTTTCGTTCCACCACTGTCTTATCCTTCATCGTCAACATCCGTTTCCACGTGTACCTGTGGATCATTCTGTGTCGGAAGAAGGTGTTGGCTATCCACAGCCTCCTCCCCACACATACGTCCACAAGTGCACTACCATTCCCATTCACCTCTGATGGTACCCCCCACCCTCCCACCACTCCCTCAACTTTCCTATCACCCACCTTACCATTCATATCCCCAATCAGAAATATTCTTTCGTTCTTGTCAAACTTCTCCAGGCACGCCTCCACATTCATCCAGAACTCCTCTTTCTTTCAAGTATATCCTCTGTCGGGGCATACACGCATACAATCACCCACGTTTGTATTCCTACTTTCATTCTCACCCACACAATCCTTGAACCCACAGACCCATACTCTCTTACACATTCCTTCCATTTGCTACTTACAAACAAACATGCACCTTCTCTCGCTGTTCCTTCACTCACTCCAGCACACACACCCATTCCACACTCCCACTCTCTCACATCTGAACCTTTCCATTTGGTCTCTGTCATTCCACATACATCCAGCCTGGCATTCACTAACACTTCCAGAACCTCTCTCTCTTTTGTGCCATCATTCATGCCACTAACATTCCACGTAGCCATTCTCAGAATGTCCGAAGGCATGTCCTTAGTCGGTCGTGGTTCGTCAACGTTGGTTCCGTCCGCATCCGAGGCTGTTCGTTCGTTTTTCTTTGCTTAGATATTTTTTCCGGGTGGGGGTCGCAAGCCCACCGACCCAACCTCAAGAGTTGATCAACATGGCTAAATTGCAGATAATGTTTCAACATCACTTTTTCTTTGATATAATTCATGCCCTCTGCACCTATATGGGTTATTATTGACGAGGTAAGTGCAGGAAATAAGTCTGTATTGAGGATATACATTAAAGATTCCGTGGTAAACGTAGCCTAGGCTTGGACCCAAATAACGACGGAATAAAACCCTTACCCTTGGTGTAGTGGAGAATAATGGTCTGCAGCCAAATGAACACAATGCCGCTGGAAGCTCCGTTCATAATCCCGTTAAATAGAAGATGTTGTAGGTGTTTTCATAAAGCAAAAACACTTCACTATTCATTGAACAACAGTTCCACCATTTCAAATATGGCCGACTCCGAGATCTTATCAACACCAAGGATAATAAATTAATCAATGTGACGTCGTAGAGGGATTGAGAAACAAAAGAGGCTCATTATATGGACTGACGTGTATTTCTACAGCCGTTCAAATATCGCGAGAATTTGTGACGTCACCGTCTAGACAGTGACGTACTCCCACAACAACCATTCATATGCCAGCATCGCTCGTGACGTCACACCCAGTTTATTGACCAATAGAATATCAGTTTACAACTCGACTCGCCTCCACTCGTCGTCCATCAGCTGAGCTGAGAAATTGTAGAAAGTGAGTCCACAGATACTCTGTAAACATTAATTTATTCAGTATATTTTCCACTTCTAACGATCTCCGACGTAACATTCATAATAGATATACTGTACAAGTACAAAAACAAAATATATACTCTAACTAGGCCAAATTCCTGAGATATAATTACTCCCGCTACGCAGGATTATACCCAAACTTCTTGTATCACCTGCGGGATGTTCGCAGGCAGTCGATGAAGCCCATCTGTATGGCGGACTTGTCGATTAGGCGCATGTTGAGATTGTAGTCCAGGACAGCAGCTGGTTTTTGGACGGGGTATTTGGTCTTCCGGTCCACTTTCCCGGTGGCGACCATCTCGGCTTTATGGCATGTGGTGAGGAGGTTTACCTTCCGTTGGTCATGCCAGTGGATAGAGAGGATGGGGCCACTCTTCTTCTAGAACACATCCGTCTTCTTGGTCTTTGTCGGGTACACTGGCATGCCCTTCCTCTTGGCCTTGACTGTGCCGACAGTTCCGGTCTTGCGGTCATGGAGGTACAGTACTTGGTGAGGATGGGCGACGTATGATAATTGTCTGTGTACAGGATGTGGTTCTTGTGGAAGTGTTTCTCCATCATCTTTTGCACAACAGCGCCGCCAAATCCAATGTCGGGGTTAGTTATGATCTCGCCACCACTGCCGCTGTAGACCACAAAGTCAAGAACATATCCCTTCTTGCAGTCACAGAGGACGAAGAACTTTATGCCGAAACGGTGTCTCTTCGACGGGATGTATTGCCGGAAATGCAGCCACCCCCTGATGCACATCTTCTGGAATTGTATCAGGTAGGTGGTAAAGTGATGGCGTATCATGTCATACAGCTTCCTGATTTTCCAAAGCCGATCTTGAAGGTGGACATGCATATTGTTTGTCAGGTGGAGATAGGACAGAATGTCGGAATATCTGTCCCTGGACATGAATTTACAGAAGGCTGGTTTTGTGATGAGATCGGCAGTGATCCAATAGTCTGCCAGTGCATTTTTTCTGATGTGTGTCATCAGCATAATCAGTGCCAGAAAAACATACATTTCTGGCACAGTGACAGCTCGTCATGCCACCATCTTGGCACTTGTTTTCCTGCCAAGAAAGTTTGCACAGATTTTGTGATGGTTGTTGGTTTCCTCCACCAGGTATTCCATGACCTCGTTGTCATAAAACCCACAAAAAAGTTCACTAGGGCTTGCATCTGGGCCACAGGGATATGCGGCTGACACCTCTGAGCCAATCTGCTCCTCGTCAAAAGCAGGACAATCTGGCTCAAAATTTGTCCCATCAGTCCAGACAAACGCCTCTGATTGTAGGGCACGCCCACGGGCATCGGCATCGGCAGGCTGAGCCGCACGCCCACGACTGCCACGGCCTCGCCCTCGCCCTCAAACTCGAACGCGCCGTGTCGATATCTCCTCTTCTTCCACTTCCTCCTCCTCCTCCTCAGGTGATGTCAGGTCATCTGGGGCAATGTTAGGGTCGTTGACATCTTCGGGGAATAATTCTGGCGAAGAAGTGACCGGGCGTCGGCAGCGTGGGGGGCGGGAAGCTGCGGGGGTTGGAACAATGGGATGCTCAGCCTCCGGAGTTAGACTCCTTTTGCGGCGACCTGAGGGCTTCTCCCCTCCAAATAAAGCTTGCCAATGTGATGAGGCCTGTGGTACACTGTGGGAGGACAATGCCGTACCACTAGTACCACTTCCAGAGGCGCTTTGCTCATCCTGAGGGAGAGATAAAGTTCAGGGCTGTGGGTGACCCCCGCGGCGTCCCGGGTCAAGGCGTCGAGACAAAGGAATGCGGGTGGTCGCTAGAGCAGAGTCGCCGTCATTGTCACTATCACTTTTGCCTTCCCTTGCTTCCTCTGCCACCTTGCGTGCTTTTTTGGCTGCACTTTTCACTAATGTTTTCTTGTAAAAATATTTGCCCACTTTCAAGGGCGTACGAGCAGGCAAGGGGGAAGGTTGATGAGTAGGCCTAGGCTGACCACGGTGCAATGGCGGCGGGGTAGGCCTCGGTTCAAGCACACTTGGAATTTCCACCGCACCTTCGTTGAACACTTCTACATCAGGGTCCTCACTACTACCTGACATGATTCAAATCTACTGCATTGTCACCATGAAAGCCCTCAAAATCCTCAATTTCACTTATATCTTCCAGTTTATCGACTTCGCTCTCGCCACTGCTTGCTTCAAACGAACTTTCAGTTTCACTTTCAATGGCCAATAGTTGTCTTTGGATTGCACTATCACTCAATAAACGCTTCACTTTCTTACGATCAGGATTTTTCTGGGTCGCTGTAGGCGTCGATGTTGCTAGCGGGGTAGCAGCGGGGCGGGCAGAAGGTTGCAGGGAATCGGACGCGTCGGAAGACATATTTTCGCTATATCTCGCTATGGCGGGCACGTACGGACTGATAACGGTAGTAGTTGAGGCTTGGTGGCGCTGCAATCGCCCCTGCAAAGGAAATTTTAACCGTGCGGCTTTCAAAGCACGCTTTCAAGCATAGGGATTTTAAAATGACACCCGGGCTCCGGCCCATCTGCCGCGGTGTCATTTTTAAATGCTGCCCGGGCGGGAAGGGCTAAGCTACCCTTTTTTTAACACCTCCAGCCTAGCTAGCCTACTTTATATTCCTGTTAGGCCTTTAGACTCACTCTTTCGTGTATTCTGAGGTTTTGGTGAGTTATTTTATGTCAAATTTTATATTACAGTAATGCATTTGTTCAACAATTTTATGAGTCCGTGTTCCATTTCACTTTCACTTATAATTTTGTTGATATTTTGCCAGTTTCAGCTATCTATCTATCTATTGCCTGACGCAGTGATCCCCGAAGGGGTGGCCACGAACGAACCGCCCTCATGCACCTCTGTCCCCAGTCAGTCGACGCCCCTCCCCCCAACCAGCACCGCCTTCGTTCATGTACTTCCTCACTCCATCCTTCCACCTCTCATTCGGTCTACCTCTCCCTCTCTGTCCCTCCACCTCGCTCTCATACACCCTCTTAGTCATTCTCTCGCTTTCCATACGTTCCATATGGCCGAACCTAACGTTTAATTATTATTTTTTTTACAATTCACTACTTGACATTTGAATGATATTTATATCCATTTCTTAATATATTCATACTTAACCCCTTCAGACTCATATGACACATAGGTTGCCAGATTAGCAATAAGAAATAGAGTTCTCTCACTCTTATAATTACCTCTCCAAAATTAGTTTTCTGCCCACAGCTAACTCAAAGACAACTGCAGAGGTTGAAGTAACTAAACTAAAGGTTTGTAAATACCCCTGATGGTAATAAAGGCTTTAAAGTATCCCTAATAGGCTCAAAATTGCGTCATATGTCGGAGAGGGTTAACATCTAGACCAATCAATTATACTACAGTACAGTACTATAGATCAGGCAAGAGAAGTGGTAATAAATAGGAATGAATGGAGAATCTTGTGGATAGATGAGTGATAATGCGGTCGTTGAGAGAGGGGGTCGGGCGCCAGTTGGACTAGATAATAGTCCGTCAGGCGCCTGGCCCGGGGAGCTGGTATATATGAAGGGTCAGTCGGTCTCTGGCCTTCAGATTAGACAACACCTCGGCAGTCACATGTATTAAAAATCAAGGCTCAACAAGATCCAGAGTCCTCCTCAACCTGTCAGAGAATATTTTTTACATAGCACAAAAACACAATATTACTCTCTATGCGATATTCCTTCCAGATGTGGTGAACCTCTGGGCAGGCGCATTGTCCAAGGGCAGGAGCACTTTAGTAGAGTCGGCTCTCCAACAAGTTCATTCTTCCACACAATCCCAACATTATAGGTTTGAGTCCCGGAGGGAAGAATGAAAACCTAATATTTAGTAGTGGCCCCGAAATCATTGACGATATGCCTATTAGTATAATAGTCCTCTTTCAAGCACCCGCGGTCAGCTTGTTTGAAACACCCGCCGCAGGGGAAAGAGTACTACATCATCAGTGTAACGCTAATTCTCTTATGGAATCATCTTTATGATTGGGTACTCACTACGAAAAAACTTCGTAAAAAATAAAAAATAAAAATTAACTTAAAATTTGTTATATTAAGGCTTTCCAACTCGTGGGTGTCTTTTGTGGATTCTATCCAAAACGCTGAACCAAGCGACGCCATTCTCCCTTCAATGATATATCAAGATTAAACTCAAGACATCAACGAATGGGAAGGGGATGGAAGGGAGGGCCCTACATCATCAATGATTTCATGGCTACTACTAAATATTAGGTTTTCATTCTTCCCTCCGGGACTCAAACCTATAATTTATTAGTGGCCCCTCCATCATTGACGATATGCCTGATATCTCAAGTCTGGAGGGGGACATTCATGACAATATCTAAACCACTAACAAACTACCATAAGTAGAGAAGAAGAACCATATAACAAACTTAAGTCTTTATTGTTTACATACAATAATATAGAAAAATGGAAAGAAAGCAGTGCGTTACTTCGAAGAAGAGCTGCTTAAAAGTAAACATACAGGTACATCTGTTAAAGAATATCACATTGAGTTTAATAAAATTTGTTTTCCAAGAACATTCTTTTATTCTTGTCCAACATTGTAAAGGCACAAATAAATAATTTGATTTTATCTTATGTCCTTAACATTAATTTGTACATACCATATACTTTGTACAATTTATACTTAATATCCTATAGTCGCAACTATGATAGATATCTTATAAAAATAAAAATTACATTTTGAGCTGTATAACCAGCTCGATTTATCAACTTATCACAGCTTGTGAACTTATCACATCGTCCGGCGGAGGGTCTAGGGGTCCTGAGCTCTCCAGCACCCCCCCCCCCCCCCCCTTCCTTTTCACCATTAAGATTAAACTTAACTTTAGTAACTTTAGTAGAGAAGAATGTAGTGCAGGTTTTGAAGAGCAAGGAGAAGGTAGTGAGGGAAACAGTAGATAGAGGTAAAAGCATAATAATTTTTGGAGACATTGAAGAACATTTAGCAGATATGAGGGAAAGAAGGAGAAGGGATGAGGACCAAGTAAAGAAAATATTGGAGTGTCTAGACGAAGGCTGTGATTGGGGGAAAGAACTGAACGAAGTAAGACGGCTAGGAAGATATAAAAAGGGTGAGATGAGACCGATAAAAGCAGAGTTTAAATCTAAGTCAGTGGTTGAAGCATTAACCAATGTAAGGTGGAGGCTAAATAGTTGTACTGGAATGAAACATATTAGGGTGAAAAAGGACTTAAGCATAGAGGAAAGGGAAAAGTTGAGAGAAGTTCAAGCGAGGGCTGATGATGAAAATCGAAAATTGTCAGATGAGGAGAAAAGGATTTTTTTTTGGAGAGTAAAGGAAGGGAAACTAAGGAAGTGGTACACTCAGAGTCAGAAAGAACGGAAAATACGAGGAGAAATGAACAAGGAGACAGTGAGTCAGGTAGTGGATCAAATCGGGGACAAAGAGATAGTGAGGGAGGAGCAGGAGATAGAGACAGTGAGTCAGGTAGTGGATCAAACCGAAGACAGAGAGATGGTGAGGGAGGAGCAGGAGATAGAGACAGTGAGTCAGGTAGTGGATCAAACCGAAGACAGAGAGATGGTGAGGGAGGAGCGGGAGATTGTGGAGGGGGAGGGGGGGGGGGGGGAGGAGAATAGAACTAGCAGGGAATGTGGAGGTAGGTCAGGGAAGGGATGGAGGAGGAGGTGAACGTAATAGGAGGCAGGGAGGAGGATTTCAATATACTGTGCTACTACACTAATATAGATAGAATAAACAGTAAAAAGGTAGAATTGGATGATATATTAAGAAAGGATCTACCACAGATAGTCTGTTTGACGGAGACAAAGCTGAACCAGGACTTTGACAGCAATATAGTGTTTAGTGAGGGATATAATATATGGAGATATGATAGAATGGGAAAAAGGGGAGGTGGAGTGCCAGTATTAGTTAAGAACCCTATGACAGCAAAGCAAGTGGAGTTAAATAATGACAAGGCAGAAATAATGGCAGTTGAACTCAATGATATAGAAGGAAAAAAGCTAGACATAGCAGTAGTTTACATGCCACCAAAGACCAGGGCATGGAGGGAGTTAGAGTTTGAGGAGATGGTCGAGGATATGATTCAGTCGTTGAGAAGATTGCTTTTAAGAAAGAATAGATTGATCTTGGTGGGAGATTTCAGCTGTGGTGAGGTTAATTGGGAATCGGGAGATGCAGGGCCAAATCAGAGATCTTGGGGAAGTCGGCTATTAGAGTTGGTTACGGATAATGTACTTGCGCAACATGTGAAGGAGAATACTAGAATGAGGGGTAATAACGAACCTTCTAAACTCGATCTGATTTTTACAAAAGATCCTCACGAAATTAGTGATATAAACTATCTATGTCCTGTAGGCAAAAGTGATCACCTATTACTGAAATGGAAGTTGATCTCGAGTAATGCCAATAGATTAGACAATAGCTATATAAATAACAGACTAAATTATAGTAAAGCTGATTATGTATCCTTGAAAAGATATTTAGAGGAAGTAGATTGGGATCTTATTTTGAAGGAACAAGATGTACAAGGTAAATATAGTAGGTTCCTCGAAATTTATAGAGAAGGAACCAATCTGTTTGTCCCAAGATACAAAACTGGAAATTTTACTAAGCAGAAAGAATGGTTTAATTTGAAATGCAAAATAGCTCTGGATAGGCGTGATGCAGCTTGGGCTAGATTAAGAAGAAGGAACACTGAGAGTAATCGGAATAAATATAAACAGGAGAGGAATAGATATGTTAACATAATTAGGCAAGTTAAAATGAACTATGAGAAGAACATAGTAAATAAATGTGAAAGTGACCCTAAATTGTTTTATAAATATATAAACAGAAAGTTGAAGGTAAAGAAACAAATTACTAAATTAAGAGTAGATGCTAGGACGTATGAAAATGTATCGGACATGTGCGAGGTAATGAATAACAAATTGGGGTCAGTTTTTACTAGAGAGGAAAGTTTTGACGAACCACAGGCGGGAGTACTGGAGAGTGGTCTTAGCAAGATTGAAATAACTAGAGATGAACTGTTATCTGCGATAAGAGGACTTGAAGTAAGGAAAGCTATGGGACTGGATGAAGTGTCTGCCTGGGTTTTAAAGGAGTGTGCAGAGCAATTAGTGGAGCCAGTGAGGGACATAATTCAAGCTTCCTTAGATAAAGGACAGGTTCCTGTTGAATGGAAAAGAGCTAATATCATTCCGATATACAAGAATGGAAACCCTGAGGACCCTTTAAACTATAGACCAGTTTCACTTACTAGTATTGTATGCAAGATTTGTGAAAAGCTAATTAGGAAGAGATGGATGAAAATGTTGGAGAGAAAGAAGATAATAACGCCAAAGCAATTTGGATTCAGAGAAGGGACATCTTGTGTTACCAGTCTGCTATGTTACTACAGTAGGGTGATAGATGTACTGCAAGAAAGAGGCGGATGGGTGGACTGCGTCTACTTAGACCTTTCCAAAGCATTCGATAAGGTACCACATAAGAGATTGTTATCTAAGCTTGAGACGCTAGGATGTGTCAGGGGGAGTTTGCTGAAATGGATGGAGAGCTATTTAACAGATAGAGAAAACAGGACCAACATTAGAGGAACTTACTCATTGTGGCGGAAAGTTGAGAGTGGTGTGCCACAGGGATCTGTGTTGGCACCTCTTATGTTCCTTATGTACGTGAATGACCTGCCGATAGACATAAACTCCTACATGTCAATGTTTGCAGACGTAAAAATTATGAGACAAATAACAAATATAAGTAGTTGTGAGGAGCTGCAAGGGGATTTAGATAAAATATACGAATGGAGCACCAAGTGGAAAATGAAATTTAATATAAGTAAATGTCATGTGTTAAATATGGGAAGAAGTGTGAATAGACCAAATTGGGAGTACAGGATGGGAGATAATATAATTAGCAAGGCCGAAAAAGAAAGGGATTTAGGGTTGATTATACAAGATAACTTGTCGCCAGAGAAACATATTAACAAGCTCTTTAGCGGAATGTATGCAATGGCCGGGGATATGAAAGTTGCTCTGAACTACTTGGATGAGAACATGTTAGTGAAGATTATAAAAAGTATGATTAGACCAAGATTGGAGTATGCAGCAGTGGTGTGGTACCCGCATCTTAAGAAGCATATTCACAAGTTAGAAAGAATCCAGAGAGCAGTTACTAGATTGGTTCCAAGTCTTAGAGAACTGCCATATGAAAGGAGGCTAGACAAATTAAATTTACCGAGTCTAAAAGGGAGGAGAGAGAGGGGAGACATGATAATGATGTACAAATGCACCCGAGGGCTGGAAAGGCTGGATAGGGAGGATATATTAATCATGGATACAGGAATAACTAGAGGCCACAGCTACAAAGTAAAAAGACCTACCTGCAAGAACGATATCAGGAAGTTTAGCTTCCCCTATAGATGTATTGACAAATGGAATGGGCTGGAGGAGGAGGAGGTGGTAGGGGCAGGGAACATCCATATTTTCAAGAAAAAATTGGATGAAAGTAGACTGAGAGACGGGACAACACGAGCTTAGCTCAACTCCTGTAAACTACAATTAGGTAAATACAATTAGGTAAATACATACAGTAGACCAACTAGACCCTCTGGCGTGAGGCCACACAGGTAAATTTTGGGTTATTCAAAACCACAGACAGGTATCGCATCATGAAAGTATGATTGGCAGCCTACAACTTAGTGTTAGCTATGTCATCAAGTGAGTAATTTTGCAAAAATTGTAAAGAGACTGCTCATTTTCTGATGTCGTGGGCCCTTCCCACTACACCAGGATTACTTTCACGAATAACATCTACGAGCAAAGAAGCCAATTTTCGTCTCGTGACGTAAGTACCTGTACTATTGACCCATAAGGTTCCCTGCTGTTGGGGCTGAGAAACCCTCCTAAGCTTTATTAAAGCTTGAACAGGGCATAAGACATGGTGTGTAGTCCCGCGTTTAAGTGCCTGGACCGTAAACTCAGAAAAAACATGATCACTATGTTCGTATTTGGCGGCAACGAATGTGGGAGATGGAGCAATTTGTAAATTCTCATTGAGTCTCCCAAACCTGAGGCAAGTAGGTTGTTGCTCATCGCCGCCAGCTCAGACACCCTGTTACCTGTGGCCAAAGCCATAAGGAACACAGCCTTCTTTAATAACGAGTCAAAATTTGGCGCATGATTATACTTGCGCGAATGATGCAAAGACAAAGCTTTGTCAAGTGACCAGGTAGGCATGAGCTGACGGGGTGGTGGGCGAAGCTTGAAACATGCCCTCATTAACCCTTTCTCCTCCGCCTGCGGTATAGATAGACCTGTTAGGTCATAAAAATGGGGTTCTAATAGCAGGCAGATGATTTTTCAGTGTAACTACAGAAAGGTGTTTTTGTTCAAACAAATAGTCCAAGTACAGTACAGTACTTGAAAACCAAAGCTACTGATGCGTCAGTTTGAGCCGTTTCTACTATCCAGGTTGTGAAAGACTTCCAATGCGATTGATATTGTCTCCTGGTAGACATACAGTAGTATACTGATTAAGGAATTTATTAGTAACACTCTCTCCATACGGAGTAAACCATTTGGCATTCTGAATGTCCAAAAGGCAATAGTCAGCAAGGTCTCTAGGTTGCCAATTGTCTCCAAGTGGAAGTACAAGATCGGGAACGACACCGGGTTCTCGCACCACATTTTCAATTGGTGGTACCACACCTGAGCCGGCCATAGAGGCGTGATCATCGAGACTAAGCCCCGGTAACCCCGAAGTTTGTGAACTACCTGACACATGAGTGAAGCGTCGGGAGGAGGAAAAAGATAGATGGAATTCCCTCTGTTCCAACCCTCCAACAATGCGTCTAGACCCCCCCCCCCCGCCGAAGTCATTCCTCGGCGGGTTAGGTAGAGAGGAAGCGTGTGGTTCTCCTCGGACGCGAATAGATCCACTTGTGGACGGTATGGCTCTGCAATCATCTGGTTGAAGATGTTTTGCTTGATTGCCCCTTCTACTTTGGTGCTCTGTCGCCAGGACAGAGCGTCCTCCCAGACGTTCGCTATGCCTGGGAGGTACAGTATGATGCATGAAGGTGAATGTTCATCTCTTTTGGCCAGAACAAAAATCGCTTCTGACAACCAGCAACTTCCGAGACCTCGTTGACCCTTGCTTGTGAATGCAGGACTCCACATTCAAATTGTCCATTCGAAAAGCTACTGGTTTCCCCCCGTCAGGAGAAGCCGTGAGTTTGAAGGAAAAACAAAGGGACTACGAGCTCTTGCTCGTTGATATGAAAATTCTCGGTTTGGGACCAAAGACCCTGACCCTGATGGCCTAGGCTCAACTGATAACCCCAGCCTATTTTCCCTGAAGCATCTGTGTCTACCCATATCGTAGGTGGGGGAGAATTCCACGTCATTATTGAGTGCAATATTTCTCTCCTCGCCTAGACCGACAGTAAGCTGTGAATTAATGGAGGAATTTTCCACAATTTTCCCGCCGGCAATAGTGGGAAATATTTGTTGCCTTCCAAGATTAATCTCTTTACTTCCAACCGGCCCAACTTTACTGTTAGTTGCATCCAGTTGAGAGAGCTGACCAGGAATTCCCAAGTCCTTCTCGTGGTGTTCAGACTGTGGAGAAACACAAACAATTTCTTTCGAAATCTGTTGCGGTTGTCCACACTCTGACTGAGAGTAAGATTGGCTGTGTCCCAGACCAGCCCTATCCACTGAATTACCCGTGTGGGAACAAGATGTGACTTTGCCAAGTTGACCTTGAACCCTAGGGATTGTACATGATTGATGTGATTGACATGGATTTTGCATAAACTCTCTGACTCCGGCACTACCAGCCAGTCGTCTAGGTACCACAACACCTTGATCCCCTGATTTAACATAGGCATGAGGGCCCGCCGGACTAATTTTGTGAATATTCTCGGGGGAAGGGTTCAACATGAATGGCATTCTGTGAAAGACATAAGTCTCTTGCCTGATCCTCAAAGTTAGGAATTTTTTGGAACCTCTTGTTTACCGGGACATGCCCATAGGCGTCTATCAGGTCTAACGAGCACCTTCAACCTTTTGGTGGAAGTGTTAGCCTGATGTGATTCACAGTGAGCATCCTGAAGGGTGCGTTGTGACCGTGTGTGTTCAAACAAGATAGGTCTACGACCGGTCTCATCTGAACACTGTTCCTCTTTGGTACGAGAAAAATTTCTGGACGTGAAAAACCGAGCAAGTTGGATTGACCGGGACAATGATCTGCATGAGCATTTTCTGGACGAGTGACCCCACCTCTAAAACCTGGTTGACTTCTAGTCTGATGTAAACGAGGTCGCCGGAGCCACCGCCAGGTGATGCTGTTGCGTCCCACTGTCCTTGCCCAAGTTCGCTGGGGCCAGGCCCGGTGACACGCCCGAAAAAGAAAAAAAAATCCAGTTACCGGACTGGATCTGTCCGGTGGAACTACCCTAGGATCCGCTCGCCTTCGATAGGACCCGGGAGAGAGAGAGTTTGAATTACTAGTGTATTGATGGTGGAGGCGTAGGGTTTAGACGGCTGACTGGCTATGACAGATGTCGACCCTTGACCTAATCTGTGTTGTGACCTACTCTTATACTCCTAACCTATTATCTTGTCTTGTGTTGGCTGCAAGTTATTAATCATATCGTAAACTGCCTCCCAAGTCTCAGGGTTAAGCACAGATGACGTTAACACCGGTGAGAGGGTTACCCGGCGGCCAATGTCGTCAGGCAACTCCTTCACCATATACAGTCTCAGGTTTTGACGTGCACGAACAGCCTCCAACAAGGCTATTCGTATGTTCCCTAAAGACCGGATAGGATTAGGTAAGAGAAGCCGCCGGAATAGGTCCGTTGTCTCCCTAACACCCTGATCAGCCAGAGATTCTACAGGCCTCTAGATGGACTGGGCTATTTGGCGACTTAGCAAAAATTATGAAAAGCGTCTAAAAGCTTTATTTATCAATTTGAAATGTCTATCCAGATGAGCCGAAGGGGCGGTAGAGAAGGGCCCCTACAGGTCCCGTAGTGACAACTTAGGGGCAGAAAGGAATTCAAAAATTGCAGGTGGAACCCCTCCGGCTTGATTGTTTGTCAATGAAAACCAAAGATGGTTGTCTTGAGGAATTTGATGGGAGGGTTGTGACGTTATTGTTAATGCGAACTGTTGCGCCTCCTTTTCCCAGTCCACCCATGGACCTAATATAGGTTTGACTCCTGTAAGGAGATAAAGAAAACCTAATATTTAGTAGTGGCCCCGTAATCATTGACGAACATGCCTATTACATAAGGCATCCTCTTCAAACACTAATCCGCCGTAGTTTGAATCTACCGCGCAGAGCATTTAAAAACTGAGGAGCCTTCATCATGAGGGCACGCGACCTCACTCATGGCTTCAGTCATTATGAATTGGGTTCTCACTACGAAAAAAATTCGTAAAAAATAAAAAGAAAAAGAAAATAAGAATAACTATCTAATAAGCTTTCCATCATATCGTGGATGTACTTGTGTGGATCTCTGACCAGACGCTGATTGAGGCGTCATTCTTCCTTCACTGACATATCAAGTAAACCGAAATCCTCAATACATCAACGAATGGGAAGGGGACGGTCGGGAGGGCCCCAGTCGTCAATGATTACGGGGCCACTACTAAATATTAGGTTTTCTTTATCTCCTTACAGGAGTCAAACCTATAATTTATTAGTGGCCCCTCCATCATTGACGAACATGCCTGATTTCTAAGACTGGAGGGGGACATTCGTAATCATATCATAACTCTAGAAAAGCAGATAATAAAAACAACCACATAGTATTCTTACTTTTGAAAAATATATTTAATACGGCGTAGGCCGGAATATACAAGAAAGGGGTTCAGGCAGGTGCGTGCTTCAAAGAAGCCTGCCTGACAAAAAATAGGTAACCCTGAAGATTCTGTACACAGATCTGTAGTTACAAAGGCACCCCACTCAACGAGTGGTGACAAAAATAACAAGTTATCAGTTTATATGTGCACATAATAAACCCCAAAATAATCGTGGAGATAAATTGCAAATGATCTTCACTGTTTTAATATTAAATTGCTTTCGCAGCTAAAACTACTATAACAACCCCGTTGTTTTGTACTAACATTTGTACTTAGCACAATTTCTCGCTGAGAAATGTTCATATCACATTAACCATAAATTGTATCACAGCTCTCACACTCCGGCGGGGTCTAGGGTGTCCTATGTCAACTGACTGCACCCCCCCCCCCCCCCTTTCCCTTGAAAGTAAACAAAAGTGACTGCAGGGCCACCTAGACCCTCTGCCTTAAAGCTATACATGGTAAGGAAGGTTTATCTAGAGCAACTGACAGGTATCTAGACAAAAACGTGTGATTAGACGCCCACAACTGAGTGGACGCAATATCTTCTACTGAAATTTTTTTCAGGAAACGTAAAGAGGCTGCCCATTTGCGTAAATCGTGGGCCCGACCCACAACGCCGGGATTACTCTCTTTAATGACTTCGACCAGAAGAGAGGCTAATCGCCGTTTCAGTAAGCGTTTACCCGTACTTGCTACCCATAAAGCACCTTGGGGGTTGAGAGGAGCTACTCTCAAATATTTGGTTAGAGCTTGCACTGGACAAAGATTATGATGCACCTTTCCCCTTTTTAACGCTGGCACCGTGAACTCAGAAAACACGTGTGCACTATGCTCATTCTTGGCTACAAATCCTGGGGAAGGTGCAATGTAAATACATTCATTAAGTCTTCCAAACCTAAGGCAATTAGGTGTGTTACTCATCGCCGCCAGCTCAGACACTCTGTTCCCGGTGGCCAAAGCCAAAAGGAAAACAGCCTTTTTTAAGAGTAAAGCAAAGTCTGCAGTATTTTGGTACAGACGAGAGTGAAGTAAAGACAAAGCTTTGTCCAGAGACCAAGTGGGTATGAGCTGACGGGGAGGTGGGCGGAGTTTAAAACAAGCTCTCATAAAACCTGTTCCCTCCGCCACCAGTATGGAGAGACCTGTAAGGTCTAAAAAGGGCACTCTAATCGCAGTTAAGTGATTTTTTAACGTTACCACAGATAAATGTTTCTGCTCAAACAGATAATTTAAATAATTGAACACTAAAGCTACTGATGGCACAGTCTGTTCTGTTCTAATGATCCAAGAAGTAAAGGCTTGCCAATGTGAGTGATACTGTCATTTCGTAGACTGAGTATATTGATTTAATAATTTATTGGTCACATCTCTACCGTATGGTGCTAGCCACTTGGCCTCCTGAATGTCCATAATGCAAAAGTCAGCGAGGTCGCTAGGTTGCCAATCGTGTCTAAGTGGAAATACCCGACCGGGAGCGACACCGGGTGCGGGCACCACGTTTTCAATTGCTGGTACCACAACTGCGCCGGCCACAGGGGCGCGATTAGTGAGACTAAGCCTCGATAATCTCGTAGTTTGTTCACTACGTGGCACATTAGTGATGCATCTGGTGGTGGAAACAGATAGATGGAGCTCCATCTGTTCCAGTCTATCACTAGGGCGTCTGGCCCCCCTGCCGGCGTTTTCGTCCGGCGGGTGAGGTATAGAGGGAGTTTGTGAGTCTCCTCGGACGCAAACAGATCCACTTGTGGATGGGAGAGCTCTGCAATCATTAGGTTGAAAATGGGTTGCTTGAGCTCCCATTCTACTGTCGTGCTCTGTCTCCGGGACAGAGCGTCTGCCCAGACGTTCGCTACGCCTGGGAGATAAGATGCGTGAAGATAAATGTCTAGTCTGTTGGCTAGAGTAAAAATCTCTTCCGACACGTTTAGCAACCTCCTTGACCTCGTTGATCCTTGTTTCTGAATACAGTGAACTGCGTTCAGATTGTCCATTCTGAAGGCCACCGACTTGCCCCATAACGCAGGGCCGTGAGCCTGAAGGAAATACAAGGGGACTAGTAATTCTTTGACATTGATGTGAGAGATTTCTAAGTGGGACCAAAGCCCCTGACCCTGGTGCCCCTGATTTGACTGAAATCCCCAACCTATTGTGCCTGACGCATCCGTGTCTACCCATACCGTTGGTGGAGGAGAGGTCCATGACATTATTGAGTGCAACGTTTCCCTCTTTGCCCAGACCGCTAGTAAGGTGTGGATTAATTTTGGGATGGGCCATAATTTTCCCGCCGGTAAGAGTGGGAAATATTTGTTGCCTTCCAATATTAAGCGTTTTACTTTCAACCGGCCCAACATGACAGTTAGTTGAACCCAGTTGAGAGAGCCGACCAGAGACTCCCAGACCCTCCGCGTCGTAGTCAGACTGTGAAGAAACATGAACAGTTTCCTGCGAAACCTGTTGCGATTGTCCACACTCTGACTCAGAGTGAGAGCTGCCGTGTCCCAGACCAGCCCTATCCACTGAATTACTCGTGAGGGAACAAGGTTTGACTTTACCAGATTTACCTTGAACCCTAGAGTTTTGACATGATTTAAAATTATGTTGACATGTTTGATGCATAATTGTTGTGTCTCTGCCACCACCAGCCAGTCGTCATCCCTTGTTTTAACAATGGCATCAGGGCTTGCCGGACTAATTTCGTGAATAATCGAGGTGCTAGGTTCAAACCGAACGGCATCCTTTGAAAAACAAAATTTTGGTGCCTGATCCGTAAGGCCAAAAACCTTTGAAATCTTTTGTTGACCGATACGTGCCAATAGGCGTCTGTCAGGTCTAGTGAACACATCCAACCTCCCGGCGGAAGTGTTAGCCTGATTTGGTGTACTGTTAACATTCTGAAAGACTCGTTGTGAATGTGAAGGTTCAGATAAGACAGGTCTACGACCGGTCTCATCTGAACACTGTCCCTTTTGGGAACCAAAAATAGTTTGGACGTGAATACAGGGTAATTTGGGGGGACCGGGATGATGACATTCTTGGCAATCATTTCCTGGACCAGTGACTCCACCTCTAAAGAAACAAAATTCGCCGTTGTCGGCTGACGTAAGCGAGGTCGCCGGAGCCACTGCCAAGTGATGCCTTTGCGTGCCACCATCCGTGCCCAAGTGTTTAACGGCCATGCTTGGTGACACGTTCGGAACGACCCAGTTAGCAGACAAGGGTTCGCCGGCTGTACTACCCTCGGGTCCTCCGGCCTTAAGGTTGGCACCGGGAGTGAGAGAGACTTTAGTTTTTTGGTGGTGGGGTTGGTGGTGCTGGACGCTTCGCCGGCTGGCTGGTGTTGGCCGAAGACTGGCCCTGACCTGGCTTATTATGGCCGCGTCCTCTCTGACCTGAAAACTTACTCTGTCTATGCCTATACTGACCTTGGGGGGGAGTGGGAGGACTTAGGCAGAAGAAAGGGCTTAGATCCCCCTGGCTGAGCTTTAGCGGTTGGCCTGGGTTTGGGGAAGTTAAAGGCAGGTTTCTTAGAAGGGGTGGGACTTTGTTTAAAGACCTGTGCCATATTGAATACCGTTCGCCACACTTCAGGGGACATTAACGAGGGAGTAAGCACTGGTGACATGACCACCTGATTCGCAATGCGATCAGGCAGCTTGCGAACTAAAGACATTCTGAGATCTTGCGTTGCTCGTACCGCCTCAAGTAAGGCGGTGCGTATGTCACCTAGAGATTGGATTGACGACTGGAGTAGCAGTCGCCGGGATAATTCAACCGATCTTCTGGCATCCGCGTCTGCGATTGCCTGAGTGGACCGAAGTAAAGACTTAGCTACCTGTTGAGACACTATGTACTGAGAAAACAGGCGAAAAGCTTTCCCCCTTAGCCTAAATTCTCGGTCTAGGTGAGTTGGGGTAGGGGTAGTGAAAGGGTCTTTTAGCTCACAAAGATTAATCTTAGGGGCAGCTAGGAAAGAAAACAAAGCTGACGGGACTCCGCCGGCAGAACATACCGGCATGGAGAACCACGAATGAGAATCTTGGGGGATCTGGTGGGAAGATTTGGAAGTAAATGTGGTTGCAAAGTTTTGAGCCTCTATCTCCCAATCTACCCAAGGTCCTGGACCCAACTGCCCCACCTTCAAGACTGGATTAGCTGCTTCGTCTGTGACGGTTTGCAAATCAAGTTCAGGAGTGAGAGCTGACAGAGTCTTAATGTCATTAAACCCATCCAGCTTTGACCAGTCTGAAAACAATTTTGAAGCTGAGGCAGGGGGTAAAGCTGGCTTAGTAGCATACACAAAATAGTCTTGGTGATAATAACTAGGTATAGCCTTGATGTTAACATCTAGTACATTTCCCAAAATATCCAGGGCCCTTAATTTCTTTGATTTATTGCCCTGGATGACCCACTCACGCGGTACTGGGAGTTCCCCTGACAAGGTAGGTTGGGCGAGCTCTGGTTTAGTGGGGGTCAAAAGGACCCATGACTCGTCTGGTCCATAAAGCAAGGGCATAGCTACCTTTCTGAGAGGCGCCTTGTCTAGAGGGGGTGGATTGACATCCGTTATCACCCTTACATTCGAAGTGGTCAATGCCGCCGTAGCAGGCCTAGTAACCACTGATGGTGACAGAGTGGGGGGGTTAGGGATCTTAGATAAGGCAATAGAAGTCATCAGAGGCCGTACCGTAGAACTTGTCGTGCGAGCCCCCAAGTCCACTGTGGGAGTTTCCTGTTGTTGTCCAAAAAATTTAGATAAAGCATTACTAAGTAGCCCTTCAACTTCCTGCGCAGTGACAAATTGAGTTGATGATGAACTTACTGGTGAATCATTAATATCCTGCGCGGCGTCTAAGCCTGAACCTGACTCTTGCCCTTCCATCTCCGAAATTATTGAAACCTCGTCTTTCTCCTCCTGATCCTCCTGAGAAGACCCCGCCGAAGCTGGGGTACCTTGCTGCCAAGATAAGTCAGGAATAGAGGATGGGATCGCCGCGTCCCTGTGGACGTCAGCTACTGTGTGACTCGTTTGAGTCGGAAGTGGGTGGTCAGACCCTGGCTGAGCAAATCGCCAAACACCGAGGCCCTGGCCTACACTCTCTTGGGAGTCTGAAACATTCTCAATCACTGATCCCCCTGAACTCTCCATTTCCAGGGTTAAAATATTAATGGGTAAATCCTCTTTAGGGACAGGCACCGCACTGGACCCTTGAGACCTAACACAAACTCTGTCTGGGGTAGAGGTACGATGAGAGGCACTAGAAGCTGGTGAATGTAGGGAGGTCTTTCGTTTATGGGAATCCTTTTTGGAAGATTTATGGCTACGGTGTGACCGTGAACTACTCTTTGATTTGGAGGATTCATCGCCGTGACCACTGGTGGAACTTTCCGTCCTACTCTTCTTACTCGATGGTGAAGAGGCAAGACTAGATGACTGGCGTCTGAGAGGTGACCTAGACCGAGATCTCGCCCTAGACGAGGAGGCGGATGCCGGGGGTGTAGGCTCTCTTGGACGTTTCGGAGTAGCAGCAGAAGACACAGAACCCTGACCAGTCTCCGCCGGCTTATGACAAGTGACTCGAGAGGAACGTTTAGGGGGAGGGTGTTCAAAGAGCAATCGATCCCAAAGAGGGACGTTGTCACATTGAAGTGACTTATGAGCAACAATCGTAGTGTATGCTGACATCTGTTGCCTCACTTCTCTTAACGCGACCGCCGCGGTCTTATCATTGTCGCATAGGACCTTTACAGCTAATTGGGAGCAAAAAGAACAATTACGCATGACCCACAGACCCCTTGAACGGTCTAGACATTTAACACACCTTATGCAAAGAGTATGCGCAAAAATAGGGATACCGGCACAGGTAGGGGTAGTGCATAAAGCAAAGACTGGGGCCAAGGTCGCCATGACAGAGACTGGTGGGGAAAACTACCGCCGGTTCTGTATTGGTCCGCCGGAGCCCAGCTCTGGACAAAAATAAAATTTCCAGGAATTAATGCTCATAAGGTTAACCCAACATGTTCGCACACAAGTGTTAATAACCCACCGGGTAACGAGATGTAATGACACAACGATCACAGCTCGCTACGCGGCGGGGCTCAGAATATCTAAACATATCTTTTTAAGAAAGTGAAGAATACCCTCTGACAATAATATAACGGTCCAGCATGGCGTTTATAGTCTTTCTGGTGGTGACTGTCTCAAGATTCAATTTTGGAACAAAAACAACCCCCCATAAAGACGCCGGCCCTTGAAATATTTTAGTAGAATAACATAGGGCAGGCTGATACGAGATCTGATTTCTAACGAATTGTCACAAAAAGATCGCCGTAAGTAAGAAGGCGGCGATACCTATACGTATCCCTAAAATAAGTGGTTAAATCGAAATTGAATTGTAAATTCCTTATTACCTCCACTTAGGAGCACCCGCCGGGTGTAAAAACGATGTTAACCCCCAATTAACCTTCAATCGCCGTAAGTGTAAAGGCGGCGATACATAACGTATCACTTAAAATGGATCGGTTAACTAACTGAATGACTTAGTTGTTCATCCCACCCTACCAAGGCACACCCGCCGGGTGAGATGTCAAAACGTTAACCCCATAAGTTCCTGTCCCCACTTCTTTGTAAAAGATCGCCGGGGAGGAAAGCCCTTCACAACAGCTAGGTTTTTTCTTGTGGTTTGAAAACCGGGTAGAAAAACTTCATAACATATGTTCGCATGAACAATGTTTTTGATGGGTACAGCCATTCCGCCGGGAATCAAAGGGAGCCTGAAAACAGGCACCAACACAGGAGACGCAGTCCTGGAGAGCCACAGACACCTCATCGCCGGGGACACAAGCCTGTGTTGAAACCACGTGTGGCCCAACGCGGCTCTCGGCCGGGTTTTTTTTTCATGGTGAAACCAAGAAAAAACCCGCCGGAAGGAAACCCACCCCGTTCAGACACCATCTGAACGAACAACGGACACGAAGGAAAGCCACGCACGACTAGCCTAAGTCCACACAATAATCCGTGGAATTAGCCAATACACAACTAAACCAGGAAACAAACATAGTCCGAGGAATTAGCCAATACACAACTAAAACCCGGATACACATGACACAGTAGGGCATATTTATAAAAATAAACAATAACACTTGTACATGTGGCAAAGCTACGAGCGGCTGGCTAGGCCTAAGTAGACGGCATCATAAAAGTTGAAATATACACAAAACACTGGAAATATAACAACAGGAACCACCGCCAACACACCACTGTAGCAAATACTTCCGGCAAAGGGAAGACTGACTCGGGACCCAGAAAAAACTTCACTAAGTGAAGAAAAATACGCTGGGAACGTCAGTAAGCAAAGCTTACCTCATCAGAAAGATAAAAGGCAGCAATAATTAACGCGTAATGAAAGCCGCCTGCATCACAAGCTAACTCAACTGTGAAACGAACACAAGTCCACAACAGGACCACGAGGGTACATCCGAAATAGATGCCCCAAACACACGACCCAAAATACACTGCACTGCGGGCAACCAGCCCAGGACACTCCTGCTACGCATATCCTAACCTTACTCAATACATCCCGGAGTAAACAAATGAGAAAAAACTCACTAGGGACGCAACAAATGCGGAATCAGCGGAGCGTGGGGAGACACGTCCGGGCAGGCTGAGCGCAGAGCAGAGAAGGAAGAATGACGCCTGAATCAGCGTCTGGTCAGAGATCCACACAAGTACATCCACGATATGATGGAAAGCTTATTAGATAGTTATTCTTATTTTGTTTTTGTTTTTATTTTTTACAAAGTTTTTTCGTAGTGAGAACCCAATTCATAATGACTGAAGCCATGAGTGAGGTCGCGTGCGCTCATGATGAAGGCTCCTCAGTTTTTAAATGCTCTGCGCGGTAGATTCAAACTACGGCGGATTAGTGTTTGAAGAGGATGCCTTATGTAATAGGCATGTTCGTCAATGATGGAGGGGCCACTAATAAATACCTACCTGCCCCAAATGCAGGCCTGGATTGCTAGACTGCTCCCACACCGGGGTTGTATCCAACTCCGGTGATAGCGTATTGAGAGATGTCATGTCTTGTACGCCGATGGGCCTAGTGCAATCTGAACAGAGCTGTGCCGATGGGGAAGGAGGTAATGCCTGGGAAGGTACATTCACAAAAAAACTCATATAAACACACATTAGGGATATCCCTGATAGTTACATCTAAGAATTTACCCTGTTTGTCTTTAGCTTTAAGCTCCCTACTCTTACTCATCTCTATTACCCACTCACTAGGAACTGGGATGTCCCCCGATATGGTTGTATGTGCTATACTCAGGTTTTTGGCCTTGACTCGAACCCAAGAGCAATCGGGTCTAGGCACGAGAGGAATAGAGCCTTTCTTATGGTGAGGCTTATCAGAGAAAGAGGGGTAATGTCCATGGTGACACAAACATTGGTAGTTGGCAAGGAGGCAGGCACTGTAGTGCCACTCGCCGAGGGAGTCGCATTAGTTACGTTAACAGGGGGAAATGACACATTAGGTAGCACACCAACTCGGGTGGGCTCTAGCGGCCGCACAACCGAACCAATCGAGGGAGCCCCCGGCGTAGCTGTAGGAGTATCCCGAGATTTCTTAGGAACATTGCATTGGGTCATTACCCTGTGTAATATGTAATCAAGATCATTGGTTGTTATACATTTACTATGTGACCTCTTTAATGATTTGGATTTTACTCCTGAACCTTCCCCACTGTGCCGAGGACACTCCTACGTCCTCCGGTACTTGTATCACTTCCTGTTGTAGCCGGGTCTCAGACAGTTGGATTATATTCTGAACTGAACTGAACTGAACAAAAAGCAATAGCCTACAATGCATACACAAGATCAAAAACACATGAAGCCTTTAATTACTTTAGAAACATCAGAAATCATGCCAAAACTGTATTAAATCTAACTAAATCAAACTTTCTCCACAAGCAGGCAAATAAACTTCTAAATAATCCAAATGATAACAAAATATTTTGGTCTACTCTTAACTCATTCAAATCCAACTTCACTACTGCTTCATCCATTCCACCATTAAAATCTCCGACTGGCAATCTTGTAAGTGACCCACGAGGTAAAGCTAACCTTCTTGCGGATATTTTCTCCACCAACTCAACCTTATATGAAATAAATCAAGATGTCCCTGTACTTAATTTTAATTTGCCTGAAATTCCCTCACTTAAGATCCACACCAGACATGTCAAAACTATTTTGCAGAATCTCTCAGTAGATAAAGTTCCTGGTCCAGATGAAATTCCTCCAATAGTACTTAAGAATTGCTCCTTGGTGCTCGCTCCAGTATTGGCAAAATGTTTCTGTCTGTGTACTCATACCTCATGCTTCCCAGTATCCTGGAAAGAAGCAAACATCCACCCAGTTCCTAAAAAAGGTGCCTCTTCAGATCCATCAAACTACAGACCAATAGCTATAACTTCCACTCTTGGTAAAGTCTTTGAAATTATATTAAATAATCACATAATTAAGCATCTTGAGAATAATAAATTAATCAGTGATAGGCAATATGGTTTTAGACGATGTCGATCAACTGCAGACATTCTTTGCCTTCTTACGCATCAAATCAACCAAGCTACAGACCAACATGGTGAAACATATACAATAGCACTGGATATATCAAAGGCATTTGATAGAGTCTGGCATCAATCCTTATTGTCGAAGATGTCACACTACGGCCTTGCATCATTAGTTCCACTAATTTCTTCTTATCTTCAAAACAGAAAAATATGTGTGATGGTAGATGACCTTTATTCTCAATTTCACTCAATAAATGCTGGTGTTCCCCAGGGATCAGTTTTGGCCCCAACTCTGTTCCTCATTAATATCAATGATCTCATATCTACCACTCATAATCCAATACAGTCCTACGCAGATGACTCAACACTCCACAGTTCCTTCACATTTACCAATTCTTTCACCCAACCCGATCTTATAAATTAAAAAATAAACACTGCAATTTCTCTGAACCAGGACCTTTCTAGAATTAATGAATGGGGACAAAAAAATCTAGTTTCCTTTAATGCACAGAAAACCAAGTACATTCAATTTTCTAACCGACAGAATCTCACTGACTCCCATATATTTTTTAATGATGTAAATATTCCCACTTCCCCTAGTATTGACATTCTCGGTGTAACATTAACTACTAACTTGAGCTGGACACATTATGTTAGAAGCATTGCTAAGAATGCCTCTAAAAAACTGGGACTCCTGTACAGAGTTCGAGAATTCTTCACTGACGAGCAGTTGGCCGTAATATATAAAAGTCATGTGCGTTCTCAGATGGATTACTGTTCACCTCTGTGGAGTGGAAGTGGAGTGGTTGCATTGAGGCAGTTGGACAAAATTCAAAATAAAGCTATTAGATTAATCAATAACCTTGCAATCACACAGGACCTTCCTACATTATCCATACGAAGAAACGTTGCATCCCTTGCATTATTCTACAGATATTTTCACAGCAATTGTTCTGAGGAACTTGCTTCAATTGTGCTGCCTCTCCACATCTTTCCCCGTAAAACTAGGGCAGCTGAGAGCGCCCATGAATTTACTCTTTTCTCCTCCACAATGCAGAACTTCTGCTTATCAAAATTCATTTATCCCCAGAACTACTACTCTTTGGAATTCACTTCCCTCGAGTTGCTTTCCACAAACTTACAATCTACAACAGTTTAAATCCAGTTGTTACAAACATTTTATGAATGGAGGATGCCTTTAGGCACATGGAATTTTTTGTTTTATCTGTGTTTTTTCCTTCCTCCGTTCATTGTCTCTTAAAAAAAAAACACAAAAAAAAAAAAAAAAAAAAATCGGCCACACTAAATTGGGTTTTACATTTAAGGGTTCAGAGTGCCTACCCTTGGGAGGCTCTTGTTTACTAGGGTTCTGGGACACTGGTATACTGTACTTAGAGATACTTGCGAACCGTCATAGTTTTGGTGGTCACATGCCGTGGAACCACGATAATGTTCTGTTAACACACTTTGAGCAACTAAAGGAGGCCGGCGGGTGCCCAACCCCGAAAGTAGTTGAAATAGGGGAGCTATCCCCCCGCCAAAGGCGGCTTTCTAGGGCCTTTCCTAGCTGATGCTTAGAGGATTGGGTTCTAGTCATGTGGCGATGGGCTGGTCTATCAGAATGAGAACTGAGCGATCTCTGCCATACCTAGCTTACTCTGACTGTTCCTTTTACTTACATATTTTCTAGATCTCAAGTCTCTTCCGTGGATTGACCTCCCAATCTACCAAGATTGGAAGTCAAAGCGTCACATGTTTCCTTTGCCCCTCAACTTTCTCTTCATAATTGCTGAGGGGCACAGGGCCCTGGGTGGGGCTCTGGTTTCCTGGGCGTTTCCGCACCCTCCTCAGCTCCCTGCCATGGAGTGGCTTTGGTCACCCAGGCTTTATTGTGGTCGGCAGGGAGGGTTCTTAGGGGGCGCTCAGTTATGGCTTTGGCCTTGCTCGGGGCCTTGGGGCTGTTCGGCCAGGCAGCTTGGGGAACAACAACAACAACTAAAGGAGGCATACTTCTTGGCAAGTTTAAGTTCAATTTGGGAATGGCAAAATGTACATCCTTTTGTCCCCCAAAAAACACCTCAGACCCATCCCTGGGGGTTGACTCAGCCCCCTCCATCCCTACCTCAGAGCTACCAAATTGAACTTTAGGCATTGCTGAGGTAGAGGTGGAGGGGAGTGGCCGCGACTCCGGCGTTAGCCGTTGCCGCGACTGCGTCTCCTCCGTGCGGGAACTTTTATGAATTATGACCCATAACCGTGTCCCTCTGGCTTGAAGCCGCCGTGTTATCCTTATTTCTCTTGTAAGACCTCGAGGTCTCCACTGAAGACTGCTTGGACCGCTGTAGGGGCGATCTCGACCTAGACCTAGAAAGGTCACGTGGTGAAGTCGAACGCGCCCTCTTGTGGCGGCCGGGGGGGTTTACCTCGGTTGAGTCACTATCACTGCTACATAGTACTAACTCTTTTGTAAGAAGTTTGGGCTTAGCTGTAGATTCTGAAGTTGACTTTGAGGATGAGGGATTAAGAACTGGTGATTATAACACTAGCAGCTCCCAGAGAGCTTCATCATCGCAAATTAAATCTTTATTGGTAACGTCTTTAGCATAGGCATTACAAAATTTCTTAATTTCTAAGAGTGCAACCAGGCACGATTGGTCTCTCTTACTAATTAATTCAGAACATAGGTCAGAGGAAACGGGACACCTCCGAGTAACCCAGAGAGCCCGAGACCTATCTAGGCACTTAACGCACTTTACGCAAAGTTTATGTGCAAGGACCGGAATTAGAGAGCAAGTGGGTGTAGCACAAATATTGACAAGAGGCATGATGGAACTAAAAAAAACCCCGCCGGGATCGGCCCCTTCCCCTGCCGACCTGTGCTGCTACGGAAGTGCTGTGATCTGGAAATAGAAAATTTCCAGGAATCAATGCTCATAAGGATAAACCGAGAGGTTCATGCATCTTAAACACCCCAAATACGCCAGAAAATTAGTTGTAGACCAACCGCTACTCTAACCTTCCGCTGTACTGTACTTGTATATGAAAAACCTCGATGGCTTTTCGTTTTCTAGAACTGCTTACCTGTGACAAAGTGTCACCGGCCCACAATCACCATTTAATTAACTAACAGATCGTCTAAAAAGACTTGAGGGATAGTTAACTACCTCACTGGACTTTTCCGCCGGGCGTTATAAGTCTTATCATGCTGCGTGAGGCTAACGGTTAGGGCGAGTTCACTCGGCCGGGCCGATATTATTACCCTTGGGAATTAGCAATTCTGCCGGGAGTCTAGTGGTACACCACACCACGCCAGGTTATTTGGGAATTTCCTTTCCCGCCTGCAAGGCGAGTATCCGGCATCAATACACAGAGAGATCGCTGGAGGAAAAAACCAAACCGAGGAGGAACCGACTTACTGAGAAGCCATCAACCCCCAAAACCCCACCAAATTAGTCAGAACGTCTCCTGACACCCTGTTTTCGTGCATAATATCACTACATGAAAACGAGAGTCACATCTTAGGGCTAACAAATAGGATAAATTAAGCAATAATAAATACCCCTAGCCAACTAAGAATAACCCCTACCGAGGCTGGCCACGAGGCTCATGGTAATTATCACAATGAATCTGTTACCCTTACCTTTGAAGACACAGCAGCAGCGCACGTAGAAAACCCACGCCCAAGGGGAAAAAGGAAGCAAACCCGGACTCTGGAAAGCTCCACGCCACGTGTGACAACTCTTGAACCAGAGCGTCTGCTAAAAAACAATAGATTGCAACTGCTTCATAGCGATGGCCTGAAACATCGTCCCGCGGATAAAAGAGCCTCCTAAATAACTTGTAAATAGCAAAGCTACGGCGAGAAACAAAAATATGAACACATGAGGCGCAGGCTCGAAACGAACAGATATGGCGCCTATAATTTAGTGCCCTAATTTAACCCTCCAGCACCGGCTATGTATTATATATATATTCCTCGAAACCCGGGTGTTTTGGCCGAAAAACGTCTAGGCTAGGCTACCGTATATTCGTTAATCAGACTTATTCCCGCATTCCCGCGCATCCCCAAGCGTAGCTGTGTTATTTACCTGTAGAATGGCATTAAGTAGAGCTCTCTAAGTCAACTGGTTGAGCTGTGATGATGATTTCATTGGAGATAACTTTATGGCCAAAACAGCCACTTTACACCACTTTTCGATACTTAACAACAACATACAGGCACACACGAACAAGCGACGCTCTCCTTCTTGTGGCCGGAGATGCGGGGCGTCGGTCCAGCCGGCTGTTGTTTACATGCGTCGGACCGACGCCTCGCACACGGAGCTCACAGGCTTTCAACTACAGGGGTGTTCAAGAGTCCTTCCGGGTACCTGGTATATGCTTTTTTATGGGTGATTAAGAGCCCATCCGTGGTGAGAGGGTTAACACTTCCCTGCGGGCATACCAATGAGGCTGCCAGTCCTAGCTAATCTAAACGTATTCTAGAACAACTCGGATATATACAAATGAGCAAAGGACTCACGAGAGTTGAGCAAACGAAGAATAAAGCGGAGCACTGGCGAGGAACGTCCACACAGTATGCGTGCAGGGGAAGGAAGGGAGAATGGCGTCACTTGGTTCAGCGTCTCGGGTAGAATCCACAAAAGACATCCACGAGTTGGAAAGCCTTAATATAACAAAATTTAAGTTAATTTTTATTTTTTATTTTTTACAAAGTTTTTCGTAGCGAGTACCCAATCATAAAGGCGATTCCATAAGAGAATTAGCGTTACACTTATGATGTAGTACTCTTTTCCCTGCGGCGGGTGTTTCAAACAAGCTGACCGTGGGTGCTTGAAAGAGGACTATTATACTAATAGGCATATCGTCAATGATGGAGGGGCTTCTAATAAATAGACCTTTTTGCCTCTTAGACATTAGCAGAGATCCCCTTTTATAACTTGGTGGTACAAGACTCCGGCAGGGGGCCCGGGCGCCTTCACGGAGAATTGGAACATGTGGTCCTCAATCTATTCGTTTCCACCTCCAGATACCTCACTAATGTGCAGGGTCATTCACCACTCTACGCAGTTACTGCGGCCTAGTGAACATGATAGCTCCAGTCTGGTCCACTCAGGTCAACTTGCTCAATGGTGCCCTAACCCAATTCAAATTCCTCTGTCCAATTTCCACTTACAAAAGATTGGCAACCTGGCAAAAAGCCTCAGGGGAGACTGGTGTCAGCTTAGTCACTGAGGTGATAAGCACCATTATTAAAGAGGAGAAAATCCCCGAGGATTGGCACAAAAGTGTAATAGTAAATATATACAAAGAAAAAGGGGACGCGCTAGATATATATAATTACAGGGGCCTGAAAATGCTTGACCAAATCATGAAGGTCTATGAGAGAGTCTTTGAGGGTTTGATCAGGCAAAGCATCTCCATTGATGATTATAGGTTTGACTCCTGTAAGGAGATTAGGAAAACCTAATATTTAGTAGTGGCCCCGTAATCATTGACGAACATGCCTATTACATAAGGCATCCTCTTCAAACACTAATCCGCCGTAGTTTGAATCTACCGCGCAGAGCATTTAAAAACTGAGGAGCCTTCATCATGAGCGCACGCGACCTCACTCATGGCTTCAGTCATTATGAATTGGGTTCTCACTACGAAAAAACTTCGTAAAAAATAAAAACAAAAAGAAAATAAGAATAACTATCCAATAAGCTTTCCATCATATCGTGGATGTACTTGTGTGGATTTCTGACCAGACGCTGATTCAGGCGTCATTCCTCCTTCACTGACATATCAAGTAAACCAAAATCCTTAATACATCAACGAATGGGAAGGGGACGGTCGGGAGGGCCCCAGTCGTCAATGATTACGGGGCCACTACTAAATATTAGGTTTTCCTAATCTCCTTACAGGAGTCAAACCTATAATTTATTAGTGGCCCCTCCATCATTGACGAACATGCCTGATATCTAAGACTGGAGGGGGACATTCGTAATCATATCATAACTCTAGAAAAGCAGATAATAAAAACAACCACATAGTATTCTTACTTTTGAAAAATGTATTTAATACGGCGTAGGCCGGAAATATACAAGAAAAAGGGGTTCAGGCAGGTGCGTGCTTCAAAGAAGCCTGCCTGACAAAAATAGGTAACCCTGAAGATTCTGAACACAGATCTGTAGTTACAAAAGGCACCCCACTCAACGAGTGGTGACAAATAATAAGTTATAAGTTTATATGTGCACATCATAAACCCCAAAATACATGTGGAGATCAATTGCTAATGAACTCCATTGAACTAATGTTACATTGCTTTCGCAGCTAAAACTACTATAACAACACCGTTGTTTTGTACTAAACTTTGTACTAGCACAAATTCTCTCAGAGAAATTTTCATATCACATTTCAACCTTAAATTGTATCACAGTTCTCATACTCCGGCGGGGTCTAGGGTGTCCTATGTCAACTGACTGCACCCCCCCCCCCCCCCCCTTCCTTGAAAATAAACATAAGTGACTGCAGGGCCACCTAGACCCTCTGCCTTAAAGCTATACATGGTAAGGAAGGTTTGTCTAGAGCAACTGACAAGTATCTAGAGAGAAACGTATGATTAGACGCCCACAACTGTGTGGACGCAATATCTTCAACTGAAAAGTTTTTCAGGAAACGTAAAGAGGCCGCCCACTTGCGTAAATCGTGGGCCCTACCCACAACGCCGGGATTACTCTCTTTAATGACTTCTACTAGAAGAGAGGCTAATCGCCGTTTAAGTAAGCGTTTACCCGTACTCGCTACCCATAAAGCACCTTGGGGGTTATGAGGAGCTATTCTTAAATATTTGGTTAGAGCTTGCACTGGACATAAATTATGATGCACCTTTCCCCTTTTTAACGCCGGCACCGTGAATTCAGAAAACACGTGTGCACTATGCTCATTCTTGGCTACAAACGCCGGGGAGGGTGCAATGGAAATTGAATCATTAAGTCTACCAAACCTAAGACAATTAGGTGTGTTGCTCATCGCCGCCAGCTCAGACACTCTGTTTCCGGTGGCCAAAGCCAAAAGGAAAACTGCCTTCTTTAAGATTAAAGCAAAGTCTGCAGTATTTTGATACAGACGAGAATGAAGTAAAGACAAAGCTTTGTCCAGAGACCAAGTAGGCATGAGCTGACGGGGAGGTGGGCGGAGTTTAAAACACGCTCTCATAAATCCTGTTTCCTCCGCCACCGGTATGGATAGACCTGTAAGGTCGAAAAAGGGCACTCTAATCGCAGTTAAGTGATTCTTCAGAGTAACCACAGATAAACGTTTCTGCTCAAACAGATAGTTCAAGTAATTAAAAACCAATGCCACTGAGGGTACAGTTTGTTCCGTTCTAACAATCCAAGAAGTAAAAGCTTTCCAATGAGATTGATATTGTCGCTTAGTAGACTGAGTATATTGATTGAGCAATTTATTGGTCACATCCCTACCGTATGGTGCTAGCCACTTGGCCTCCTGAATGTCCATAATGCAAAAGTCAGCGAGGTCTCTAGGTTGCCAATCGTGTCTAAGTGGAAGTACCTGACCGGGAGCGATACCGGGTCCGGGCACCACATTATTAACTGCTGGCACCACACCTGCGCCGGCCACAGGGGCGCGATTAGCGAGACTAAGCCTCGATAAACTCGTAGTTTGTTCACTACGTGGCACATTAGTGACGCATCTGGCGGTGGAAACAGATAGATGGAGCTCCATCTGTTCCAGTCTGTCACTAGGGCGTCTGGCCCCCCTGCCGGCGTTATCGTCCGGCGGGTGAGGTATAGAGGGAGCTTGTGAGTCTCCTCGGATGCAAAAGATCCACTTGTGGATGGGAGAGCTCCGCAATCATTAGGTCGAAAATGGGTTGCTTGAGTTCCCATTCTACTGTCGTGCTCTGTCTCCGGGACAGAGCGTCTGCCCAGACGTTCGCTACGCCTGGGAGATAAGATGCGTGAAGATAAATATCTAGACTGGTGGCTAGAACAAAAATCTCTTCCGACACGAGTAGCAACTTCCTTGACCTCGTTGACCCTTGTTTCTGAATACAGTGAACTGCATTCAGATTGTCCATTCTGAAGGCCACTGACTTGCCCCGTAACGCCGGGCCGTGAGCCTGAAGGAAATACAATGGGACTAGTAACTCTTTGACATTTATGTGAGCGATTTCTAAGTGGGACCAAAGTCCCTGACCCTGGTGCCCCTGATTTGACTGAAATCCCCACCCTATGGTGCCTGACGCATCCGTGTCTACCCATACCGTTGGAGGAGGAGAGGTCCATGACATGATTGAGTGCAATGTTTCCCTCTTCGCCCAGACCGCTAGTAAGGTGTGGATTAATTTTGGTATGGGCCATAATTTTCCCGCCGGTAAGAGTGGGAAATATTTGTTGCCCTCCAATATTAATCGTTTTACTTTCAACCGGCCCAACTTGACAGTTAGCTGAATCCAGTTGAGAGAGCCGACCAGAGACTCCCAGACTCTTCGTGTCGTAGTCAGACTGTGAAGAAACCTGAACAGTTTCCTGCGAAACCTGTTGCGATTGTCCACACTCTGACTCAGAGTGAGAGCGGCGGTGTCCCAGACCAGCCCTATCCACTGAATTACTCTTGAGGGAACAAGGTTTGACTTTACCAGATTTACCTTGAAGCCTAGAGTTTTGACATGATTTAAAATGATATTGACATGTTTTATGCATAATTGTTGTGTCTCTGCCACCACCAGCCAGTCGTCTAGATACCACAACACTCTGATTCCCTGTTTTAACAATGGCATCAGGGCTTGCCTGACTAGTTTTGTGAATAATCGAGGTGCTAGGTTCAAACCGAACGGCATCCTCTGAAAAACAAAATTTTGGTGCCTGATCCTCAAGGCCAGAAACCTTTGAAATCTTTTGTTGACCGACACGTGCCAATAGGCGTCTGTCAGGTCTAGGGAACACATCCAGCCACCCGGCGGAAGTGTGAGCCTGATTTGATGAACTGTTAACATTCTGAAAGACTCGTTGTAAATGTGAAGATTCAGATACGACAGGTCTACGACCGGCCTCATCTGAACACTGTCCCGTTTGGGAACCAAAAACAGTTTTGACGTGAATACAGGGTACTCTGGGGGTACCGGGATGATGACATTCTTGGCAATCATCTCCTGGACCAGCAGCTCCACCTCTAATGAAACACAATTTGCCGTTGTCGGCTGACGTAAGCGAGGTCGCCGGAGCCACTGCCAAGTGATGCCTTTGCGTGCCACCATCCGTGCCCAGGTTTTTAACGGCCATGCTTGGTGACACGTTCGGAACGACCCAGTTAGCAGACAAGGGTTCGCCGGCTGTACTTCCCTCGGTTCCTCCGGCTCTAAGGTAGGCACTGGGAGTGAGAAAGACTTTAGTTTTTTTATGGTGGTTTTGGTGGTGTTGGCCGCTTCGCCGGCTGGCTGGTGTGGGCCGAAGACTGGCCCTGACCCTTATACTGGCCGCGTCCCCTCTGTCCTGAAAACCCTCTCTGTCTATGCCTGAACTGACCCAGGGGGGATTGGGAGGACTTAGGCGGAAGAAACGGCTTAGAACCCCCTGGCTGAGCTTTAGTAGGAGGCTTAGGTTTGGAGAAGTTAAATGCGGGTTTCTTAGCCTGTGCGGGACTGTGCTTCACGGCCTGTGCCATGTTAAACACTGTTCGCCATACATCAGGGGACATTAAAGAAGGTGTAAGTACTGGGGACATAACCACCTGGTTAGCAATGCGATCAGGCAGCTTGCGAACTAATGACATTCTAAGATCCTGTCGTGCTCGCACCGCCTCAAGTAAGGCTGTGCGTATGTCACCTAAGGATTGAATTGACGACTGAAGAATCAGACGCCGGGATAATTCAACTGATCTTCGAGCATCCGCGTCTGCGATTGCCTGAGTAGACCTGAGTAAAGACTTAGCCACCTGTTGAGAAACTATGTACTGTGAAAACAGGCGGAAAGCTTTTCCCCTAAGCCTAAATTCTCTGTCTAGGTGAGAAGGGGTAGGGGTAATGAATGGTTCCTTTAGTTCACAAAGATTAATCTTAGGGGCAGCTAAAAAGGAAAATAAAGCTGACGGAACTCCGCCGGCAGAACCTACCGGCATTGAGAACCATGAATGTGTATCCTGAGGGATCTGGTGGGAAGATTTAGAAGTGAAAGTGGTTGCAAAGTTCTGAGCCTCTACCTCCCAATCCACCCAAGGTCCTGGTCCTAACTGTCCCACCTTCAACACTGGATTAGCTGTCTCGTCTGTGACGGTCTGTAAATCTAGTTCAGGAGTAATAGCCAACAGAGCCTTAATATCATTAAACCCATCCAGCTTAGACCAGTCTGAAAAGAGTTTTGAAGCTGAGGCAGGGGGTAAAGCAGGCTTAGATGCATAAACAAAATAATCCTGATAATAATAACTAGGTATAGCCTTGATATTTACATCCAAAACATTACCCAAGGCATCCAATGCCCTTAATTTCTTAGACTTATTTCCCGGGATAAACCACTCACGTGGTACCGGGAGTTCCCCTGACAAGGTAGGCTGGGCAAGCTCTGGCTTAGAGGGGTTCAAAGGGACCCATGACTCGTCTGGCCCATAAAGCAGGGGCATAGCTACCTTTCTAAGAGGCGCTTTGTCTAGAGGGGGTGGATTAACATCCGTAATGACCCTGACATTTGACGTAGTGAATGCCGCCGTAGCTGGCTTAGAGCTCCCTGCCGGTGACAGAGTAGGAGGGTTAGGAATCTTAGATAAATCAATTGACGTTATCAGAGGCCGTACCGCAGAACCTGTCAAGGGAGCCCCCAAGTCCATTGTGGGGTTTTCTCGTTGTTGATTAAAGAATTTTGATAGAGCATGAGTAAGTAACCCATCAATTTCTTGTGCTGTAACAAACTGGTTAGGTGCAGAACTTTCAGGTGAATTAGTATTATCATGGGCGGCGTCCAGGCCTGAGCCTGACCCTTGTCCTTCCCTATCTGAAATTAATGACACTTCATCTTGTCCCTCCCGATCCTCCTGAGAAGACCCCGCCGAGGCAGGGGCACCTTGTTTCCAAGATAAATCAGGGATAGAGGATGGGGTCGCCGCGTCCCTGTGGACATCGGCTACTGTGTGACTCGTATGAGTCGGACGTGGATGGACAGACCCTGGCTGAGCAAAACGCCAAACACCGAGGCTCTGGCCTACGCTCTCTTGAGAGTCTGAAACATTCTCAATTATTGAATATCCTGAACTCTCCATTTCTAGGGTTAAAATATCAATAGGTAAATCTTGTTTAGGGACAGGCGCTTCACTATACTCTGAGGCTGTAACAGAAACATTGTCAGGTGTAGAGGTACGATGAGATGCACTAGACTTAGAAGAATGTCGAGAGGACTTCTTATGGGAATCCTTTTTGGAGGATTTGTGGCTACGGTGTGACCGCGAACTGGACCTAGGTTTGGAAGAATCACCACCATGGTCCCTGGGGGAAGCTTCAGTCTTGCACTTCTTACTAGCCGGGGAAGAGGCCCGACTTGAAGACCGTTGTCTGAGGGGAGACCTTGACCTCGATCTCGCCTGCGACGAGGAGGTGGCTGCCGGGGGAGTAGGCTCTCTCGGGCGTTTAAACGTCTCCACAGACGATACAGAATCCTGGCTAGTCTCTGTCGGCTTAAAACCCCTTACTCTAGAGGTACGTTTAGGGGGAGGGTGCTCTGACAGCAACTTATCCCAAAGTGGGACGTTGTCACATTGAAGTGACTTATGTGCGACAATGGTAGTGTAGGCCGACATTTGTTGTCTGACCTCTCTCAACGCTACCGCCGCGGTCTTGTCATTGTCACACAGGACTTTATTGGTTAATTGGGAGCAAAAAGAACAATTACGTGTAACCCAGAGACCCCTTGAACGGTCTAGACATCTAACACACCTTATGCAAAGGGTATGTGCAAAAATTGGGATACCCGCGCAAGTAGGGGTAATGCACAGGGCAAAAACTGGGGTGACATTAGCCATGACAGAGACTGGTGAGAGGAACTACCGCCGGGTCTGTATTGGTCCGCCGGAGCTCAGCTCTGGAAAAATAAAGAAAATTTCCAGGAATTAATGCTCATAAGGTTAACCCAAGTGTTCGCATACAAGTGTTAATAACCCGCCGGGTAACGGGATGCAAAGACACAGCTAACACATCTCGCCACGCGGCTGGGTATAAAGAGGCTAAACAAGTCTTCTTAGCTAAGAACATGAAGAATACCCTCTGATATAATGGTCCAGTATGGCACTAATAGTCTGTAGGAGGTGGTGACTGTCTCAAGATTCAATTTTGTAACAAAGCCCCCCCTCATAAAGACGCCGGCCCTTGAAATATTTTAGTAGAATAGCCCAGGGCAGGAATATACGAGATCTGATTTTTTAACGAATTGTCCCAAACGATCGTCGTAAAAATAGAAGGCGGCGATACTGAAAGTATCACCCAATTAAGGTTAATCGAAATTGAATTTGTTTATAAATTCCTTAGTTCCTATACTTAGGGACACCCGCCGGGTGTGGAAATCGATTTGGTTAAACCTCACTGATCCTTCAAATGCCGTAAGAGTAAAGGCGGCGATACACAGAGTATCACTCACATGGAATGGTTAACTATAAGAGACCTAAGTCGTTTTATCCCACCCTGCTAAGGTGCACCCGCCGGGTGAGAAGTCTAAAAGTTAACCCCACAAGTTCCTGACCCCACTACTTTGTAAAAGATCGCCGGGGAGGAACGCCTAAACAACAGCTAGGTTTTCCCCGTGGTTTGTCGTAAACCAGGTAGAAAAACCTATAAAAAAACGAGTGTTCTCACGAACGTCGTTTCTTTATATATAACTAAATATATATGTAAGGATGGGTACAGCCATCCCGCCGGGAATATAAAGGAGGCCTGAAACCAGGCACCCACAGATACGCAGTCCTGGAGAGCCACAGACACCTCCCCTCGCCGGGGAACCAGCCAGTGTTAACAACCACGTGTGGCCTAACACTGCTCATCGGTCAGGTTTTTTCACGGTGAAACCGAGAAAAACCCGCCGGAAGGCAAACCCCACCCTGAACAGACACCATCTGAACAATACGACACGAGGAGAGACACGCACGACTAACCAAGGTCACAACATAATCCGTGGAATTAGCCAATACACAACTAAACCAGGAAACAAATATAGTCCGAGGAATTAGCCAATACACAACTAAAACCCGGATACACATGACACAGTAGGGCATATTTATAAAATAAATAATAACACTAGACATGTGGCAAAGCTACGAGCGGCTGGCTAGGCCTAGGTAGACGGCATGAAAATAGTTGAAATATAAACACACACTGGAATATCACAACAGGAACCACCGCCAACACACCACCGAAGCGATAACTTCCCAACCCCGGGAAGCCTGACACGGACCCAGAAAAAACTTCACTAAGTGAAGAAAAATACGCTGGGAACGTCAGCAAACACACAGCTTACCTCATCAGAAGGATAAAAGGCAGCAATAATTAACGCGTAATGAAAGCCGCCTGCATCACCAACTAAACCAAACTGTGAAAAGTTCACGTGTCCACAGGACCACGAGGGTACATCCGAAATAGATGCCCCATACATACGACCCAAAATACATTGCACTGCGGGCAACCAGCCCAGGACACTCCTGCTACGCCTATCCTAACCTTACTCGATACATCCCAGAGTAAACAAATGAGAAAAAACTCACTAGGGACGCCACGAATGCGGAACCAGCGGAGCCTGAAAGGAACGTCCGGGCAGGCTGAGCGCAGAGCAAAGAAGGAGGAATGACGCCTGAATCAGCGTCTGGTCAGAAATCCACACAAGTACATCCACGATATGATGGAAAGCTTATTGGATAGTTATTCTTATTTTCTTTTTGTTTTTATTTTTTACGAAGTTTTTTCGTAGTGAGAACCCAATTCATAATGACTGAAGCCATGAGTGAGGTCGCGTGCGCTCATGATGAAGGCTCCTCAGTTTTTAAATGCTCTGCGCGGTAGATTCAAACTACGGCGGATTAGTGTTTGAAGAGGATGCCTTATGTAATAGGCATGTTCGTCAATGATGGAGGGGCCACTAATAAATATGCAGTTTGGCTTTGTGCCAGAACGTGGTACAACCGATGCTATCTTCATAGTCAGGCAGATACAGGAAAGATACTTACTAAAAGGCAGGGATCTTTACTTTGTGTTTGTAGACCTGGAGAAGGCCTATGACAGGGTGCCTAGAGATGTTGTGCCGTGGGCTATGAGGAAACTTGGTGTGGAATAGTGGCTGGTGCGTGTGATAATGAAGATGTATGAGGATTCGCGAAGTGCGGTGAGGGTGAAAGGTGTACTGAGTGAGGAGTTCACAGTCCGTGTTGGAGTTTATCAGGGTTCAGTGTTAAGCCCCCTCCTCTTTATTATGGTCCTGGAGGCACTGTCTAGAGGTTTTAGATCCGGACTCCCGTGGGAACTGTTTTATGCAGATGATTTAGTCCTAATAGCAGACAATGTGCAAGATGCTGAGGCCAAATTCAGAAGATGGAGAGAGGGCATAGCAAGCAAGGGTTTAAGAGTCAATATTAACAAAACCAATGTTATGCATTGTAGATTGAGACGAGGCAATGTGGAAAAGAGCGGTGCAGTGTATGGAAAGGGTGTGGGCGCTAACTCGATTCGGTGTAGCATCTGTCGATGTTGGGTGCACCATGGGAGTAAGCGCTGTAGTAGAATAAAGGGACCCCTGCCGAAGGATAAGTCAGAAATAGAGAAATTTGAGTGCGTAGTGTGCAAGGGCAAGCTTGTGTTAAATGATCCTGTGGCTGTGAATTTTGGAAATGAGTCATTGGAGCTGGTGGACAAGTTTTGTTACCTAGGAGATACCATCTCTGCCGGTGGGGCAGAGGCTGCCAATGTCGCTAGAATTAGATGTAGCTGGGGGAAGTTCAGAGAACTGTTGCCAATTCTGACCATGAAAAGAAAGCCTCTCCCCCTGAAAGGAAAAGTGTATGCCTCATGTGTTAGAAGTGCAATGACGTATGCCTCAGAAACATGGGCCGTTAAAGTAGAGGATTTCAACAGAATGGAACGTAATGAGATGAGGATGGTGAGATGGATGTGTGGGGCCAGGCTACAGGATAGAATAACAAATGATGAGCTGAGGAGACGCTTAGGTATAAAGAGTATTAGCGAGGAGATGCGTACAAGTAGACTGGGATGGTATGGGCATGTGGAGAGAATGGATGAACAAAATTGGGTGAAAAGATGTAGGTCTGTGATTGTGGAGGGAGCTGCACCAAGGGGTAAACCGAGGAAGACCTGGGATCGGACTATACGTGCCGATCTTTAATCCAAAAACTTGACAAGTGAAGCAGGCCTTAACAGGGTTGCCTGGAACGCCGCCATTAGGACAAGAGACTGAAACTGCACGTTTGTGTGGAGCACTCAGTCTTTAAATTTTATGTATGTATGTACAGTATGTAGACGTCGCTCAAATTTTTTTTTTGTGGACATTCAACAATCTAAATAACATAAAAGACCTCCGTCTACGTACATTATTGTGAAAAACCTGTTATCCTCTGGTAATTTGTGGGGGTGAGTGAGTGAAGTGTGAAAAAGTAAATTATATGATGGATACACGTTTTTCATAATACGTGTTGCTAGCCCCAAACGTGTGAGCAACTGTGGCCTTTAACCATCCGACACATCTCCTTATATTTATGTACATCAAACAACATATAAAATACAAAGAGAAAATTTTGGCTCCGGCCATTCTTGTAAGGGAAGGTGGTCATCCCATCTGGCCATTTTCCGTCATATCTAGCAAGCCCAGGAAGTTCAAAGATTGATACACGGTTAGCACTCTGCAGGGCCCGTTTTATGATATATTTTAGTGCTAAGTGTCTTGGCAGGCGGCCTGCGATGTGACTCCCGGCCAAAGGCCGGGACTGTACTTTCCTTCTGTACTTTCCTTCCAGGTGTTAATCGCTTCCGCCAAGTCCTCATTAAGTGTCATTCCGGGTTGAGAAGAATGGATGGACACTACGAGGTCGTTGATTTCAATAAGGGAAGAGATGAAGGCAGGGGAGGCAATATCCATGGCTCTCCGTATCTCCAGGCCCCCAAGGCGGACAGGGAGAGTGGCTTGCACCCAGGTCTAATCTTGAAACTCCACGTTGGTGATACTGGTCACTGCTTCTTGGTCCAATCTTGGATTATTTATTAGTGGTCCCTTCATCATTGACGATATGCCTTCTACAGTAATGGCACTCTTTGAACCTTTAGAGTCAGCTGTTCAAATCAACCGCCCCAGAGTGTTAAGAGACAAACATCGTAAGCGTACGCTCATAATCACTCACGGGATCGTCCTTATGAACGGGAGCTCACTACGAAAAATCTTAATAAAAAATAATAAAAGAAAAATATTAGAACTACTAATATGCTATGCTTCCCATCGTGTGGATGTTGATAGCGTGGGTTTGCCCTCAGACGCTGAACCGCCCAGCGTAATTCCGCCTTTTCACTCTGGGGCCCATTGCCATCGGACGTGAGGATCGGACCTCTCTTCATTCTTTATTCTACGGTCTCTACTAGTGAGTCTTTTGCTCATTTGTATTTCCTGAAGTGTTCCAGAATAGGTTTAGATTAGATAGGTCCGGGCGTTCCGATTGGCACGACCCCTAGGAGTGTGTTTATTAACCCTTTGGCTGTGGCCTATTTTGGGCTATTTAGGGCATATTCAGGCACTCCTGAATAATAAATCAAGCATCTGCATTAAATGAAGTGTATTCTGCCGAAAACTAGGGGAGAATAGCTTCAAAATTACACCAGAACGGGCCCCGTACGTGGCCTGGTTCACCCGCAGTGGTGCCAGTGAAACGCGGGAAACCCGCTATTATGTAACATTCGCTCGCATGGCTACACTGTTGAGAGAGACAGAGAGAGGCCCGCGCGAGACACACTCAACATCAGTGAGCCGCTCGGTGCTCTGAGGGTCGGAGGTGGGCCCCTTACGCTCCTGCCCACTGACACTCGATTTTTACGGTTTTTACAGGCTTTTAAAGCCTGAAAATTGCTGTAACTTGCCAAAACATTCCAGAACGTCACCCGCAGCGAAAGGGTTAAGGGAGTTTAGACTGGCGTCCCCTCGCTTCCCCCATGAACGAGGCCGCCATTGTGTTTTTGTTTTTTATTGCTCTATTTTAACCTAGCTAGTATTGTGTGAGTCTTTTTACTACAGGGCACCGCTTTTCGGCTACCTTTCTGGTGGGTTAAGCAGGTTTTTTATCACCAGCAGATTCTATAGTTTAACCCATCAGACCCGGAAGGGCTCTTAACACCTTACGAGCGGCCTATGCGGTTTATTTATGTGTACCGCACAGCGGGGTGTTTTTAGCCAAAATAGGGCTGTTTACGTGATCATTTTCATGCCTAAATAAGACCCAGAACGTAAAACAAGTACCTATCCCTGAAAGGGCATAAACAGAGCTTTCGAATGACACCATAACGATCCTTGTATGATGGATAGTTTTCTTGCAATAACCGTGCAACGCGAGTGCAAAAAGCAGGTAATTCGGTACTTTCGGTACATAATTGAGTATGTAGCGAGTGAGAGAGGGAGGAGGGAGCTGAGATTTGTGTCAGTAGGTTCGCCGCGGTGGTCTGGAGCAGTCATACGCTCGCTAGTCTCCTCGCACCACTTCTCTCTCTCTCAGCCACATTACGTGCTGAAATTGCCACTCGAGTTATGTCGAGCGCCGCCACATAGTCCAGCTTTATTTAACTCGACTTATGTTGCTCGCCGCTAATTAAGGGTTAAACACCCATAAAAAACACACCCGAGCTACCCGGAAGGGCTCTGAGACACCCATGAGCTCAAAGCCTGTAAGCTTGGTGTGCGAGGCGTACGTCCGACGCATGTAAACAACAGCCGGCTGGACCGACGCCCCGCATCTCCGGCCACAAGAAGGAGTGCGTCACTTGTTCGTGTGTGCCTGTATGTTATTGTTAAGTATCGAAAAGTAGTGTAAAGTGGCTGTTTTTGCCATAAAGTTATCTCCAATGAAATCATCATCACAACTGAACCAGTTGACTTAGAGAGCTCTACTTAACGCCATTCTACAGGTACGAAACACATCTACGCTTGGGGATGCGCAGGAATGCGGAAGCAAGCCAAATAACAAAGATGCGGTAGCCTAGGTGTAGACGTTTTTCGGCCAAAACCCCCGGGTTTCGGGGAATATATATATAATACATAGCCGGGGCTGGAGGGTTAAGGGTGGCTTCACTTAGTGGAGAGCCTTCTGTAGTTTTCTGCGTCTTCTTTTTCCCTACGCGCTGTCGTCAAGATGGAGGTGGATGCTGGTTCTTCCTGGAGGTAAGAGTGTCGCTGAGTTGTCGTGCTTCTTGCCCTAGGCCTCGTGGCCAGCCTCTCTGTAGGGGTTATTTTATTGCTAGGATGTTAAGGTATTATTATTATTGTTAATTATAATAATTTTAGCCATAAGATGTGACCTTCTCATTCATGACTAATATTGTCACTGAAGTGAAGATGTCGGGAGACGTCCTGACGATTATTTATGTATGTGTATGTTTTTGCAAACTTGTTGCAAACGAGTTACAAAACACTAAAGGGTTGCGTTCTGTTTTCCGGCGGAAGGTTGTCGAGTGCTACCCTATCGGATGCCCTCTAGCGGCGGGCTAGTGTAGCAGATCCAAGTAACCCGTTCGTGGCCGAGTGCCAGAACGAATTCCCGGCGGAAGGAGAAGGCTTCCAAAGGGATTCCCGGCGGAAAAGAGAACTTCCACAGGAATTCCGGTGAAGCCGGAATGACTCGCCTATACTATAAAATATTCCTCACGCGGCGGGGAAGACTTCTAATCCGTCGTCACGGTGGACAGGTCATTGAGTTAACATAACTACAGTACAGTAAACCCTCGCTATCTCGGACTAATTGGGGGGAGACCACTTCTGAGAAGCCCGATTTTCCGAGATGTCCGAAGTCCGACTTAACCCTCGGAATCCGGGAGGCCTCATATGAGGCAAACAAAAATATTGGCAGGAATCCGGGAGGCCTCATATGAGGCAAAATCGCCGCTAAAATCATCATAACTCGGCAACCACGCGTCGTAGCGATTTCATCTCAATGGCAGTCTACAGACAACAAAAAGTTCTACAATTTGCAAAAAAATTGACTGCTCTAGGTGGTCTCAATCAGTAGCTACTGAATTATGAAGCTTGACTGTACAAAAATGGCCCCGGACACAGCGAACCGCCTCATATGAGGGCCCCCGGATCCGGAGGGTTAAATAACCCTCCAGCCCCGGCTACGCATTACATGAATGGAAAAGAGCTAATATCATTCCGATATACAAGAATGGAAACCCTGAGGACCCTCTAAACTATAGACCAGTTTCACTTACTAGTATTGTATGCAAGATTTGTGAAAAGCTAATTAGGAAGAGATGGATGAAAATGTTGGAGAGAAAGAAAATAATAACCCCAAAGCAATTTGGATTCAGAGAAGGGACATCTTGTGTTACCAGTTTGCTATGTTATTACAGTAGGGTGATAGATGTACTCCAAGAAAGAGGCGGATGGGTGGACTGCGTCTACTTAGACCTTTCCAAAGCATTCGATAAGGTACCACATAAGAGATTGTTATCTAAGCTTGAGACGCTAGGATGTGTCAGGGGGAGTTTGCTGAAATGGATGGAGAGCTATTTAACAGATAGGGAAATGAGGACCAACATTAGAGGAACTTACTCATCGTGGCGGAAAGTTGAGAGTGGTGTGCCGCAGGGATCTGTGTTGGCACCTCTCATGTTCCTTATGTACGTGAATGACCTGCCGATAGGCATAAACTCTTACATGTCAATGTTTGCAGATGACGTAAAAATTATGAGACAAATAACAAATAAAAGTAGTTGTGAGGAGCTGCAAGGGGATTTAGATAAAATATACGAATGGAGCACCAAGTGGAAAATGAAATTTAATATAAGTAAATGTCATGTGTTAAATATGGGAAGAAGTGTGAATAGACCAAATTGGGAGTACAGGATGGGAGATAATAAAATTAGCAAGGCCGAAAAAGAAAAGATTTAGGGTTGATTATACAAGATAATTTGTCGCCAGAGAAACATATTAACAAGCTCTTTAGCGGAATGTATGCAATGGCCGGGAATATGAAAGTTGCTCTGAACTATTTGGATGAGACCATGGTAGCGAAAATTATGAAGAGTATGATTAGACCAAGATTGGAGTATGCAGCAGTGGTGTGGTCCCGCATCTAAAGAAGCATATTCACAAGTTAGAAAGAATCCAGAGAGCAGTCACTAGATTGGTTCCAAGTCTCAGAGAACTGCCATATGAAGGGAGGCTAGACAAATTAAATCTACCGAGTCTAAAGAGAGGAGAGAGAGGGGAGACATGATAATGATGTACAAATGTACCCGGGGCTGGAGAGGCTGGATAGGGAGGATATATTAATTATGGATACAGGAATAACTAGAGGCCACAGCTACAAAGTAAAAAGACCTACCTGCAAGAACGATATCAGGAAGTTTAGCTTCCCCTATAGATGTATTGACAAATGGAATGGGCTGGAGGAGGAGGTGGTAGGGGCAAGGAACATCCATATTTTCAAGAAAAAATTGGATAAAAAGTAGACTGAGAGACGGGACAACACGAGCTTAGCTCAACTCCTGTAAACTACAATTAGGTAAATACAATTAGGCAATTAGGTAAATACATAAATATTCCCCGAAACCCGGGTGTTTTGGCCGAAAAACGTCTTGGCTAGGCTACCTTATATTTGTTATTCTGACTGCTTCCCGCATTCCCGCGCATCCCCAAGCGTAGATGTGTTATTTACCTGTAGAATGGCGTTAAGTAGAGCTCTCTAAGTCAACTGGTTGAGTTGTGATGATGATTTCATTGGAGATAACTTTATGGCAAAAACAGCCACTTTACACTACTTTTCGATACTTAACAACAACATACAGGCACACACGAACAAGCGACGCTCTCCTTCTTGTGGCCGGAGATGCGGGGCGTCAGTCCAGCCGGCTGTTGTTTACATGCGTCGGACCGACGCCTCGCACACGAAGCTCACAGGCTTTCAACCACTGGGCGTTCAAGAGCCCTTCCGGGTAGCTGTTATATGCTTTTTTATGGGCGTTCAAGAGCCCTTCCGTGGTGTAGGGGTTAAACATGTGAAATTTATCATATTAATGACAAATACGACCCTTGTTATGTTTTTAGGGACAGTACAGTACAGTTTGTAGTAATTAATATTAACACAATAATTAAAAGGCACAGGCTTCAATTCATCCTATCTATCTATCTATTGCCTGACGCCGTGATCCCCGAAGGGGTGGCCACAAACGAACCGCCCCCATGCACCTCTGTCCCCAGTCAGTCGACGCCCCTCCCCCCAACTAGCACCGCCTTCGTTCATAATACTTCCTCACTCCATCCTTCCACCTCTCTTTCGGTCTACCTCTCCGTCCCTCCACCTCGCTCTCGTACACCCTCTTAGTCATTCTCTCGCTTTCCATACGTTCCATATGGCCGAACCATCTCAAGTTATTCCTTTTCACACTTTCCAGCACATCTACCTCCACACCACACCTCCTTCTTATTTCCTCATTAGTCTGTCTATCCCTCCATGTAACTCCGCACGCACTTCTTAAGTAATTCATTTCCACTGCTCTCACTTTTGGTCCGAGTCTCTCAACCAACGTCCATGCTTCGCTTCCGTAAGTCAGTCAGTCCTAAAATCACTTAAAACCGAGTGAGAGAACATTGTAAACCGGGCACAAATCCTGTCCAACTCGGAAATTTCCAAGATATACAGGGACATTTTCGAGAGGCCGATGCCATTCCGAGAAGTGCGGGTTTCCGAGTAAAAAGAGTCCGAAATATCGGGGGTTTACTGTATACTATATTCCTCACGCGACGGGGAAGATTTCTAATCCGTCGTCACGGCGGACGGGTCATTGAGTTAACATAATATACGTCAGACGTCAGCGCGACGGAAGAGTAATTTTGTTAACGTGATAACATTCCGACGGAAAGGTAAATAAGTATAGGCCGATGATAAGCATTATCATAGATAAGTAGTCATAATACAGTAGGGCCCCCGGTAACGCGTGAGATTGGTGGATGAAAACCTCTGTGCTAGTAAAAAACGCACTACTGGAACAATGTTTTTTTTATTTTGGGGAAATCGTGCATTATAATATTTCATAATAAACTTATATAAACCGAGTTATAAGTTCAAATGAAAAATTAGTGTACCATTACCGAAACACGTGTGTGTTATTGTTGTTTGGCTATGTCGAGTGTGTGTGTGTTCTTGTGTGGCTATGTCGGCCGTATTGATCAGTCTCTAAACCCGAGTTATTTCTGTATGCAATAAAATGTTATTATAATTATACTCTATGGAATTAAATTTAATTTTACCAAATAATATTTATAATAGTAAAAGCCAAAGAAAAATCCATTAAACTGTAACTTTCTTGAAGGCGGTATAATGTTGGCCAGCCTAGCAACAATAACAACTTGTAGCCACACTTGCAGACGACACGTGTTGTTGTTCTACTAAAGATGCGCAGCATTGTTTTTGTGTCAAATAAATGGCATTTCCTAGTACCAATGGTCTTAATTGGATACATTATTGACCCCTAGTATGAAGGTACTGTATGTTGCCAACGTAATAATACTGACAAATAAATAGATAAATAGATACATATTGAAAGAAGTAAGAGTTGAACTTGGTTAACCTAGCCTATCTGACCATATTGTGGGCCTACGTTACGTGCGTTCCGGAGGAAAAATACGCGTTCTTCGGATTCTCCCCGGATTTGCCTTAGATTGGTACGGGAGGCGCGCTAGTTGAATCGATATCTCTCTAGTTGAACATTTTGTCGCAATATTTTTTATTCTACGCGTTAGCGGTTAAACGCGTTACTTGAACACACTATAAGTTTTAGTTGCAATGTTAAAACAGAGAGGGATAACAGAAGCAAAACAAAAATATACATCTATGATAGAGCAGATTATGAGCTGCTGAGAAGGTGTTTGGACATTGACTGGGGGGAGTACTTGAACGGGGAAGACACTGAAGGAATGTGGAGGAAGATTAGAGTCAAACTGGAGAATGCTATATCCATATGTGTACCAGTAAGAGAATATAAGGATAAAACAAAATTAAGGAAAAGAACGAACCCAGAATTGCCAATGAAAAGAAAGCTTTGGACATTGATAAGAAGGAAGAAACGTTTGTGGGAAAGACTAAAATTGTTAAAAAAGAATAATGGGTCTAGTATAGAAACTAAAGAAGTGGATTTGGAACGCAGACAAATAAACAATAAAATAAGGTGGGAGACAAGGAGGGGGGTGAAGGAGAGGGAAAGAGAGATAGCAAGAAATGTGAAGGATAATCCAAAAATATTCTGGAAGTATATTCAGGAAAAGTTAACAAGAAGAGTAGGTATCCCAGAACTGATAGGAGACTTGGACAATAAGAATAGAGCAGAAACTGATAAGGAAAAAGCAGAGGTGCTTGGGAAATACTTTGGGGAGGTACTTACAGAGGAGTCGGATGATGCAGTGCCTACTATTCCCATCAAACAGGCACAAGCACTAGAACTAATAGAGTTTTCCCATGCTAGAATTAGGAGTGCTATAGGGAAAATGAACAGAAGTAAGTCCCCGGGACCGGATGGGATACATCCAAGAATCATAAAGGAAGGCGGTGAGATGTTAGTAGAACCATTACATTTTTTATTTGAGGTATCTTTTAATACAGGACAAATCCCGATGGACTGGAGAGAGGCAAACATAACAGCTATTTTTAAGAGAAATGACCCAGGAAACTATAGACCAGTCAGTTTGACAAGTGTTGTGTGTAAACTAATGGAAACTGTAATTAGAGAAGGAATAATGGAACATATGAAAACAAACAAACTATTCAGTGAGAGGCAGTTCGGATTCTTGCCAGGCAGGTCGACGGTATTACAGCTAAATAAGGTGGTAGATGATTGGATGCAAATTCTGGAGGATGGAGATGTTATAGACGTGGTATACTGCGATTTTATGAAGGCCTTCGATAAGGTCCCACATAAAAGGCTAATAGAGAAAATTAGAAGCTATAGTATAGGAGAGAAATGTGTGAAATGGATAGATGCCTTCCTGAAAGATCGGAGACAGAGGGTACTGGTGAATGGAATAGGCTCGGGGTGGAGGGAAGTTACAAGTAGGGTACCTCAGGGATCTGTGTTGGGACCACTACTGTTCGTTATGTTTATCAACGACTTGCCTGAAGTTATAACTAATGGAAGTGAGATATACCTTTATGCGGATGACACCAAGCTGTATAGAAGAGTGAGGAGTAAGGAAGATGTGGATTTGCTTCAAGGAGATGTGGAGGGAATGAAGGGATGGTCTGAACATTGGTTAATGCCTTTTCATCCAAAAAAGTGCAAGTACATGTGGATTGGGAAAACCAAGACAGACAAGGTGGGATACAGTATGTATGAAGCGATGGAGGAAGTGAATGCAGAAAAGGATATAGGAGTAGTGATAGACAATAAGTTAAATTTCTCAGAACATTTAGCGGAAAAGATAAATAAAGACAATAGAATTGTAGGGCTGATAAGGAGGACATTTGTGTCAATGGATGAAGAATCTTCAGGAATCACTATACAGCGCTGGTTAGGCCGCACCTGGAATATGCGAACCAGGTGTGGGCTCCATATATGGTAAAGGATATAGAAACAGTGGAGAAAGTGCAGAGGAGAGCTAGCAAGCTGGTACCAATGTTGAAGAACGCGGACTATGAGCAGAGGTTGAGGACACTGGGACTTCCGACACTGGCATATAGGAGAAAGAGAGGGGATATGAAAGAGACTTTCAAGATAGTGTCAGGAAAGTATGATGAGGATGTGTGTGAAGGTATCTTCTTGATGCGGGAGGGAACAAGAACGAGAGGACACTAAGAAAATTTACAAGGAAAGGAATAGGCTTGAAAAGGCAAAGAACTCTTTTAGTGATAGAGTGGTAAATGAGTGGAACGCACTGCCCCAGTATGTAGTCTATTCCGAATCAGTAAGGAAGTTTGAAAGTAATCTTGATAAAGCATGGGGAAGACAAGATTTGAAGTTTGATTACAAAGCAATAATACAGAATAGTAAAAAAATTGAGTCTGCTACCGCCGCCGCCAACACCGTGAACGACCTCAGCAGTGCAAGTACTGGCACTGAGCTGGATACACAGACCTAGTTTGCCTTTTTCCAGAGGATCTACTGTAAGATGTAAGATTGAACACGCGTTGGACGAGACCCTACTGTACCTTCAATGGAAGAAAACCAAGGTGTGTTTTTTTCCAGATATGTACTCAGGAAACTTAGAGTAGTGGTGATCGCTACTTCTATTTTTCTTGCCTATTCGAGGTAATAACATGTGTAAATGTCTTAGGTTATCTTTATGAGCATTGATTCTTGGAATTTTTTTCTCCAGATCCTACACGTCCACCTCGACAACGAACCCCAGACTGGGGGCCGAACCCGGCGAGGGGGTAATTCAACATGGATTACGTCACTCTTTGTACTACACCAATGTGCATGAATGTTCCTATCTTTGGGCATAAACTTTGTGTGAAATGTGTATCTTGCCTTGATCGCTCTAGAGGACTATGGCTAACTAAGCGATATAGTGTATGTACTAGGCTTCGTGATGGTTTGCTTAACCATAAAGAAGCGACGTGTCAAGTGGCCCTATTGGAAATAAAAGGCCATTTTAATAACTATACGAAGGAGGTAGACCATAAGGCATTGCAGTGCGATGATCAGGCTATGTGGGATCATTTGGTGATCAAATCTCCGGTAGTTAAGATTAAATCAATTCGTTCGGTGGTATCCAAAAAGAAACCTACTAAAGTAACTTCTAAAGAACTGGTTAGTACAGACGATGATTCAGATGACACAACAAGCAGAACAAAGAGTAACCCCCCCCCCCCCTTGGAGACAATTGGCAACCTAAGGACCTCGCTGATTTTTGCCTTTTGGACATTCAAAATGCCAAATGGTTAACTCCGTATGGAGAGAGCATCACTAATAAATTTCTAAATCAGTCTACTTTCTCTACCAGGCGCCAGTATCAATCTCATTGGAAGTCTTTCACAACCTTGATAGTAGAAACGCCGCAATCTGACGCATCAGTAACTTTGGTTTTCAAGTACAGTATTAGGACTATTTATTTGAACAAAAGCGCCTTTCTGTAGTTACACTGAAGAATCATTTGTCTGCTATCAGAACCCCCTTTTATGACTTAACAGGGCTATCTATACCGCAGGCGGAGGAGAAAGGGTTCATGAGGGCATGTTTCAAGCTTCGCCCACCACCCCGTCAGCTCATGCCTACCTGGTCACTTGACAAAGCATTGTCTTTGCTTCATTCGCGCAAGTATAATCATGCGCCGGATTTTGACTCACTGTTAAAGAAGGCTGTGTTCCTTATGGCTTTGGCCACAGGTAACAGGGTATCTGAGCTGGCGGCGATGAGCAACGAACCTAATTGCCTCAGATTTGAGACTCCATGTTAATGTACAAGTTGTTCCATCTCCCACTTTTATTGCTAAGAACGAACATAGCGATCATGTTTTTTCTGAATTTACAGTCCCGGCGCTCAAGCGCGGAGACACACACCATGTATTATGCCCGGTTCAGGCTCTAATAAAGTTTATAAGGGTGTCACGGCCCCAACCGCAGGGAGCCTTATGGGTCAATGGTGCAGGTAAACGTGTCATTAGAAGACAATTGGCTTCTTTACTAGTAGATGTAATTTATGAAAGTAACCCCGGTGTAGTGGGAAGGACCCACGACATCAGGAAATGGGCAATTTCGTTACGTTTCCTGCATAATTATTCCATTGATGACATAGCCAACACTAAGTTGTGGGCTTCCAATCATACTTTCCTGACGGGATACCTATCTGTGGCCTTGGATAAACCAAAATTCACCTGTGTGGCCTTGTGCCAGCGGGTCTAGTTGGTCTGTGTGCTACTAAGTTTAAGAGTAATCTTAATGGAGAAAAGGAGGGGGGGGGGGTTGCTGGAGAGCCAAAGACCCCTAGACCCTCCTCCGGACTATGTGATAAGTTCACGAGCTGTCTTCGTGGCGCAATGCATAAGTGTGTTGATTTTCGGTGTGAGCGTCCTGGGTTCGAATCCCCGGATTGCCACATGTGTTTGTTAATTTCATTAATCGAGTTTAGGAGTAAAGTTGGTTGGTGGAGAGAACATAATAACACTTGATAAATCACACTGGTTATACAGTTAAAAAAAAAAAATTTGTAAGATATCTGTAATAGTTGCACGATAGGATATTAAATATAAGTTGTATATTTAATACAGTACAGGTATGTACAAATATGTACAAATTAACCTATACTCTTGAAATTTATTTATTTATTAGTGGCCCCTCCATCATTAACGATATGCGTATTAACCCTTTCACGTTTTTATGACTCAGAGGTTTCCAGATTAGCAATAATAAATAGAGTTCTCTCACTCTCATAATTACGTCTCCAAAATATAGGTTTGATTCCCGGAGGGAAGTAAAGAAAACCTAATATTTAGTAGGGCCCCGTAATCATTGACGATATTGCCTATTATTATAATAGTCTCCATTCAACATCCCGCGTCAGCATTTTGAATCTACCGCGCGGAAGGATCGTGGAGGACTCATCATAAGTGCACCCGTAATTCCCTTATGGGATCGTCATTATGATTGGGTCTATCTATCTATCTATTGCCTGACGCCGTGATCCCCGAAGGGGTGGCCACGAACGAACCGCCCCCATGCACCTCTGTCCCCAGTCAGTCGACGCCCCTCCCCCCAACCAGCACCACCTTCGTTCATGTACTTCCTCACTCCATCCTTCCACCTCATATTCGGTCTACCTCTCCCCCTCTGTCCCTCCACCTCGCTCTCATACACCCTCTTAGTCATTCTCTCGCTTTCCATACGTTCCATATGGCCGAACCATCTCAAGTTGTTCCTTTTCACACTTTCCAGCACATCTACCTCCACACCACACCTCCTTCTTACTTCCTCATTAGTCTGTCTATCCCTCCATGTAACTCCGCACGCACTCCTTAAGTAATTCATTTCCACTGCTCTCACTCTTGGTCTGAGTCTCTCAACCAACGTCCATGCTTCGCTTCCGTAAGTCAGTGTCGGGATTACCACACTGTCATGCAAGGACTTCTTCACTTCCATACTATCTATCTATCTATTGCCTGACGCCGTGATCCCCGAAGGGGTGGCCACGAACGAACCGCCCCCATGCACCTCTGTCCCCAGTCAGTCGACGCCCCTCCCCCCAACCAGCACCGCCTTCGTTCATGTAGTTCCTCACTCCATCCTTCCACCTCATATTCGGTCTACCTCTCCCCCTCTGTCCCTCCACCTCGCTCTCGTACACCCTCTTAGTCATTCTCTCGCTTTCCATACGTTCCATATGGCCGAACCATCTCAAGTTGTTCCTTTTCACACTTTCCAGCACATCTACCTCCACACCACACCTCCTTCTTACTTCCTCATTAGTCTGTCTATCCCTCCATGTAACTCCGCACGCACTCCTTAAGTAATTCATTTCCACTGCTCTCACTCTTGGTCTGAGTCTCTCAACCAACGTCCATGCTTCGCTTCCGTAAGTCAGTGTCGGGATTACCACACTGTCATGCAAGGACTTCTTCACTTCCATACTGACCACCCTATTTCTTGTTACTGCTTTTAGCGTTCCTACAACCCTCTTCCCCTGTTGTACCCTCTCCCGCACCTCTTCATCCATAGTCCCATCTTTACTCAACACACTGCCCAGATACTTAAAAGAGTTGACGATCTCCATAGCCTGACCGTTCAGCTTCACCTCACACTCTGTGACTTCACCCCTTTCGAAGACCATAACCTTGCTCTTCCCCGTATTTACCTTCAAATTCCGTTTTTCGCACACTGTTCCAAACTCATTTACCAGACCCTGCAACTCCCATTCATTATCACTCATCAGAACTGTATCATCCGCAAACAGCAGTATAGGTAGCTTCCACTCAATTCCCTCCCTTTTCAGCGATACACCAACATTCACTGCTCTTGATAGTATTTCTTTCATGACTCCATCCATATATACAGTAAACAACCACGGGGACATCACACACCCCTGTTTCAAACCAACATTCAGGTCAAAGAACTCGCTCTGCTCACTCTCCACACGTACTGCCGCCTTTGCACCCTCATACATGCTCTTCACTGCTTTCAGCAACTTGCCCTCTACTCCGTATATTCTAAGTACTTTCCACAAACCTTCTCTATCCACTCTGTCATAGGCCTTCTCCAAGTCCATAAAGGCAACATACACCTTTTGTTTCTTCTCCAGATACTTCTCCACAACACAATTCAGGGTAAAAATCTGATCTACACATCCTCTTCCCTTCCTAAAACCTCCCTGCTCGTCGCCTATCCATTTCTCCGTTCTCACTCTCACTCTCTCAATCACTACCCTACTGTATACCTTCCCTACTACGCTTAGAAGACATATTCCTCGGTGGTTACCACACACTCCTCTTTCCCCTTTGCCCTTATATAGGGGGACTATTATGCCAGTCTTCCAGTCATCGGGTGCACTCCCCTTCTCCCATGCTAGTTTGCACATTTTCCATACCCATTCTATCACTATCTCACCACCATACCTCAACATTTCCCCACACACTCCATCTGTTCCTGGTGCTTTCCCCAACTTCACTCTTTTCATGGCTTCCCACACTTCTGACCTCCTGATCCCCACCTCCTCCTCCACTACTTCTCTTCTTCTCCCTCCCATACCATATCCAGCTATGTTTGCTGGCTCTTCATTCCTTTCATTTAGCAACTCACTGAAGTACTCCCTCCATCTTTCGACTCTCTCTTGCTTCTCGGCTAGCATTCTCCCATTCTTATCTTTCACACCCTTACTGTTTCCCTTGCTACCTTCCCTAACTTTCTTGACTTCTTTCCAGAACAGTTTCTTACTCTCCCTCCATTTTACACTCAGATTCCTTCCAAATTCCTCATCTACTCTTCTCTTACTTTCCTTCACTACTCTCTTCACCACCCTCTTACTCTCCACGTACCTCGCTCGTTTCTGTCTCTCGGAATCTTCATTCCCTCTACTACCCAACCACACTCTATATGCTTTCTTCTTTTCTTCCACAGCTATTCTTACCTCTTCTGTCCACCATGCTGTACCTTTCACTCCCCTCCCTCTTCTCCTCACTCCACACACCTCCTCACATGCTGCACAGATCTCATCCTTAAACACCTTGCTCATCTCCTCCACTTCCTCCATAACTTCCAGGTCGAACCCACCTAGTCGTCTTTCCACTGCTCCATACTGACCATACTGACCACCCTATTTCTTGTTACTGCTTTTAGCGTTCCTACAACCCTCTTCCCCTGTTGTACCCTCTCCCGCACCTCTTCATCCATAGTCCCATCTTTACTCAACACACTGCCCAGATACTTAAAAGAGTTGACGATCTCCATAGCCTGACCGTTCAGCTTCACCTCACACTCTGTGACTTCACCCCTTTCGAAGACCATAACCTTGCTCTTCCCCGTATTTACCTTCAAATTCCGTTTTTCGCACACTGTTCCAAACTCATTTACCAGACCCTGCAACTCCCATTCATTATCACTCATCAGAACTGTATCATCCGCAAACAGCAGTATAGGTAGCTTCCACTCAATTCCCTCCCTTTTCAGCGATACACCAACATCCACTGCTCTTGATAGTATTTCTTTCATAACTCCATCCATATATACAGTAAATATGCTCATATGATTGGGTACCCTACAGAAAAAACTCTGTAAAAAAGAAAAAAGAAAAAATAACTTAATATCTGTTATCATATGACTTTCCATATAATGTAAGAATTTACATAAATGTCTTGTAAAATCATTAGGTATATAACAATCAATAACAATATAAAACTAACTTATCCAGTGTTTCAGGGTGTAGGGTCGCAAAGACCATGAAATATTGTATTAAGGGTCGCCATCAAAATAGTTTGGGAACCACTGGTTTAGATCCTTCTCTGGAGCTGGCAGCTCCAGACATTCTTGGTTACAGTACGGTTGGGGCAAAGCTGGAAAAACTACTTCTTCAAGATACCCCAGAACCTTTGGTCATAAACAATGCTATTGTAGAGTGTTATGATTTGGAGACCGGTAACCATATTGAGGAGGGTTGGAGTGAGAATGAGTCCCATGGTTCTCCATTAGAACAAAGTGAAGAAGAGTTTTCTGATATAGTCCCTACTCAGAGCCCGCCTGGTGGCTCGTTTGGTGAACTTCAGGTATTTTCTTAAATCTATGCATGAGTTGACAGACAAATTTGAACAGAAATTTACGTCTTTAGATAAGGCTATCCTAGATCTCCAAGGTAGGTCTCTTGCTCCATCTAGGTTACAACATGCCATACCAGACGCAGTTCCACTGGCTCATGTACCTGTCCAGCCTAAACAACCTGCTCATGAAATAACAACCACTCCTACATCCTCCACTCAGACTAGTCTGCAAGCTCCTGGTATTCCCAGTAACTTTTTTCTGTCACATATTCAACCCCCACCCATTGAGCAGGAACCTGAAATGTTCAAGAAGCCTCTCCCTCTACTATTTGGTGAATCTCGATACTGGAAACAATTACCAGTGGTAGCACCTGCCAATGCTGACACAGGTCATCCAGATTTGGTGCCAATACCAAATAAGTGGATTATTAAAATTGACGAGCTTAGACATCTACGTGCAAAAGATGCACAAGGCCGATTGCTGGACGTAATCATAAAACCCTTCCCATCCCTGTTGGCTGCTAAGTACTTTACTTACACACAGACACCCGCGGTGCCTTCGGGTAAGCGCTTCAAACCATGGTCTGATTTGAATAAGGTGGATGGACATAATGCCATTAAATCTCTCTCTAATCTCTCAAAATCCGTAGGTTGCTCCACAAAAATGTTTGAGAACAAAATTCCTGTGTTGGAGGTATCCACTCTAGGTTATGGTCCATGGGGTGAATGGGTGACTGAGGCAGAGAAATTTGCTTTGTCTTCGGGTGATGCTGCCCCCCATAAACTCCCATTGGAGGATCACCAATTTGCCACTATGTATGTATACAACTCTGACTCTAATCCCCAAGAGTTCTGGGAATATCTCAGAGCTCCAAAAATAGTTTGTGAACCAGCTAGTGACCCCATGATTAATACACCTACCCCTGCACTGATTGACAAAGACTTTAGACTGAGTCAAAGAGCCCATAGGTTGCTGTCAAATTTTATCACACAGCAACAACTTGCACAAGCCATGAGGGAAGTAGCAGATTCTATCCCTGAACAAAACTCCAGGTCTGCACTTCATTTTATCAGAAGAGCTTCACTTGTTAATTCTCTGATGACCACTGGGGATGTCAAGATTGCTATTTTTGAGGCAGCTAGAGCTATGCAGGATTTGCGCATCCAATTGTCCAAGAATATGCCCAAAGATATTGCTACTCGAGTTCTCCTTTCACCTCTGTTCACATGTAGATCGATTCCCCAAATGACCTGGAATGAGGTTCATGCTCTGTTGCTAAGACCTGAGATGGCTGCGTTTAGGCAGTCTCTGGCAAACAAGCAGAAACACCCTAGACAGTTCCACTCTCGTTCTCAATCACAGCGTGGAAAAGTTAGAGTCCAATTCCCCTCTCGTAAGTTTACTCCACAAACATTTTAGGCTCATAGGGGTAACTCGTCAAACAGGGGACACTACCAGTCCAGAGGTCGGGGTGCACCAAGGACTCAACCATCATCCTACACAAGACCACCGCATAAGCAACAGAACTATGGGTCACAGCAGAGACCCCAACAGACAAGACAACACACTCCCAAACACCAGAGACCACATGGTCACCATCAATCCTCCAACACTCACCAACCTGCCCAAAGTACAAAAAACTAAATTTTCTGGAGGCCATCAACAGAGAACTGGTCCTGTATCCGACAGGCCAGTTCAGGGCAAATTTTCGTCATTCATTGGCCTCAGAGATCTTGGGCAAAGAGGGTAGTAAAGAAGGGCCTTACATGGCTCTGGTTGGTAAAACCCCACCTCAGAGCTCAGTCCAACAAGGTACAACTATCTCTAGAGTTAGAAACAGTAATAAACCAAATGTTGACAGACAATGTTGTGACTTATGTACCAGAAGGCATGCCAGTTTTTCTATCCCGCATGTTTCTCGTCCCAAAAAGGGACAGTCTACAACTAAGGCCTGTGATAGACATGCCACTCTTCAACAAATCAATTCACAATATGAAGTTCAGGATGTTAACTATTTCCCAAGTAAGGCTAGTTCTACAATCAAAGGTCTGGATAATTACTCTAGATCTAAAAGACGCCTACTGGCACATCCCAATAGCAAAGAGGTACCAAAAGTTCCTAGCTGTCCCAGTCAGAAACAAAGCGGTAATGTTCACCAGAATGCCTTTCGGCTTGAACATAGCTCCCAGAATGTTCACCAAGATAGTGAAACAAGCTCTTCTCCCTCTACTCAAAGACGGTGTGAAAATACTGTTTTACCTAGACGATTGGATGATTCTGTGGTCTTCTCCACTCCATTGCCATTGTCAACAAACCTTGAGAGTCATACAACATGTGACAAAGTTGGGTTTCAGAGTAAATTTAGAGAAATCAAATCTCACTCCTACACAATCAGCAGAATGAGTAGGATTAATCTGGGATACATAACTTCAGACTATAAAACAAAGTCCAACCAATGCCAAACGTCTTCAAGTAAAACTGTTGTTGTTGTTGTTCCCCAAGCTGCCTGGCCGAACAGCCCCAAGGCCCCGAGCAATTCCAAGGCCATAACCGAGTGCCCCCACAGAACCCTCCCCGCCGACCACAATAAAGCCTGGGTGACCGAAGCCACTCCATGGCGGGGGGCTGAGGAGGGTGCGGAAACGCCCGGGAAACCAAAGCCCCACCCAGGGCCCTGTGCCCCTCAGTAATTATGAAGAGAAAGTTGAGGGGCAAGGGGAAAATGTGACGCTTTGGCTTCCAATCTTGGTAGATTGGGAGGTCAATCCACGGAAGAGACGCCGTCACTTGAGATCTAGAAAATATATAAGTTAAAGGAAAAGTCAGAGTAAGCTATGGGTATGGCAGAGATTGCTCAGCTCTCACTCTGATAGACCAGCCCATCACCACTATGTTCAGAGTATTGCATGCCAAGACTATAACCAGGAAACTTTGGGAATCTTTGATAGGCTCTTTAACCCATCAGACCCGGAAGGGCTCTGAGGCACCCATAAAAAACACGGCCCGCGCAACCCGGAAGGGTGCTGAGGCTCCGGGAGCTTGAAAGCCTGTAAGCTTGGTGTGCGAGGCATCCGTCCGACGCATGTAAACAACAGCCGGCTGGACCGACGCCGCGCATCTCCGACCACAAGAAGGAGTGCGTCGCTTGTTCGTGTGTGCCTGTATGTTATTGTTAAGTATCGAAAAGTAGTGTAAAGTGGCTGTTTTTGCCATAAAGTTATCTCCAATGAAATCATCATCACAACTGAACCAGTTGACTTAGAGAGCTCTACTTAACGCCATTCTACAGGTACGAACCACATCTATGCTTGGGGATGCGCGGGAATGCGGAAGTAAGCAAAATAACAAAGATGCGGTAGCCTAGGCGTAGACGTTTTTCGGCCAAAAACCCCGGGTTTTGGGGAATATATATGGAATACATAGCCGGGGCTGGAGGGTTAAATTGGGTTCAAATTACAGTGCCCCTAGACCGCCTCAGGTTGAAGAAACTAATCTGGCTAGGCAACATAGCCTTCCCTCTAACACCTCACAATTGCCCTCTCGTCATCCCAAAGAGAATTCTACATCCCCTGTCATTTTGGGTAAAATCTCAGGTACGGCAATCAGTGACACATTGGTCAGATCCACCTCCCACTCTATGGGTGGACACAGACGCCTCGAGTCTCATAGGATGGGGCTATCAGTCGACGGAAGGTCATCAGAATCACGGAAAATGTACAACATTAAGTCAGTGTCACATCAATGCCCAAGAGCTAGCAGTTCCTCTGTTTTTTTCCCAGAGATCATGCGATGTCATTGACCTCCAGGTCAATTGCATTCCGGATGGACAACATGACCGCTGTAATTTGCTTGAAGAAACAGGGCTCCACCCGGTCCAGGTTTCTCCAGGATCTCTCGGAAAATATATTCTTTCTAGCCCAAAAATATTCCATAATAATCCATGCAACATATCTACCAGGGGTTGTGAGAATTCGATAGTAAATAAAGCGGAATTTACCTATAAACTCACAAGAGTTAACTTACTTTTATTTGTTGATAGGGATAGATAGCTCAATGATAGTGATAGGAATAAATGGAAGATATAGTGGCCACTAAGAAATAAGAATTAGGATGACTTAGCAGGAAACAGGTGGTTGTATTGGAGCGGCTAGAAGGAGATGTTCTTGAGGTCGTAGCGAAAACGAGCCTGAGGTTTGTGGCGATGAACCCGCCAGTTCCGTGAATGACGCATGCGCAGTTATATTCCACCAATGCGTAATTTAACTAACTAAAAGGATATACCGGATTGATTATAATGATAACCCGATATATTTATGGATAATAAACCCATATAAACTTAATACGAAATAGTATATATCTTTTATATAGATACAGTATATAACTTAGCCTAATACTGGCGCCTAATTTGAACTTCCAGTATGTTTACTTAACCTAAACTGTCGAGTTACTTACGATTCTCGACACATTCCCACCACCAATATATACATTATCTACAATAATCCCGCAGCGATGTTAGATCTCCATAGCTGTGAAGAGCTAACAGCGGCTCGGCGAAGAGGTAATCTTCCAACAGGATCATTACTGGCAGATGGTCCAGCGACCGCTGGTGACATAGGGGTGGAGTCGTGAGAGCTAACACCATCACCAGTGACCGCCGGTTAAGGGATCGAAATGCTTTCGATTTCCTGTTCCAATGGATACAACTTGACGATGGGTCGAGTGGTCAGGCCAGTCTTTGTTCTAATCTGGACCACTCTAACCAGATCATCTCGTCCGGGATAGAGTCTAACTACCCTACCAAGTTTCCAAAGGACACGCGGTCCCTCGTCATGTATAAGCACGATGTCATTTATCCTTGGCCATACACTGCTTGATGAGCCTCTTTTAGTCTTATAGGCTTCTCGTAGTGATGCTAAGTATTCACTAGACCAACGCCTCCATAGGTCCCGGATCAATTTATTGATGTAATTGTACCTGATGTGTATCGCTGCTTTACTATCGTAACTAGGGTCCTGCAACTCATCTAGCTGAATTAGGTCCTTTGGGAAGTCACAAAGTCTACGACCTTTAACCAGCATGGATGGAGTAATAGGGCAAGGGTCCTCCAGATCACCCGAGACATATGTTAAAGGGCGATCATTCACGGTAGCCTCCAGTTCCAATAGGACAGTAGTTAGTTCCTCGAAGGAGACTAGAGCACGACCTAGTACCTTTTTAAGCCCAGCCTTCACAATACCTATGGCTCTCTCCCAAATAGCTCCGAACCAAGGCGCACGTGCTGGGATAAAACGCCATTCACATCGGATTTCGGCAAGATGAGCCTGAAGACTGGGATCGCTTTGGATGTCTTCCAAGTGTCTGGAAGCTCCCACAAATGTAGCAGCATTGTCGCTTAACATTATCTGCGGAAATCCCTGCCTACTACAAAATCTCCGGAACGTATGGATAAAGCTGTTACAGGTCATACTGCTAACTACTTCAATGTGAATAGCTCTTGTAGTAGCGCACGTAAATAAAAGCATATAAGCCTTGTTGTTGTGTGAGCCCCGGACAGGAATTGCTCCTGTATAATCAACCCCCGTGACCTCGAAGGGATCTCTAGGAGTAGTCCTGATGTCTGGTAGAGGAGGTACTCTAGCTTTCGCGTAGGTATTACCCTGTATTTTACGACAGGTTATACACTTACTGGTCACTTGTTTAACTGCTCGTCTTATCTTAGGAATCCACCACCTCTGCCGTATATATGCGACCACGTGATTAACTCCGTAGTGACAACAGACACGATGACACATATTGATGAGCATGGTAGTGAAAGGATGTTTGGAAGGCAGTAGTATCGGATATTTCTTTGAATCCGGAAGAGCCGCTAACTTCAATCTACCTTCACATACAATTAATCCTCCTTTCATGACAAGTCCTAATTGGTTTACCAAATTATTGCGAGTACCCTTGTCACCAGACAGCATCTCGTACTCCTTTGGGAAGTATTCCTGCTGGCATCTTTGAGCTATAATCTTTTCTGCTACTTTTAGTTCCTTTATGCTGAGGAGGGCACTGTCTGTGGGAGACGTCCCTTTAATTTTTGCCTTCAAATTATTCTTGTATCGAATAGTCCATGCAACTATCCAAATTAATTTATCATAACTGCCATATTTTTCCCAGTTCCATAACTGTGTGTCTTGTTTATCATTGGTCCCAATGACTTGGCTAGTTACCTTGGGCGTTGGGTCATCTGGTATTATATCTTCTGGCCACTCGTCTTTGTTTCGGAGCCACATGGGCCCCTCCCACCAAAACGCAGAAGATTTCAGATGTTTTGCCGAAACATCTCTAGACAGTAAGTCACTAGGGGTTTCTATAGAGGACACGTACCGGAAGTCTACAGTCGGAAGAAGGGATTTTATTTCGTCAACTCGGTTTGCGACATACACTGGAAGCTTCTTCATACTACGCAACCAATGCAATGTAACCTGGCTGTCGCACCATAAAACAATTTTGTCGACTTTTACAATATTATGATAGGCTTCCTCCACAAATTTGATTAATCTGGCGGCTAGCAAAGCAGCAGTTAGCTCTAATCTTGGTATAGTTATGGATCTTATGGGAGCGACCTTTGCTTTAGCGATGACCAGACAGCTATGTTCCGGGCTCACAAAATATATTGCAGTGCCATAGGCGACACCACTTGCATCGCTAAACGCATGAAGTTCCACCGAATCAGCATATACCGTCCTCCGAGGATAAGTAAAGTCACATCAGAGGTTCAGGTCCTTGGTAACTGTAGACCATTCGGTAGCGCAGTCGTCAGGTAGCGGATCGTCCCAATCTAGTTTCAGTCTCCATAATTGCTGTAAGAAAATTCTGGACCTTATTGTAACGGTCAGTAGTACACCGAGTGGATCGAACAGTTGTGCCGCCACTCTTAAGCACTCTCTCTTTGTTGCCTTATTGGTCTCTGGGAGACTAGCGTTGAACGTCAACAGATCAGAGTCAGGTAACCATAAGAGTCCTAATGTCTTCACTCGCTCTTGATTCTTGGCAGCAACACCATCCAATTGCAGGAGGTCACGCAGTTGAGGACTATTGGTAGCCCATTCTCTGAGATATAAATGTGCTTGAGACATTATTCTTTGGGCATCCCAGTAATGCTTAACGACAGTCTCTTCATCACTGCCTGTACCCTGGAGGGTGTCAATGTACAAACCTTCCTTAATAGCCTCCACAACTTTGGGATCCTCTTTAATAATGGAAAGATGTTTTAAGATCGTGGCATTAAGAAGAAACTGTGGGCAAGTCACCCCGAACAACACTACCTTAAATCGGTAGCAAAGTAAGGGTGAAGATAAGTCCAAGGGATCCTTTGGCCACAGAAATCGGGTGTAGTCACGATCTTCTTCATGAAGTCTCAACATGAGAAAGGCCTTCTCGATGTCACTTATCCAGGCATATTTGTGTACCCTGAATCGCAGCAATATTTTTGCTAGATCCGGCACTAGTGATGGCCCTGTGTAAAGGCAGTCATTAAGACTTGATCTGCCCTTGCCAATACTACGGAACAGTCGTACACAATACGAACGGGCGTCGTTGTGCTATTCTTGGTGACCCCGTGATGTGCCAAATAATGACTGTTTTCAGTAACACCGAAAGGAACCTCTTCAATAAAATCACGATGAAGTTGATCTTGGATAACGTTGGTGTAGTGACTACAATAGACAGGTTCTTGCTTGAAACACTTCTGCAGACCCCTCAGGCGACCCGCTGCTAAACCGTAATTAGAAGGCAGCTTCTCTTTATGTTGGTTCCATGGCAGTCTGACTTCATATTGCTGATTCTGTGCAGAGTATGTTACTGTCTCCTTGTATATGTCCAACGTAGTCATGTTTTCCTTTGAATCTTCATTTGGAGAAATACCTAGATGATCCAGTTCCCACATACATTTTAATTCATTATGACATGGATTACTTGATGCCGTGGATATATATTGATCCATCGGGGACCCCGACCGCAACTTTCAAAATTGTAACTACCTCTACTTGGGCGCTAGACTTGTCGTTATGGCAGGAGCCACTTAGTGCATAACCAAATTTAGTGGGCAAGAGAATTATGTCACCCTCTTTCTTGTACCCTGGCCGCACTAAGTCATTACGGGTTTGACAACCCGAAGGGAAGGAAGGAAAACTAACTATTTAGTAATGGTTCCGTAGTCAATGACGTGAGAGCCTTATATATATAAGGGCTCCCCGGAGACCCCCGTGAGGGTCCCGGAGAAAGCATAACGCGACCCAAATATATAAAAAGTACATCCTAGGGTGAAACCCTTTACTTAGTTCCTAGGGAACGTCATTAAAAAAGGTAACCATTAAAAAAAGAAAGAATTTTTTTATGAGTAAAGATTAGAAACTATGAATGTTGTCTTACTAAATCAACTAGTGCGCCGTTATACAGTCCTTCCCTTGCACGCGTCCCCCAGCTGGTCACGCTGGGTTTATACGTCCTTCATAGTACAAAGTTGCGCATGTGCATGGGAAGAGGGAGGAGGGAGGGCCGCTTTACGTCATTGACTACGGAACCATTACTAAATAGTTAGTTTTCCTTCCTGCCCTTCGGGTTGTCAAACCCGTAATTTAGTAATGGTTCTCTCCGTCAATGACGTGAGAGCCTAAGAATACCAAGATCGGTGGTTGGGACATCTCATGCTCAACGTCAAAGACTGAAGAGAACCAAAACTAACGGCTCGCACTGTTGTAATTAAATAACTAGAATTAAGAAAAAGTGTAAAGTATAAAGGCAGAGTTTCTAAGTAAGCCTTAGGAAGCGATAGAAAGGTAGATAAAGATAAGGATGCAGTAAAACTTAATAAAAGAACCACTAAATATTGTAACACATAAGAATTGTATATACTATAGTACTAGAATGATTTGTAAAAAGGAAAATCTATTCATACTTATTAAACTCACCAAAAAAAAGAATTTTGTGTATTTATTAATCTAATATCCTGTATTAGAAATTAACCCTTAGAGATTATCAATCTTACTAATATTAACATTGAACAACACTTGTGAGAGGTTCTCCAGTTCGGAACACACTCCCCCCCCCCCCCCCTCTCTCTGTTTTGTCCAAAACTCCTAAAAGTAAGTCAGTACAGTACTTGGTGAACCTTACACGTACTTGTAACATAAAACATGTCATTATTGCAATAAAAGAGATCAGTTATGCTTATGCCTAAATCTCATGGCTATGCATGGCACAGTGGGTCTCTTCAAATGAACTGAAAGATATTTGGATAAAAATGTGTGGTGAGATGACCAGACTCTTGTTTGCTTAATGTTTTGGATAGAGTAATTGTCAAGAAATCTGACTGTCGTGGCCCACTTTCTCACATCATGGGCCCTTGTTACTGTTGACGGACGGCTGTTTTGATAACGTCCACTAGAATTGAAGCAAGCTGTCGTTTAGATAACCTTGATTTGCCATGTGAAGAGATCCATAAATGAGAAGGGTGTAAGGGTGTAGTTGGTTGTACATACTTATACAAAGCCAACACTGGGCCTAGTGCCTGATGTTTATTCTTTTGTTTTAGGGCCATTATATCAAAAGGTGAGAATATATGATCTTCTCTTTCATTCTTGTCTATGAAATCAGGAGTTGGTGTGAGGGTAACAGCACTCAGATCTTTAAATTGTAAGCAGTTCGCAGCTCTAGCCATGGCCGCAAGTTCGGACACTATGTGTTGTTGCTAACGAAATTAAGAAAACACATTTAGATAATAACTTGTCATAAGAGGGGTTGACTGTGTAAGGTTTAGTACTTAATAGATTTAACACTTTGCCCAGAAACCACTGAGGTAGAATCTGTCTCGCTGGAGTTCGTAATTTTAAAACAAGCCGTAATAAAACCTCCTTCATACTTAGGTGGAAGTCTAAGGCCAGTAAGGTCATAGAATGGTTCTTTAATGGCTGATAGGTGATTGCGAAGTGTGTTAACTGATAGGTGTTTGTCTTTGAAAAGGTAATTTAAGTACTTTAAAATTAAACTTATTGAGGCACTTTGTTGGTTGGATTCTACAATCCACGTTGTAAATTGTTTCCAATGTGACTCATACTGTCTAATTGTGGAAGGTGTAAATTGTTTGGTTAATTTGTCGTGAACGGCTTGGTCATAAGAATTTAGCCATTTGGTTTTGAAAATATTTCGTAACTAAAACCAAGTTGTAAGAAAAACTCCTTTGAACTTGTTGAGGGGTAAGTCGGAAGCCAGTGGAATCAAAGAACGATTCTTTAATGGCTGAGAATTGATTGTATAGTGTGTAAATTAACAGTTGTTTGTCTTCAAAAGAGTAATTGAAGTACTTTACAAATAAACTGACTGAAGCTATGTCTTGGACAGACTCTACAGTCTACGTGGTAAATTGTTTCCGATGTAATTCCTACTGTTTAATAGTGGAAGGCGTAAACTGTTTGGTTAATTTGTCGTGAACAGCTTAATCATAAGAGCTCCGCCATTTGACTTTGAAAATATCCATAAAGCTAAATGTAGACCAGTCTGTAGGTTGCTAATCCGCTCTAAGTGGAAACAAAACGTTGGAAATGGTATTGGAATGGGACATTCGAGAGACAGATGAATGAACTACACATGTGTTGACCAGACTGGCGTTATAAGGCACCCTTGACCCTGAATTAAGTGGATATGTTGCAAAACTTTGGATATTTGTGTGTGTCAGGAGGAGGAAAGAGGTATATCGATAACCACTTGTTCCAAATCTCTGAGAATGCATCTGTTCCGCTCGCTTGGATCTCGTGCCAGAAGGTCAGAAGCCGAAGGAATTTTGTCGATTGGTGTGAATTAACGAGCTTTACCTGTGGATGGAACGGCCTTATCAAGTTGTGGAATACCGTCCGAGTGATTGTCTATTCGACTAGGGTATCCTTCTCCCGAGATAAGGTGTCCGCCTACAGATTCGCCTTGCTTGGTAGGTAAACTGCTTGAATTGTGATATGGTAATGAAGAGTAAGGAAAAATATTAACTCCGACAATCTCAGGGGCGTGTGAGATTTCGTTGGGCCCTGCCTGTTGATACAGGACACGGCTGATGTGTTGTCCATGTGAAAGGCTATTATTGTACTCTGTGTTGGAGTGCAAGGGCATGATTTTTCAGGAAAATCGAGGGACAACTAGTTCCTTTGTATTTAAGTGATAGAGATTGAGAGAGGTCTAGCGACTTTGTGTCTGGCGACCGTCTGACGATTGGTAACTCCAGCTCGGGGCTCCCGCTTTGTCCAAGACGACCCCCACTGATAGTGGCGGTTCTGACTAGAGGGCTGTCGGGGAAGGGGTCTCAGGTCTTATCCAGAAGCTTAGAAGTCTGATAAAATGCTGAGGGAATGTAATTAGGGTATGAGGCTGATTGACTCAGAAAAGCTCTAGCTTGATGTAAGGATTCAGGCGAAGTTTGTCCAACGGAACAGGTAGCTGAACCCAATATTTTGACCCTATTAACCCTCTCACGTCCTTGACGCAATTTGGAGCCTATTGGGGATACTTTAACACCTTACGAGCGGCCTATGCGGTTTATTTATGTGTACCGCACAGCGGGGTGTTTTTAGCCAAAATAGGGCTGTTTACGTGATCATTTTCATGCCTAAATAAGACCCAGAACGTAAAACAAGTACCTATCCCTGAAAGGGCATAAACAGAGCTTTCGAATGACACCATAACGATCCTTGTATGATGGATAGTTTTCTTGCAATAACCGTGCAACGCGAGTGCAAAAAGCAGGTAATTCGGTACTTTCAGTACATAATTGAGTATGTAGCGAGTGAGAGAGGGAGGAGGGAGCTGAGATTTGTGTCAGTAGGTTCGCCGCGGTGGTCTGGAGCAGTCATACGCTCGCTAGTCTCCTGCCACCACTTGTCTCTCTCTCTCAGCCACATTACGTGCTGAAATTGCCACTCGAGTTATGTCGAGCGCCGCCACATAGTCCAGCTTTATTTAACTCGACTTATGTTGCTCGCCGCTAAATAAGGGTTAAAGCCTTGTTACCATCATGGGTATTTAGAAACCTTTAGTTTAGTTACTTTAACCTCTGCAGTTGTCATTGAGTTAGCTGTGGGCAGAAAACTAATTTTGGAGAGGTAATTATAAGAGTGAGAGAACTCTATTTCTTATTGCTAATCTGGCAACCTCTGCATCATATGGTCGTGAGAGGGTTAACGACTCCCACAGCCGTTTGGAATTGTTTTTTGTATGTACTGGCTTGCATACTTGTAGTAGTCAAGTATTTGATGTTGTATGTTGTGTGATAGGGTTTCCCAACTGAGGTAAACCTAGGGTTCCCACTTTACTATTCAGACGTAGGGCTGTGATATTTGTTGTATTGTTATCATCACGAAAAAGTGGTTTACCATATACTTATTGAGGATTGATAATTCTATAACTGGTCTGAACTGTAGGCTATCTCGTTTTGGTACTAGAACTAAGTGAGACAGAAAACTTTTGATGTGGGAGGAATGTTCACTCGAATTCCTCACTGAAGCATCGCTTTTACGAGTGTTGGCACCTTTACTGGTATGAGACGTTGTATACGTACTTATGAAAGAACGGTCGTCTCTCCCAGTCCCAAAACAGACTATGCTTTATTAAATGTCTGGACCAAAGTCCTTTCGGTCATGCTGTGTAACTGGCCTGGAAAGAATCGGTTGTGCCTTGCGATATAATGTGATGCAAGGCTAAGATGAACTAAGTTCGGTCCTTGAACCGGTATGTGCTCTTGAAAGGTCATACTGTTGTTGTTGGTGTGTCTGAGTCTGTCTAATTTGTTGTCTGGGGATGAATTAACCAGTCTGTCCCGACTACTGTGGCCTGTTGAGTGTCGTTGAGATCTGAATCTAATAAAGTTAACACGAGAGAACCTTAGAGACGGTTATAAAAAGTAGTGCTGATACTTCAGACCAAATATTTGTGGTTGTTAAGCTGTTAGAATAGATGGAGAGATCAAGATTCTAGTCTTGATGTCTTTGGGCAGAGTTTTTTAGATAGAAAGATACGGAGGTCTTGACGTGCTTTGGACGTCATGAAAAGGGCTGTTCTGACCTCTCCTACTGTCCGAAGGGTTTTGCAAAGATAGACTTCTCTTATGTGTGATAATGTTGCCCTAGAGTATGTGTCATGAATAGGATCTGCTACTCCTCATTAGTGTGAGTGAGTTGTCTTGTAAAACTGTCTTTGTGGTGCAATGCATAAGTGTGGTGATTTTCAGTGTGAGCAGCCTAGGTTCGAATCCCCGGACTGCCACATGTGTTTGTTAATTTCATTAACCGAGTTTAGGAGTAAAGTATGTTGGTGGCGAGAACATAATAAAACCAAAAGATTGGATAATCGCTTATGGGTCTTTTATCTGAGAGTGTAAAGTCCTTCCCCAACCTTTTGTTCCTAAGAAATATCCTCGTCAATTATGGGGACACGGAGTCAAGGATCTGACTCAGCCAAATTGCCAGAATAACCCTGTGTGATTAAGAGGTGTATGGGGAAATGGTTGATTGAGCCCCGTGAAAGTTATTCTGTAATAAAGGATAGATAAAATTATCTACCTGGAGAATTCTGGTATGTGAATGTGGAACTCCGGCGAAGTAGGCAATGAATAGTTATCTAAGAGACTCCCTTCCTCTGCAACCCGGACTCATAGGGAACACGGGGAACTCCTACTGACTGGAGGTGTCATTATTAGAGCTCCGGACTAAGTGTTAGCCGACCCAAAGTGGGACCGGAACAACCAGTTGTGTAAAGGTAAGATAGCAATTGACTGTATCGGTTCTGTCAGGTTTTTTAAAACAGACCCTAGTCGAACAATTTATTAAAAGGAATGGTTGGTGCTAGGGATACCCAGAACTCTAGCATGTTGTGCTGAGGCGTAAGGAAAACAAGCTAATGAATCATTACTATACTGGTTAAGTAGACCCTAAAGAAGTGACCTCTGTTGTAGTGGGGACTTGGGGAAAATATTACTTTGGAATTGCTAGACGGAAAATTAATTCCCAGTGTTGTCCTTTGTAGTATGAGGACTCGGGGGTAAAGAAATTACTCGGTAATGACTGACGGAATAACTCTGTTGTTTAATAGGTGCGGGGGTAAAATTTACTATTTAGTCTTCTCGGACTGGTATGGAGGACTCAAGATTCGGACGGAAATAAAGTGAACAAAACCTATTCCGTAATAAATGATAGAGAAAAATATCTAATTGGAGAACTCTAGTATGAGAGTTGTGGAACTCTGGCAGAGAAGGCAATGTTATAAATATCTAAGAGGGTCCCTCTCTCAGCCTACTCTGCTAAAACCCTGACTCAGAGAGAATGTGGTGGTCTTCTAGTGATCGAAGATATGTAAAAGAGCCCCAGACCCAGACACTCGCCGACCCAAAGTGGGACCGGAGGGAGGTTCAATGAATCATTAATAATAATAATAGTATTATTTATTCAGTTAGCAATTTACCGAGTTGGTACCACATAGTATGTTACAAATATGACATGTACCAGCTTTGCATAATTCCAACTAAGTATAGCCCAATAAGGCCGTTAGGCATATTTCCATTGGGGTCCTTGACCAACTCGAGAGTTGGTCCGGAGCCTAAAATATGAAATGTTTATTGTCGAGTTGAGTAGTCAAGCGTTAGCCTTGAATGATACTGATTATACCATAGTATCCTTATTGGAGGAGTGGTAACCTGGGAATCTTTGTGAATCAAAATTATTTATTTACTACTAGTAGTTATACGTGAACGACAATATCATAGTATCCTTTATTGAAGGAGTGATAATGTGGGATTCTTTGTAAATATTTTTTTTTTTATCTACTAATAGTACCGGTAGGTAAAACAGTAAAATCTGTGTAAAACGAATGGATGAGAACCAACCGGTTAACCGTGTCCATGTATATACTTGGCCTAAGGAAAGAGAGATAATATCTCTTAATTTTGTACCGCCTTTGTTTTGGAATAAAAGTTAATAATTATAATAACAATAATAATCGTCAGGTTACTTATATAGCGTCCGTTCTCATCCTTCGAGGATTCACCAGCGCTTGGCTTTCTTTAGTCTACCATTGACTATTACCCATCCCCCTTGCTCGTGGGGAGATGGTAACCGACGGCTATATCCCTGAAAACTTCATATCATTGCAAGCAGCAATGTGGCTAAGTGGACAAAATCATCTTGGTTATGTCGCAATGGATTGATCCATGTGTTCTCTATCATGAGATCCATCAAGGCTTGTATGTCCGCTTCATCCTTCTGGATCCTAGTACTGTATGTTGCAAATCTGGATGGTTCAGTTTGGAACCACCCAAGCCCCTCATATCCCTTATTTGCTGGAGAAAGCTGCTTCAGAACTCAGCTGTCAGGCAGAATTTTGTGATGGCTTCATGTTTACAGTAAGGCTGAAACCCTTGGTCCCCCCTGGAGTTTGTGTATCTTTATTAACAGTTTTTTCAATGGTCTGGTCCACTGGAATTCTAGCAAATGGATTGTTGGATCCCATCTGCACTGAAAAACCTCCATTCAATAAATGCTCATACACTTCTGGGTGATCAATATGTAGCCGGGACATATGTGCATAGTATATTGGCAGGTATCTTGCATAGTTAAGCCTGTCATAGGCTAAACACCATGGAATCATTTCACGGATGGAGTTCAGATGCAACAGCCAGTCACCTTCTTGTGATACTCTCAGGAGTGTCTCTTCCTGGCGATCAATGTTATCTCAGGCCAGGGTGGTGAACAATTGGGATGGATATTTGAAGGTAATGAAACGTCATCTGCTGGTGAAAGTCTCCGAAAGCATCTTGCTGTGTCAATTTCCTCTAACTGTGAGTATGACACGCTGTGGCCGAAACGGTTCAAAGTATGTATAAGTTCAGTGTTGCCTGTGAGAGATTTCACAGCAAATGGTAGCAGAATGTGTTTCGAGGGCTTTAGCTTGCCATGTGTGATAGCGTAAACCATGTCTTGTCCAAATGAATTAGACACTCTTTACCCTCTCAGTTGGATTCATGCATGCCACCTCTCCTGAAAGCACAGTGTACATGAACTGACGCAGTGAGCCAGGAATATAGTTCTTGTCAGTGTCGGGTGGCCATACTTGGTTGACCTCTACTTTGTTAATGTCCGCTCTCAATTGCAAGGCAGCTTTGGTTGTGACATCTGCTTCTTTGTAAGATTTCCAATTGTTTAACTCTGTTTTTAGAGACTGATTTGTTATAACTAAATCCTCAAATGACACGTTATCAGGAAACGCAATGAGTTTCCCTTTGCTGCTTGCAATGATATGAAGTGATTCTCCAAACTCATTTTCCAGCTTTCGCCGCATATGTTTCTTGGTTGAATCTCTGACCTCAGTGACGCCTAAATCCTGGAGATATTTCAGCAGTCTAGACAACAAGTCAGTCATGGTTACGACTTCATGGTGGACAAAGAGTTCTTTCTTTGTATACTGGAATAGTTCATTGAATGACTGTCTCATTAGTGCATTATAACTGTCTTCAGTGTACTCACCATCTTTTTCAGAGCTTGTGGCATCTCCCTGTGATACATACATATAAGAACGATAACAAGACATGTGATAATGACCCTCAGCTGCCCCTAGATCTCTACTTATAAGACCCAGAATCCTGTCATCTAACTTCTTCTGCATCCCTGATTCTCCTCTCAAATACTTGGTGACTTTTTGGCAGAATATGCATCTTGCTTCATATACTCTAGAAGGACCTGGTGTACATCTTGAAGACCGCCTAGCACTTGCAGTATTGTCACCCCTAGTTTCAGTGTTGTAATTTTGCATTGCATTTTGCTTTGCAACAATAGAGTCAAGATCCCTCTTCATTGTGAACATTTGTCGACATTCCGATGGTAGTACACCTCTGGGACATTTCCCTCTGGCAAGTTATTTGCTATTTGCGGGACTGGAGCATTGTTTCTGGCTTAAGCTGCATTCAACAAAGTAGTCCATGATTCAAAGTCCTCTGGCATTATAAGTTTGGAATCATCTTTAGAACAATGAATGAGGCAATCCATGCTTTGGAGGATTGGAGCAACTTGAATTTCATTAAACTCAGCCATGGTCGCATGAAGAATCCCTCACCAGGTACCTGCAAGTATGAACAGAGAAATCAGTGTCAGGTATGTACCTGGAAAAAATGAAATATTCTATTATTTTTCCTACACTTTAATATTACTATGTAGATGAGTACAGTATTCACATTTATTCAGTCACGCAAAACAATTAGTCCATGGGCCAGGGCCCATTTCGGTACCAGAAATTCTACTAAATCTTATTGTAATTTTCTTCAAAAGGTCTACTATTTTTCCTACACTATAATATTACTATGTAGATGAGCATTCACTTATATTCAGGCACACTATACAATGTAAAAAATAAGGTGCAAACCTAGGTTAACCGCAAATCTAATGGAATGCAAAATGCTTTGTAGCGCGCCCACCTGAAAAAGGTAACTCGGACCTTAGGCTTACCAAAGGTAAATAAAATAATTATGATACTCGAGGGGTTCCATTATATATCATAATTATAACCTCTCTTCTGAACAATTCCACCAACAAAAGTGCTTTTGAAAGCAAAATAATTTCAACAGTCAAGATTTTGTGGGTAGGGATCATGTTCTAGGCATCTTTCGTTTTTCATGACCTTTTGACCTTTGATGACCTAACCAGCCACTTTATTTGCACATTGATAGTTGTATTGTGTAGAGGACATTCTTGCAAATAATTTGAGTGGTCATTTGCTATTCTAAGTTGAAAAGTAAAGATTCTGTGACCATTAATGTTTCCCCTGCCCCATAATCTTGGCCGGAAAGGCATACGTATTGTGTTAACTTTAAGCGGTGATAGCGACCACTAAGCTACTTATCTCCAAGTGCTATCATACCAAATCATGATCCTGAGGCATATACCTTTTGAAAAAAACACAATAAGATTTAGTAGAATTTCTGGTACCGAAATGTGAAAAATCTGTCTCTGGCCCATGGACTATAAAGGGTTAATGGGTTAGTAGATTATATATTATGGGTTATAATACATAAGTGGAACCCCCATCTTAGCTCCTAATCGGTTCTGCAGAAATGGAGCTAAGATTGAAACAGCCAAGATTGGGGCACTGTTCTTATGGGGAAAATACGTGCTTATTCTAAAAGTTGCACTTTTTCCCAGTTTTAGCCTATGAAAACATGCTTTTTGTCTACATAAAGTAAATCTTATGCATTGTAAATAATAATGTAGACATGGCTAAATAACAGTCCTAACCATAACAACTTAGGTGCATTATTAATACTGTACATTGGGGCATTATTCTTATGGGAAAAATGGTAGGCCTAGGCTAGGCCTAGCCTAGGTTCTAAATTTATCCAGTCACCCTCTCAAGTACTCATTTCGCCCCAAATACATCCAATAAATACATATTATGAGGAGAATATGTATAAATACATAAGGTGCATTATAAATACTGTGCACTCGGATACCATAGTCTCTAGCCCACTCCACTCTGGCAAGAGGTGAGGCCAGGACCCTTTCTGGATGGCGGCCCACAGTGATGGTTATGGTTGGGGTTTGGGAGAGAGGGAAACGCACACATGAACACAGTGTGAAGCATTTGGGGCAGGACCAAGTCATCAAATGCTTCACACTGTGTTCATTTGTGTGTTGCTCTCTCTCCCAAGCCCCACCCCTCACCATCACTGTGGGCCGCCGTCCAGAAAGGGTCCTGGACTCACCTTTCACCAGAGTGGGGTGGGCTAGAGACTATGGTATCCGAGTGTACATTGGGGCATTATTCTTATGGGAAAAATGGTAGGCCTAGCCTAGGTTCTAAATTCGTCCAGTCACCCCTCAAGTACCCATTTCGCTCCAAATACATCCAATAAATACATATTATGAGGAGAATATGTATAAATACATATTATGAGAAGATTACTTACCACAGAGACTTTATTTTAAATCATTGTCATATTTAGCCTAGCCTAAATCATCGACATTATCGCCGCTTTCGTCCATGGACTGGCCTTTCCTCTAGTGTTTTGAGCATGAATTTCCTTCATTACTACCACCAGGCCCACCATCCCTATCACCAGATGTACTAGAGGTTATAATAAACGTGAGAGATAAGGGGTTCAGGCACAAAAACCTTGCAAACGGTTGTTTTGTCAACACAGATACGAGTGCACTGTAAGCGTCTGCTTAGTGATGACGTCATACAAAGATGGCGGCATCTTGCGCATTTGACGATCGGATCTCGTATTCACTCGGATTTTGTCTTTAACCTGGCAGATTCTTTTAGTTATGTTAAACTGTTTTTATTGTTTTTGTTTAATTTCTAGTTTTATGTCGAGTTTTTCGTTATTTTTGCTATTTTTTCGGGTTTCAACTGGGATTTTTATGCGAAGATTGAAGCTTTTGGCGCGAAAATGGAAATTGGGAATATTTGGTGTGTGCCGCGAAATTTGAAACAGCGAAGACTGCTGTGGCGAAAATGGGGGCGCCACTGTATATAGAGATATACAGTATATCAGTCCTTTATATAATGCTGATGGAAGACAAGGTGGGCCTAGTAAGTGATTGAGCTTAGAATACTTGCATATATATTTGAGTATAATATGCGTGTTACAGTCTCAACTGAATCGCCATACTCACAACCCATCGTTCAGGATGCTCACTATAAATCAGATCAGGCTAACTCTTCCGCCTCAAGGCTGAATGTGCTCGCTAGACCTGACGGAAGCCTATTGGCATGTCCCGTTAAACCAAAGGTTCCACAAATTCCTCGCACTAAGGATCAGGCATCAAAATTATGTTTTTCAAAGAATGACTTTCGGTCTGAGCCTGGCGCCGAGAATATTCACCAAATTAGTCCGACAGGCTCTGTTACCACTATCACGGCATGGAATCACGATTATGTGGTACAGTAAACCCTCGCCATCTCGGACCTCTAGAAGTCGGAAACCCGTACTAGTCGGACTAGCTACGGCCTCTCGGACATGCACTTCCGTATTTCGGACATTTCCGTCATCGTTCCGACAGTCTCTGACGTTGTCGGACTTTATATAAGTACTGTATTCGGAAAATGTCCGATATTATATTTTTCAATTCCATTGCATTAGAAATGATTCAAAGATTACAAGAAGTCCAAATAAGACATAGTTATGTTAATGTATAAGGGAGTTATGTAGATGCATTAGAGAGATAGATAGATAGAAAGAGAGAGTTACAGAGGGGGAGTGAGCGATAAACACAAACTATTATGAGACGACTTAATTGGTTCTGAAAAGACAAAGGAGACTTTTATATTGACTTGTTCATGTTATTATTTGTGTGCTAGAAGGATAATATTGTTTTCAATTCCAGTGCATTAGAAATTATTCAAAGATTACAAAAAGTCCAAATAAGACATAGTTATGTTAATGTATAAGGGAGTTACGTAGATGCATTAGAGAGATAGATAGATAGAAAGAGAGTTACAGAGGGGGAGTGAGCGATAAACACGAACTATAATGAGACGGACTTAATTGGTTCTGAAAAGACAAGATAGATAGAAAGAGAGTTGCAGAAGGGGAAGTGAGCGATAAGCACGAACTATTATGAGACGGACTTAATTGGTTCTGAAAAGACAAAGGAGACATTTTTATTGACTCTTTTTCATGTTATTATTTGTGTGCTAGAAGGATAATATTGTTTTCAATTCCATCGCATTAGAAATTATTTATAGATTACAAAAAGTCCAAATAAGACATAGTTATGTTATGTACAGTGGAGCCCCCATCTTCGCTACACCGGTCTTCGTTGATTCAATTCTCGCACCACACACCAAATATTCCCAATTTCAATTCTCGCGCCAAAAGCCTCAATCCTCGCATCAAAATCCCAGCCGAAACCCAAACAAATATAAAAACTAACGAAAAACTAGACATAAAACTACAAAACAAACAAAAACAATAATTTTGTTTTAACATAACGAAAGAATCTGCCAGTAGCTTGCCGTTTAGAGACTAAATCCGAGTGAATCCGAGATCCGATCGTCAAATGCGCAAGATGCCGCCATCTTTGTATGACGTCATCACTAAGCAGACGCTTGCAGTTTAGCTAGTGTCTGTGTTGACAAAACAACCATTTGCAAGCCTTTTTGTGCCTGAACCCCTTATCTCTCGCGTTTATTATAACCTCTAGTACATCTAGTGATAGGGATGGTTGGCCTGGTGGTAGCGATGAAGGAATTTCATGCTCAAAACACAGAGCAAAGACCAGTCCATGTCGGACGAAAGCGATTGAAATGCCTAGGCTAGGCTAAATATGACAATGATTTATAATAAAATCTGTGTGGTAAGTAATCTTCTCATAATACGTATTTATACGTCTTTTCCTCATAATATGTATTTATTGGATGTATTTGGAGCGAAATGGGTACTTGAGGGGTGGCTGGACGAATTTAGAACCTAGGCCTAGGCTAGCCTAAAAATTTTCGCATGATAGAAACAATGCCCCAATCTACAGTATTTATGGTTAGGACTGTCATTTAGCCATGTCTACATTATTATTTACAATGCATGAGATTTAGGCCTAGGCTACTTGATGTAGCCTAGACAAAAAACATGTTTTCATAGCCTAACACTGGGAAAAAGTGTGGTAATTGTTTAGATATTGGGCCTTTTTTTTTCTAGTTATTAAAAACTTATTCTATGGTGTATTATATGATACAGTATAATGCATAAAATTTAATTTATGTACAATAAAACATGTTTTCATAGGCAAAAAATAGAAAAAGACGCAAATTTTGGCATGAGCACGGAACCGATTGAATTTTCCCCATAAGAACAGTGCCCCGATTTTGGCTGTTTCAATCCTAGCTCTATTTCTGCGGAACCGATTAGCAGCTAGGATGGGGGCTCCACTGTATAAGGGAGTTAGTTAGATGCATTAGAGAGATAAATAGATAGAGAGAGAGTGGCTAGGGGCGAGCGAGCGATAAAATACTAACATATACGAGACGGACTTATGTTTCTGAAAGACAAAGGAGACATTTTTATTTACTCTCTTTTTCATTTTATTATTTGTGTGTTAGAAGGGTAATATTGTTTTCAATTCCATCGTATTAGAATTGATTCATAGATTAAAAAAGGACCAAATAAGACATAGTTATATATATGTATAAGGGAGATAAATGCATTAAATAGATATATAAAAAAAAAAAAAAAAAAAAAAAAAAAATCTAATTTCTCTGGTGACGCGGACTTTCCTCTTCTAATTCGGAATTTTCCCTCTCTTAAGTCGGACATAAGTCGGACTTCGGACATCTCGGATTTTCGGTCATCTCGGACTGGGTCTCCCCCCAATTAGTCCGAGATAGCGAGGGTTTACTGTACATAGACGACTGGCTGGTGGTAGCAAAATCCGAGATAAAATGCCTCCAGCATATCAATACCATTCTACACCATGTCAAATCCCTCAGGGTCAATATCAACTTGGCAAAGTCGAATCTTGTCCCAACGAGGGTAATTCAGTGGGTAGGGCTGCTGTGGGACACAGCACACCTAATTCTCAGTCAGAGTGTGGACAATCGCAACAGGTTTCGCAGGAAACTGTTTCATTTCCTTCACAGTCTGACTACCAGGAGGAAGGTGTGGGAGTCCCTCGTCGGCTCTCTCAACTGGATTCAACTAACAGTACAGTTGGGCCGGCGGACAAGTCATGGCATATCCCAAAGTTAATCCACAACTTACTAGCGGTCTGGGCAAGGCCAGAAACATTGCATTCAATTATGACGTGGACTTCTCCTCCGCCTACGATATGGATAGATACCGATGCTTCAGGTACACTGGGTTGGGGTTATCAGTCAAACCTCGGACACCAAGGTCAGGGTCTTTGGTCCCGGTTCAAGGAGTTTCACATCAATGCGAAAGAGTTACTAGTTCCCCTATTTTTCCTTCAGGCTCATGGTTCGACTCTAGGGGGAGAATCCATAGCCTTTCGAATGGACAATTTGAATGCAGTCACTTGCATTCAGTAGCAGGGGTCAACGCATACGCTGCAGTGCTGGTGCCCAGTGGTTTAAGGCTTACTTAGATAGCCCACCTTATTACTTTAATTTTTTTAGAACGCAGTGGCGTAGCTGGGGCGGGGGGGTGTTTGAAATCGCCCCCCGGGCCCCCAAGAGAGGGGGGCCCCCAAATGGACATGAAAATAATATAAATAATACTAATAGTAAATACTGTACATAAAAGTAATAATGAGTAAAATAATCGCCATGTGGGTTTTTCTGATTTAAATCGTCCTTTTCTTCTCTCCTGTGACGTCATGGCATTGTCTTGACTAGAAGTGGATATTTAAAATTCAACAAAAAAACTATCACTCGATCAGACTCAGTATTGCTTAGGCGGTGCGTGGAGGAACATAATTGCCGCTCTCGCTCCTACCTGCTACTTTCTCTGGACGCACTGGCTAGGTAGGCCTAATGTTTATAATAATATATATAAATTACAATATAGCACTATTGAGTTTGGCAGTTGATTATTATACTGTGTTTTCCGTAAGCATGTGTAAAGGAATAATAAGACATAGGCCTAATTTGAAGTATTCAAAATATGAAACATGGTAGCTAGTAAGTTGAGTGTATAGATAATAGTATAATCGAAGATTAGGCCTATGCATATTATTATTTACAAATATACGACCCAGGAATTTCGGTACTATATTTTCCTTTTTCTTGAACTGTAATGGTCTAATCGTTATCTATATTTCATAGATAACCTATGAACTTAACCTTGGGAGAAAGTAGAGTGGTAGGCTTTCGAAGATATTTGTAGAGTAGGCTAAAATATTAGGCCTAGAAATTTGTATGTTTTTGTCTTCTCATTAATTCTTTCCCTAACTGTAGGGGGCCTAATATCTAGCCTACAATTTAGAAATTCTTTTTGCTATCGAGGTTTCATCTAGTAACTTATACACTACTCTCAGGTGAGGGTAGATTACAAAGTTCTTATCATTATTCTCAGTTATATTTTAATTTGTGGTGAACTATGGTCTTACTAAACCTTAGCTTGATCATGCAAAAGATGCATAGTCGTTTTATATTAGTCAATTAAGTATGGATACAATACATCAGCAGCTCCGCTATAATAGAGCCTAAGTGAGGCAACATTTATGGCATATAGTGTACAGTACCTTGGTTAGGCTATGACTGTCATTCTTTTCAATTTTGGACTCTGGAGCACTATTTTTTAATGCTACCCTACACCTCCCGTATATAGGCTATGGTGCTTCAGGAACTGTGAAATGAGACAAGGAACACAGTTGTAGGCATTGAACCCTTTCGTTTGTAATCTAGCCCTTCGGCTGATTCAGGGTCAGGTATACAAACTCCAACGTTTCGAAACAGCAGAACCCCTGCTCAAAGCGGCAAGCCTCTTACAATTTGCTTTCTAACAAGGGACTGGTGTTCTCAAGAAGAGGCCCCAATATTGAAGTAATGCATGGCTTGATAGCCAATAAGGCCTATTTTAACTCCCTAACGCTAGTGGTGGGGTTGAAATATAATTGAACACAGTTCATGTAGTTCCGTATATTATTTATTAATTTTTATGGAAAGATCCTATGTAGCGGTAGTCACCGTATTTTGTTTGCCCATTAACTAAGAATCCTTATTTATATCCTCATATCTCTTAGTTATTTTCTTCACTTACCTCAACAATACTAATCCCGATAGCTGGGGAGGGTATGAAATATATCAGGGAAAGAGAGGGGTTGAAACACGGCGATTAACTAGAATATAGCCATGTTGATTAACCAAGCCAAGACGTTGTATATCCTTGCTTGTGATTGGTTGTTGACTATCGTGACGTCATCAGCCAAGGCGGGCCTTAGCGATGACGTCATTCCAGCCCTCGGCCAACATGTCGTCATTACACCCGCTTATTTTAACACCCGCTTAATCTTACACCCGGTTAATTTTACATCAGCGGTGTACCTGTTTCACACAAGGTGTATTATAATGTCATTAGTGCACTGTGTAATTTGCGTCTTGATATTCAGTGTTTCTATTTATCAATACTAATTAGTATTCCCCCCCCCCCCTCCCGTATTTGGCTCGTGAACGGTAAGGTTAATCTGCGAGAGCGGTATCGTCCCAAGATGAACTGATATATTGGTAATTATAGGGAATAGGCTCGCACCCTTATTTTTCATGTTTTTTCCTCCAGATTTTGGGAAATGAGTGTATTCATGGTCTTAGTTATAATGCCAATGTTGGATACACGATGGGTTGAGGGGGGGCTTTGCCCCCCCTCACCCCCCCATGAATTATTGAAATTGTCATCTATGTTGCCAGCAGGGGGTAAATATTGATTATACTGCATAAAGAAGGCGTTTGTCAACAGTGAGGATGTCCGAAAGAGCTCTGAGATTGATTAGAATGGGCGTTTTTTCGGTCAATATTAACCCTTCAGACCCGGAAGGGCTCTTAAACACCCATAAAACACACACCCGAGCTACCCGGAAGGGCTCTTAAACACCCATGAGCTCAAAGCCTGTAAGCTTGGTGTGCGAGGCGTACGTCCGACGCATGTAAACAACAGCCGGCTGGACCAACGCCCCGCATCTCCGGCCACAAGAAGGAGTGCGTCGCATGTTCGTGTGTGCCTGTATGTTATTGTTAAGTATCGAAAAGTAGTGTAAAGTGGCTGTTTTTGCCATAAAGTTATCTCCAATTAAATCATCATCACAACTGAACCAGTTGACTTAGAGAGCTCTACTTAACGCCATTCTACAGGTACGAAACACATCTACGCTTGGGGATGCAGTCAGAATAACAAAGATACGGTAGCCTAGGCGTAGACGTTTTTCGGCCAAAACCCCCGGATTTCGGGGAATATATATGGAATACATAGCCGGGGCTGGAGGGTTAAGGAGACGGACCACAGCTATTTTCAAGGATTTTTTGTTTGTGGATGTTATTTATATGATTGAGGCCTATAAGGTTTCTATAATAAAATTTGGGAATTTTTTTATTTTAATACCACAATTTTTCTGAGTGTTTTTTATAAACAAAATTGGTCATTTGCATCAATATAATTATAGTGTTTGTAATTAATTAGAAATCTCGGGAAAACCTATTTTCCCCATTAGGCCTATCGATCGATGTTGAGACACGCTCGCTCCCCAATAGTGATTTGAAAAGACATTAGCCTAACCTAACAACCTTACCTAACCTAACCTAGTATTATGGGTGGGGGCTCCTGCCCCCACACCCCCGCTGGTTGAGTACTAATCCCTTAATAAAAAAAATTGGCTGTCAATTATACGAAGGTGAAAGAAAAGTCTATGAAGTCTATGGTGTTTACTCTGCAATCTTCAGCTTAATTGTACAGTGGGATCGCCTATCTCGATGGGTATTGGGACCGAAAAAAGCAATCGAGATTCGAAATATCGAGATGCGAAGTTAACTTCTTATGGGGAAAAATACAATAGGGACCAGCGAGTCGGCAAGTAACCCACATCAAATCTAACAATCACCACTTTTGACCCTGTAACTTGTACTTACGATCACTAAGCAGCTGTATTATCCCCCTTTTTGCTCAATCTGGATCAATATGTGTACAGTATCTTATGACTCCCTAACCCTTCAGCTACAACTATATCTACAATATTCCATGTAATTGATCAATAAAAGAAATCATCTTCACTTGAACAAAAACAAAAGTCGACTGGTGATCAACATGTGTTGTATCGTGAAGCTACAAGTTGCTAAAATGGCCGCAAATCTACCGACTTCAATCAATTTTGCATGGTATAAAGTTTAATCAAGTTTTCTTTTGTCTTTACTATTATTATATATTAGATTTTCCTCATACAAATAATGATGTATATTAAAACATGGTAAAGTAATTTATATTACTACGTAAATGAAAGCGGCAGAGATGAGTCAGGTTAGACTACCGCTCGAAAACGATCGATACTAGCGGTACATTATTATACAGGTAAACAAAACACAATGACTCTGAGGTTCACACATCGATTTAGTCAAGATTACTCTGTTTATATTAGTATATAAGCATCTAGCATCGATATTTAGCTATCGAGATTAACGTTTTTTCATCGAGATTTGTGATTGGGGAGAGCTTGAAGGTGGCATCGAGATGCGAAATATCGAGATGAGATTGATCGAGATATGTGAGCCTACTGTACATTGAAACGGGCCGTATTGACCGTATTGACCGTATTGACAACCTTGTTACGAAAATTAAATTTTAGTACCATACTTTTATATTAGGTTTTTCCGAGGGTTTAACACATTTTCAGATGATCTTTAGAGCTATCGATGACTGAAAGTACCGTATTGACAACCTTATTACGAAAAAGACATTTTAGTACCATACTTTTTTATTAGGTTTTGCCGAGGGTTAAACAAAAAAATCTTATGATCTTTACAGCATATAGATTCATTATTATCTTCAAATATATCAACAAAATTTGTGGTATTAAAATAACATTAAACCAAAATTTGTTAATGGAAATTAGGGAAAATATCAAGGAAACTGGCCAACTTTTATTTATTTTTGTTTTTTTTTGGTTTTAGCTAGTTTTCATCATTATACAGTGGTTGTCATTAATTAGAATCTCCGGAAAAACGTTTTCCCCATTATCCAACAATCTTAAGATACGGCCCCCGATAGTGGGGAGGGCTATGAAGTACAGGGAAATTGAGGGGTAAAAGACGAAAATAAGGGGTAATATTAGCCCCAAGACTCGGACCCTCACTCTCAGAACGCCACCTATTGAGCAATTAAATCACTAGACATTGCCCCCTGTAGCATATTTTGAATATGGGAATATTCATACAGAGCTATTTAATCAGGGAACATACCTTCATTCAGCTTGAGAATGGTGAAAACCCCATTGTGCTACATTCTTGTTTGATGTTTATTACTGCCAGAGCCTCAAGCAACGAATCCAATTGTTGAGCGTGTGTGCGTATATATGTGTGGGGCTAGAAATCGACCAATACTTGTACTTACACTAGTTGTACTTACACTAGTTGTATTTGCGGGAGTGAGCATGCTCGTTAATTCCCGCCTCCTAAGATATGTTTGTCATACCGTGCTATGAAACTATGCACTGATGGTGCAGACACTGTGTGTGTGTGTGTGTGTGTGTGTGTAGACTCTGTGGCTCAGACAAAGGCTACACTCCTTCCCTCACTCGCCTCAGTCACACACTGCCTCTTGTGATGCGATCACATGAGAGGTAGGGGGGGGGGGGGGGGGGGGAGGGGGGGGGGGGGGAATGCAAGAGGGGCTGGGGATTGAGCTTAGTTTATCACCAGACCGATAGGGCTGCGAGTGCACCATGGAAAATTTGATTGCATGTCACAAAACCTGGTGTCGCCATGTGGCATCTCCGGGGGGAGGTCTTCCCATTAACCTTATTGACGCCATATGGCTTCACCCGAGGTTTGAGGGTTCAACTCTTGGCCAATTTGTGATCCCTTCTTTATCAACTGTCACACTTCTCATGGCCTCAGCCCAGAAGGTGTCATGGTGAAATACTTTCCAATCTCAGTACAGTATTGTAAATGTTATCTAAATGACCTATCCATATTCACCAGACAAGAAAATTTACTTCCCCCTGCCTTGATAATTGTTTTGTGGCAAAAGATAAGCGAAGTAATTTGGTTTTAATTATTAAAATAAACCATATTGATAGTTAAGTATGATCTCTCATTTAGTATCAACAAATCAACTGTAAGAGGAAAACAATTATAGTCAACTTGTAATGAACAGGGCGAAGCTCCGGTCGTCGTGGTGGGAGCAGTGATTCTGGGACCGGGGGAACGGGGGCAGACAAGACCCCTGGAAAGAAGAAGATCTCCGCCTCACCCTACTGTGACTTCTGCCTCGGGGACACAACGGAGAACAAGAAGACTGGAGTGCCCGAGAATCTTGTCTCCTGCGCTGACTGTGGACGCTCTGGTTAGTTTTCGCTCCGAGATATTTACTCTGTTTGCTTTATTTGTTAACCATATCAATATGTGTAACTTCCTCTTCATTTTTTTCTTTCTAGTAATAAACAATATTCCATTTATGAAGGATCTTAAATTTCTAAATTTAAAAGGTTACAAACTATCAGAGTTAACTCTTATAGCTATCACAGATCCTTGCTGCATAAAATTGTCTGAATATAGCTTGAATAAAATAAAGACACATCACCCTTACTGAAAGGGTTAAACATGTACCGTACTCGGGAATTACGGCATCTGGCAATTTTTTTTTTTTTTTTTTTTTATATCTGTTATTCTCATTAGAATTTTTAGTGGTAGTAGATTATGAATTTATAGTTAATGTTAAATCTATTTGTGTTATACTACTACCTGTAATATAATGTTATGCTACAGTACTATCTCTAATATGATGTTAATACTTGTTCGTAGGTCATCCATCTTGTCTTCAGTTTACTGCCAACATGATGAAGAGTGTTGTCAGGTACCGTTGGCAGTGTATTGAGTGTAAGACCTGCACTCTCTGTGGTACTTCAGAGAATGATGTAAGTCCTCTACAAATTTGTAACATACAGTACATAATATTTTTAGGTTGTATTAGTTGATATATTCTCACTTTTATACTGTATTTTGGATTTAGTTATATACAGATTTATAGCCTTAACCCCTTCAGATGCACAAGAAACTTAAATTATATGATACCAGGTCTCTTTGTTATATCTGGCTCCCAATGGATGGCGCGCAATGAAGCAATATATTATCGCTCTGTTTAAACCCACAATTATAGGTTTGAGTCCCGAAGGGAAGAAGGAAAACCTAATATTTAGTAGTGGCCCTGAAATCATTGACGATATGCCTATTATATAATAGCACTCTTTCAAGCCCTTGCGTCAGCTCGTTTGAAACAACCGCCACAGGGAAATAAGAGGCCACATCATAAGTGTACTCTAATTCTCTTATGGAATCGTCCTTATGATTGGGTGCTCAATACGAAAAAACTTAATAAAAAATTAAAATGAACTTCAAGAAATGCTATAATTAAGCTTCCCAGACTTGTGGATGTCTTCCTGTGTGGATTCTATCCGAGACGCTGATCTGCCCAGCGCCATAACGCCCTTCAATGATATATCAAGACTTAACTTAAAGACATCAACGAATGGGAAGGGGATGGAAGGGAGGGCCCGCATCGTCAATGATTTCGGGGCTACTACTAAATATTAAGTTTTCCTTCTTCCCTCCGGGACTCAAACATATAATTTATTATTGGCCCCTCCATCATTGACGATATGCCTGACATCTCAAGACTGGAGGGGGACATTCGTGACAATATCCCAAAACCACTAACAAATCAACAATAGGCTGAGAAAAAACACCCAAAATAGCATTGTTTAATTTATTGTGTACATACAATATTTGGTATAAAAAATGGAAAGAAAAGCATACCTCGCACTTCAAAGATAGTCTGCTTGTACATAACCTCACAGGTCTATCTATCTATTGCCTGACGCCGTGATCCCCGAAGGGATGGCCACGAACGAACTGCCCCCATGCACCTCTGTCCCCAGTCAGTCGACGCCCCTCCCCCCAACCAGCACCGCCTTCGTTCATATACTTCCTCACTCCATCCTTCCACCTCTCTATCGGTCTACCTCTCTGTCCCTCCACCTCGCTCTCATACACCCTCTTAGTCATTCTCTCGCTTTCCATACGTTCCATATGGCCGAACCATCTCAAGTTGTTCCTTTTCACACTCTCCAGCACATCTACCTCCACACCACACCTCCTTCTTACTTCCTCATTAGTCTGTCTATCCCTCCATGTAACTCCGCACACACTTCTTAAGTAATTAATTTCCACTGCTCTCACTCTTGGTCTGAGTCTCTCAACCAACGTCCATGCTTCGCTTCCGTAAGTCAGTGTCGGGATTACCACACTGTCATGCAAGGACTTCTTCACTTCCATACTGACCACCCTATTTCTTGTTACTGCTTTCAGCATTCCTACAACCCTCTTCCCCTGTTGTACCCTCTCCCGCACTTCTTCATCCATAGTCCCATCTTTACTCAACACACTGCCCAGATACTTAAAAGAGTTGACGATCTCCATAGCCTGACCGTTCAGCTTCACCTCACACTCTGTGACTTCACCCCTTTCGAAGACCATAACCTTGCTCTTCCCCGCATTTACCTTCAAATTCCGTTTTTCGCACACTGTTCCAAACTCATTTACCAGACCCTGCAACTCCCATTCATTATCACTCATCAGAACTGTATCATCCGCAAACAGCAGTATTGGTAGCTTCCACTTAATTCCCTCCCTTTTCAGCGATACACCAACATCCACTGCTCTTGATAGTATTTCTTTCATGACTCCATCCATATTATTATTATTATTATTATTATAGAAGCTGTCTAAGCCTCCCAACAGGGTACAGATACACCTATAAAAGATGAATCCCCACAAAATACCCGTAAGTACTGGAGAGAGACTAAGACAACTAAGAAAAAGGGGGCGGGTGCCCAACCCCGAAAGGGGTTGAAATAGGGGAGCTATCCCCCCGGGGGCCAAAGGCGGCTTTCTAGGGCCTTTCCTAGCTGATGCTGAGAGGATTGGGTTCTAGTCATATGGTGATGGGCTGGTCTATCAGAGTGAGAACTGAGCGATCTCTGCCATACCCATAGCTTACTCCGACTGTTCCTTTTACTTATGTATTTCTTAGATCTCAAGTGACGGTGTCTTTTCCGTGGATTGACCTCCCAATCTACCAAAATTGGAAGCCAAAGCGTCACATTTTTCCTTTGCCCCTCAACTTTCTCTTCATAATTGCTGAGGGGCACAGGGCCCTGGGTGGGGCTTTGGTTTCCTGGGCGTTTCCGCACCCTCCTCAGCTCCCCGCCATGGAGTGGCTTCGGTCACCCAGGCTTTATTGTGGTAGGCAGGGAGGGTTCTGTGGGGGCACTCGGTTATGGCCTTGGCCTTGCTCGGGGCCTTGGGGCTGTTCAGCCAGGCAGCTTGGGGAACAACAACAACAACAACAACTAAGAAAAAGGAAAAGGGCTACAGTAGTTAGAGAGCCCAGAAGAAAAGATCAGTTTGTCAATTAAAACACCATTCTAAAAAGAATAAAAGCAAGTCATGATTAAAACAAAAATTTACTGCTGCAATAAAACATTAACTCTGGACTTAAAAGCTGAGATATGGGTTGACTGTACAACCTCGTTTGGCAAATGATTCCAAAAGGGAATCAAACACCGAGAAAACTGAGATGTAGAAACATTAATTGGAGTCATGGCAAGGTCATTAAGACTCCTCGTAAATCTTGTTGCGCGAATTGGAATAAAAGGTTCTGATAAAACACTATGCAATGGATGCTGAGTATTGTTAAAAAATTTAAATAAAAGACTAAGGGCACCAACCCGACGCCGATGATGAAGATCAAGACATAGAGCAGGGAGAATAAATTTAATAGAATTAAGAGCTTTATCAAGCAATTTCAAATGACAGTCAGCAGCCGAATTCCAAGCAGGAGAGCAATACTCAAAATGAGACAAAATAAAAGCATAAAAATATTTTATGACTGGTTTCACAAGCGAATGTTTTGTAACACTTGCGTAGTAAACCAATCTTTTGAGCAATAGTAGAAGACAAGGAACGAATATGCTTCTCAAATGTCAACTTAGGATAGAGAGTCACTCCAAGAAAACACAAACCTGACACATCCTCAATTTGTTCACCAGAAACATGCAAACAAGGATGAGGAGGAGCCAAAGTATGTGATCTACTGATTATCATGGAGTGAGTTTTCTTAGCATTAAGCTTCATACCCCAAAGTTCACACCAAGAGGTAATCTTAGCCAAGTCCCTGTTTAGAGATACTGCAACTTCAATTCTACTCTCTGGAGATGGAATTGATGAGTATAAAGTTATGTCATCGGCATAAGAAACTAGTTTATTTTCAAGCTCATAGCACAAGCAAGTAGTAAAAATAATAAAAAAACAGAGGCCCAAGCACACTGCCCTGTGGAACACCCGAAACAACAGGCACAGAAACAGAAGTGCACCCATCAACGACAACATACTGAGACCTGTCTGTCAAAAATTCTTTAAAAATAGATAAAAGACTTCCACCAATACCATGAAGTTGCAGCTTATATAAAAGGGCTTTATGATTAACAAGATCAAAAGCAGAATTAAAATCAATAGCCACAACACGAGATTCATACCCTTTGTCCAACGAAGACTGAAGATCATGAGATAAAGTTAAAAGCGCATCGCAAGTACCCAAACCTTTGCGAAAACCAAACGGTGAATTGGGTATTATATCAAGACGATTACAGTATGAAGAAAGGCGTCTAGCTAAAAGCCTCTCAAAGATCTTTGAGAGAATAGGCGTTATGGATATAGGACGATACTCAGATGGGGATGACGAAGCAGTAGCTCCCTTCGGAATTGGAGTGATGCTAGCTTTTCGCCAGCAAAGAGGAAAACTACCAGATTTCAAGAGCAACCTAAATACTATAGCCAATTTAGGTGCTAAGACAACAGCAATCTTCTTAACACCTAACGAGCGGCCTAGGCGGTAAATAATATGTAGCCACCAGCGGGGTGTTTTTACCCAAAATAGGGCTGTTTACGTGATCATTTTCATGCCTAAATAAGACCCAGAGCGTAAAACAAGTATCTATCCCTGAAAGGGCATAAACAGAGCTTTCCAGTGACACCACAACGATCCTTGTATGACTGCTAGTTTTCTTGCAACAACCGCACAACACGAGTGCAAAAACCATGTAATTCGGTACTTTCCCCATACATTTCACTATGTAGCGAGTGTGAGAGGGTGGAGGAGGGTGGGATTCATGTCAGTTGGTCCACCGCAGTGGTCTGGAGCAGTCATACGCTCGCTACTCTCCTGCCACCATTTGTCTCTCTCTCTCAGCAACATTACGTGCTGAAATTGCCACACAACTTATGGTGTGAGCCGCCACATAGTCCAAATTTCTTTCACTCGACATATGATGCGCGCCGCTAATAAAGGGTTAAAGAAGAGAGGGAAAAGTCCATCTGGGTCAATCCCACCATAAGTGTCAAGATCCAATAAATATTGTCTCAATTCAGCTGATTTGAATGCTATCGACTTTAGATTAGGACTAGGGAAACATGTCAAGGGCAATTGGAATTCCTGATCACTCTGCTTACCTATGAAAATATTAGAAAGCATATTACCCTTAGTTAATGGATCAAAAGAGATAGAACCATCAGAATCACGAAGTGGAGGCATGGTGGAGTCAATTCCAAATAGTGAGGCCTTAAGTGAGGCCCACCATTTATGTGGCTGAGTAGCACCTGCGAGAACTTCCTGCAAATGGGAATTGTAATCCCTCTCGGCTGTACTATATACTCTCTGCGCAACTGACCGAAGATGTACATAGTCATCCCAAAGCAACTGGGTTCGATTACGTCTCCAGCGGTGATATGCAGCCTGCTTGTTATTATATGCATGCTTACAGTCGTCATTGAACCAAGCTTTATCTTTAATACGGGATTTGATTAACTTAGAAGGGACTCTTCTTTGCAGGATGTCTAAGAGAGAGTTATTGAGGGATAAAACAGGGTCATCAGATCTTAGTATGCGATTCCAGTGGATATTGGTAACATCATCACATACATTATCCCAATTAATTCGAGATTTAAGATAGACTTTACGAGATATAGTGATATCTGGCACAGTAAATTCAAGATTGATAAGGCTAAAAATGTAGTTGTTGTTGTTGTTGTTGTTGTTGTTCCCTAAGCTGCCTGGCCGAACAGCCCCGAGTCCCTGAGGAAGGCCATGGCCACGATCGGGCTTTCCCACAGAGCTCTCATTGAGTGTAGATTGTGTTGTTGGCGTAAGTGGTTGTGTGAAATGCAGTCTTCTATGATGTGTTTAATGGTATGAGGTGCTGTGTTACATCCCGGGCAGGCGTCGACAACGGAGTCATCCAGTCTCTTCTGATAGCTCAGGAGAGCTGGATGGTGTCCGCATCTCAGCCTGGCCAGGTGGACTCTGTCCTCGCGAGGAAGGGAGGATTCGGAAGGATGGATTTCGGGAGGTCGTGCATGCAGCTGCGTGTTGTCTGTGAGTGAGTGGATGGATCGGTGAGAGATGAGTATGGATGTGCTTCTGGAAGTTGGTTCGGGGTGGGCAGGGAGGGAGAGAGGACAATAATTGTGTGTGATACCGTGTTCTGGGTGTTGTTTTGATATTTCTTGGTGTCTGTGGGTGTGTTGCCATGTAGTTTAGTGGGTGGTCTTGGTTTGTGGAGGCTGCTGCCAGGAATTGAGTGCCTCTCATGTCCAGATGGTCTTTGACTTTGAGGATTTTGGTTTCTTGATGTAGGTGATCAAAAATGTAGTGGTTATGATATTTACTGGAAACTTTAACCAACTGGATCTCGTGGCAACCACAAAGAAATTTTGTCAAAGGCTGGGCCAGATCGGATGTATAAACTCATTCCACGAGCACGAGGAAGAGAGTCACGGCGAATAAGAAGTGGTTTATTAAAGCCAGGTATGAGCAGTTCTGAAATGTGTCTATGGTCAGAAACAAGAGTTTCGGAACAAAAGACTGTCATAATCCACTGATGCCATAGTAAGATCTTTAATGTTCTTATGAAGTCCACGGATGTTAGAATACAGAATACAGCAACTTCTTCTCACAGGAAAATTAGGTCTATAAGGACTGGGATTTAATTCTATATCACCGGATAAAAGAGCAAACAAAAACATATATAATTGAAAGAAGCAAACCATACAATATGAAAAAAGGATGGATATATAGGAGTCGACCCAGAAGGAACCATCACATCTGGGCAAGGCGAATCAACCCCCAAGGACACCATATCCAAGAGGGAACAGTAGTGGTGGATTTTAAAGAAATGCAGAGAGATCGCAGAAAAGAAGGACAATACTCCTGGAAATCCACCAAACTTTAAGTCTTCCTTATCAGCCTGCTGTACCACCTTAACCCTCCAGCCCCGGCTATGTATTATATATATATTCCTCGAAACCCGGGTGTTTTGGCCGAAAAACTTCTAGGCTAGGCTACCGTATATTCGTTAATCAGACTGCTTCCCGCATTTCCGCGCATCCCCAAGCGTAGCTGTGTTATTTACCTGTAGAATGGCATTAAATAGAGCTCTCTAAGTCAACTGGTTGAGCTGTGATGATGATTTCATTGGAGATAACTTTATGGCCAAAACAGCCACTTTACACCACTTTTCGATACTTAACAACAACATACAGGCACACACGAACAAGAGACGCTCTCCTTCTTGTGGCCGGAGATGCGGGGCGTCGGTCCAGCCGGCTGTTGTTTACATGCGTCGGACCGACGCCTCGCACACGAAGCTCACAGGCTTTCAACCACTGGGCGTTCAAGAGGCCTTCCGGGTACCTGTTATATGCTTTTTTATGGGCGTTCAAGAGCCCTTCCGTGGTGAGAGGGTTAAGGAAAAAAACAGGAGATTGTTGTGATAGAAAGAGCACTGTAATAGCACCATAACAGCAGGGATGGATGAAAACAGACAAAGGAAGACCTTGGTACAAAGGCTATGGCAATATCCAATTCAGTATACAGTACAGTAAAACATACAGTAAACAACCACGGGGACATCACACACCCCTGTTTCAAACCAACATTCAGGTCAAAGAACTCGCTCTGCTCACTCTCCACACGTACTGCCGCCTTTGCACCCTCATACATGCTCTTCACTGCTTTCAGCAACTTGCCATCTACAGGTACATGTAGGTAATGAATATCACTATGTTCCACATCTGAGATTCACTAAAACATTGTTCAAGAATTCTTGATTCTTTGACAAATTAAAGATAATCCTCTGATTCTCACTAGACGTCAGACTCCTGTAAGGGACAAAAGTAGTTGATTACAAATGTTTTTACCTTAACACTAACTTGTACATATAACTACAGTACTGTATATTCTTGTACAAATTATTGCGTATATCTGATAGTTGCAATTATTATTGATATTGCGTATATCTGATACAGTAGTTGCAACTATTATTGATATATATCACTTAAAATTAAAATATAATCTGGAACTGTAAAACTAGTTCAACAATATATCACAGCTTGTATAATAATCACATTATAATAATTATAATAATTAATTCAGGTTCAGGGGTAGTTTATAGAGAGGCCTTCCTTTTTTTTTTTTTTTTTTTTTTCTATGTGATTGAGGGAGGCAAAAGGCAGAACTGCCTATAGCGAGTGCCTCCCCCATAGTTGAAAGAGTGACAGGGCCAAAATCAAGGGACGTTCGAGCCAAAAAGCCTGGACACACGGAGTTTGAAGCAATTTAAGTCATAGGAAGAGGGAAAGACTGATTCTGGGAGAGAGTTCCAGAGCTCAGCTGTTGAGTAAATGAAAGTTTGAGAGTAATGTTTCACTCTTGGGTTGGAGAGTTGCACAGAGTAGGGGTGGGATTGAGTTGCAAGACGGGTACCACGTGCCCTACGTAAAGGAGGTGGTATACACTGGGAAAGCTCTGAGGAACACTGATTATTATAGTAGCGATAGAATAGCGAGAGAGATGCAACATTGGGGCGGAGAGAGAGAGATTGCAGAGAGTTGGTGAGTGGACGGGAGTTAATGATACGAAAGGCCTTCCTTTCAACTTTGTCTAGGAGAGCGGTGTTAGGGTTAAGGCCCCATTAATTACTCCTTCCATTCATCTATCCATAGCATATGATAGCACAGTTGGAAAGTGTGTACATGCTATGATTGGTATGCAGGATTCGAAACTGCATAATAAATCTTAGGCTTGTACACCATTCTTTAACCCTTCCTACCCGGGCTGCCTTAGGTAAGGACAGCGCGGCTGAAGGGCCGCAACCCGGTATGCCTTATGTAAGGCATTTGCTTGAAAGCGTGCTTTAACCCTCCAGCCCCGGCTATGTATTATATATATATTCCTCGAAACCCGGGTGTTTTGGCCGAAAAACGTCTAGGCTAGGCTACCGTATATTCGTTAATCAGACTGCTTCCCGCATTCCCGCGCATCCCCAAGCGTAGCTGTGTTATTTACCTGTAGAATGGCATTAAGTAGAGCTCTCTAAGTCAACTGGTTGAGCTGTGATGATGATTTCATTGGAGATAACTTTATGGCCAAAACAGCCACTTTACACCACTTTTCGATACTTAACAACAACATACAGGCACACACTAACAAGCGACGCTCTCCTTCTTGTGGCCGGAGATGCGGGGCGTCGGTCCAGCCGGCTGTTGTTTACATGCGTCGGACCGACGCCTCGCACACGAAGCTCACAGGCTTTCAACCACTGGGCGTTCAAGAGGCCTTCCGGGTACCTGTTATATGCTTTTTTATGGGCGTTCAAGAGCCCTTCCGTGGTGAGAGGGTTAAATTTCGCGCGGGCAAATTTTACTTTGCGGGGGCGATCGTAGCGCCACCAAGCCTCAACTACCACGCTTATCAGTTCCTACGTTGCTGCCATTGAGAGCTACAGCAAAAAAATGAATTCCGACGCGTCCGATACTGTGCAATATCCCGCGCGTCCCAGTGCTACCCCGCTTGCAACATCTACGCCTCTGCCAACCGAGAAGAAAAGGAAAGTAAGGAAAGTGAAACGTTTGCTAAGTGACAGTGCAATACACCGTGAACTTTTCAACCAGGATTTGAGCAGTGGTGAAAGCTCTGTGGACAAAAACCTCTATATTCAGAGTAGAAGTGGGAGCGAAATTGACGATTTTGGTGGGATTTGGTGCTGATGACAATGTTGATTTATTTGAGGGGGGTGATAGTAGTGATGATCCTGATGTGGAAGTGGTGGAGGAAGGTGCTATTGAAGTACTGTACCAAGTGTGCTAGAGCCAACCCCTTCGCCTAGTTTCGTAGGTCAGAGTAGGCCTAGCCCTAGCCCTACGCCAGGACCTTCCACTTTGCCTGCCCGTACGCCCTTGAAAGTGGGTAAATACTTCTATAAACAGTCTTTAGTGAAAAGTGCAGCCAAGAAAGCACGCAGGGAGGCAGAAAAAGTGAGGGAAGGCGTAGATAGTGAGAGTGACGCCGACCCAGGCCTAGCAACCACCCGCATTCCTTTGTCACGACGCCTTGACCCGGGACGCCGGGAGGGCCACCCACAGCCCTCAGCTTCATCTGTCCCTCAAGATGACCAAAGGGCCTCTACAAGTGTGCCATTGGCCTCCCGCAGTGTGTCACCACAGGCCCCGCATCGTAGGTCATTATTTCCTGCGGAAAAGTCCCCGGCTAGCCGCAAAAGGAGCCCAACTCCCGAGGCCGAGGCTCCCATTGCTCAACCTCCCGCAGCCCCACGCCGCCGATGCCCGGTCTATTCTTCACCAGAGTTGACTCCTGAAGAGGCTGCTGACGACCCCGACATTGCCCCAGATGACCTGACGTCGCCTGAGGAAGAGGAAAACAAAGAGGAAGAGGAAGAGGAAGAGGAAGAGGAAGAGGGAGAGGGAGAGGGAGTCCCGACAAGAAGAGTCAAAGGACCTCGAGGTCGTGGACGTGGTCGGCCTGCCGACGCCGCTGCCCCTGGGCCTGGGCGTGGGCGTGGGCGTGCAGGGCGTCCGCCTGGGCATCCGCATGGCCAAGGGCGTGTGCCAGGGCGTCCAGGGCGTGTGCCTGCTGCAGCTCCACGTCCTCGTCCTCGACCTGCTGAAATGTTTGTGTGGTCAGATGGGGCGGATTTTGTGCCAGATTTTCCTGCCTTTGACGAGGTACAACAGGGTTCTGGGGTGTCACCAGCATATCCCTGTGGCCCAAATGCCACCCCCAGTGAACTTTTCTGTGGCTTCTACGACAATGAAGTCATGGAATACCTTGTCAAAGAGACAAATCACCACCAGGCTATCTGTTCAAACTTTCTTGGCAGGAAGACAAGTGCAAAGATGGGGGCATGGAGAGCTCTCACTGTGGCACAATTATATGTGTTCTTGGCACTCACAATGCTGATGACACACATAAAGAAGCACGTTCTGGCCGACTATTGGATAATATATTTAATATATTTAGATTTCAGTAAAGCTTTCGACAGAGTCCCCCATGAGAGATTGATGAGAAAGGTTGAGGCGCATGGAATAGGTGGGGCGTTGTTGGGATGGATTAGGTCATGGCTAATTGGTAGGAAGCAGAGAGTCAGCATAAATGGTACGAAGTCAGAATGGGGAGCAGTCAAAAGTGGTGTCCCCCAGGGATCTGTATTAGGTCCTCTGTTGTTTGTTATATACATAAATGACCTTGATTTAGGTATAACTAGTAGGATAAGTAAATTTGCAGACGATACCAAAATGGGGAGAACAATTGATTCAGATAGAGATATAGAGTGCCTCCAAAGGGATCTAGATACCTTACACGAATGGTCAGTAAATTGGCAGATGAAGTTTAACATTGACAAATGCAAGGTATTAAAGATAGGGAAGATGCATACAAATGTTAAATATAAACTAGCTAATGTGGAATTAGAAAACTCTAATTGTGAGAAAGATCTAGGTGTGTTTGTTAGCAATGATTTGAAGCCTAGACAACAGTGTATAAGCGTTCGAAACAAGGCAAACAGGATTTTCGGGTTCATCTCAAGGAGTGTGAGTAACAGAACTGCTGATGTTATCTTAAAACTTTACTTGTCATTAGTGAGACCTCATATGGATTATGCTGTTCAATTTTGGTGTCCTTATTACAGAATGGACATAGATTCATTGGAGAGAGTACAACGTAGAATGACAAAAATGATCCATAATATTAGAAATCTTCCGTATAAAGAAAGGTTGAAGAAATTAGGCTTACATTCGTTAGAGAGACGCAGAGTTAGAGGGGATATGATAGAGGTGTTCAAGTGGGTTAGTGGGATTAACAAAGGGGACATGACAAATGTACTAAAGCTCAGTGATAGCGAAAGAACTCGTACCAATGGTTTCAAATTAGATAAATTTTGTTTCAGAAAAGATATAGGCAAATATTGGTTTGGTAACAGAGTTGTAGATGGGTGGAATGGACTACCAAGTGCTATAGTGGGATTAAAAACGATAGGGAGCTTTAAGATAAAATTGGATAAGCATATGGACGAGAAGGGTTGGGTGTGAAGGGGGATCAGCAGGGTTGGGCCAATCAGCGCTCTGCAGACCCCCGTAATCCTGCGTTAATCTCTAACCGCTTTGGTAAGATGATCCTCAGGGTATTAGAGTGTTGAGCCTATAATTGGGCTTTGTAATTGGGGTTGTGTGGGACAGGGATCTGCCTTGCTTAGGCCAATCGGCTTTCTGCAGACTCCCATTTTCTTATGTTCTTATGTTCTTATAACTGGCGACCTCACAACGACTCCAGCATTTGGCAAATTCATGTCAAGGGATAGGTACTTCGACATCCTCTCATATTTCCACCTGACAAATAACATGCATGTCCACGAGCCCGACACACTCTGGAAGATCAGGCAACTGTATGACATGATACGTCATCGGTTTTCCACCTACCTGATTCCATTTCAGAAGCTGTGCATCGACGAGTCTCTGGTCCTGTTCCGTGGTAGGCTGCACTTCCGACAGTATATCCCGTCAAAGAGACACCGCTTCGGCATCAAGCTCTTCGTCCTCTGCGACTGCAAGACGGGATATGTGCTCGACTTTATAGTCTACAGCGGCAAGGGTGGTGAGGTGGAGATTGACCCCCTCATTGGTTTTGGCGGTGCTGTGGTAAAGAGGATGATGGAGAGGTACTTCCATGACAACCACGTCCTCTATACCGACAATTATTACACGTCGCCTATCCTCGCCAAGTACCTCCATGACCGCAAGACCGGAACTGTCGGCACAGTGAAGGGGAAGAGGAAGGGCATGCCAGCCTACCCCACAAAAACTAAGAAGACGGACATATTCCATAAGAAGAGTGGCCCCATCCTCTCCATCCACTGGCATGACCAGCGTAAGGTCAACCTCCTCACCACATGCCACAAAGCAGAGATGGTTCCCACAGGGAAGGTGGACCGAAAAACTAAGAACCCTATCACAAAACCAGCTGCTGTTCTGGACTATAACCTGAACATGCGCCTCGTCGACAAGTCCGACATGCAGATGGGCTTCATAGACTGCCTGCGAACATCTTGCAGGTGGTACAAGAAGTTTGTCCTGCTTACAGTAGATATGTCTGTCCTCAACGCGTACAACATCTACCGTTTGAGGTGTCCAGTCATCAAGTACAAGAGCCTGCGGACCTTCCAAAAGCAGCTGATACATGAGCTCCTGGTAAAACATGCGGGTACACCAGGGAGGCCACTACAAGGACCAGGCATGATGGACAGAATAGGGTGTGCCGACTTCATCAGAAAGCACCAGCTCGTCGCCCTTCCTTTCCAGGGTCCTAACAGCCGAATAAGGATGCAGAAGAGGTGCTATGTGTGCACCCGCACAACTCGACGACCAAGCAAACCCACAAAAACCACTTGGCAATGCCTCGAGTGTCAGGTGGGACTGTGTGCCGGCACCTGCTTCAATGATTTCCACACTCTGGCAAACTATTGAAGTGTAAGTGACAGTGATAGTGACACTCAATAATAATAATATAACTAAGTATAAGTGAAAGAGACACATAAGTAATAATAAGTGCCTTCAGTACAATATGAACAAGTGAAAGTGACACTAAAATATATATTCCTAACAATAAAGAAGTGAAAATTACACTATCAATTACCATAGTCCAGTATAAATAATCATAACTACTATAATAATGACTATAAAGCAAAAACAGCCACTTTACACTACTTTTCGATACTTAACAACAACATACAGGCACACACGAACAAGCGACGCACTCCTTCTTGTGGCCGGAGATGCGGGGCGTCGGTCCAGCCGGCTGTTGTTTACATGCGTCGGACGTACACCTCGCACACCAAGCTTACAGGCTTTGAGCTCATGGGTGTTTAAGAGCCCTTCCGGGTAGCTCGGGTATGCATTTTTATGGGCGTTCAAGAGCCCTTCCGGGCCAGATGAGTTAACTGTCTTCGTAGCGCAATGGATAAATGCACTGAATTTCGGTGTGAGCATCCTAGGTTCGAATCCCTGGACTGCCACATGTATTTGTTGATTTCATTAATTGAGTTTAGGAGTAAAGTCGGTTGGTGGAGGTAACATAATAAATCATAAAAAGGGTTTCTAATTGCTAATTGCTGGTTCTTAAGTTCTAAGGCGTTTATGTTCAAATAAGTAGTCCAGGTATTTGAAAATTAAAGCTACTGATGCTTCAGTTTGAGCCGTTTCTACTATCCAGGTTGTCAATTATTTCCAGTGTGCTTGGTATTGATGCCTGGTAGATAGTGTACTGATTTAAAAATTTATTCGTTACACTCTCACCGTAAGGAGTTAACCATTTTGCCTTCTGAATGTCCAAAATGCAAAAGTCAGCGAGGTCTCGTGGTTGCCAATTGTCTCCAAGTGGAAGTACGAGATCGGTAGTGACACCGGGTTCTCGCACCATGTCTTCAACTGGTAGTACCTCACCTGAGCCGGCCACAGGGGCGCGATTATCAGGACTATGCTCCGATAATCTCGTAGTTTGCGAACTACTTGACACATGAGTGAAGCGTCTGGAGGCGGAAACAGAGAGATGTAATTCCACCTGTTCCAATCCTCCATCAATGCGTCTGGACCCCCGCCGAAGTTACTTCCCGGCGGGTTAGGTAGAAGGGAAGTTTGTCATTTTCTTTGGACGCGAATAAATCCACTTGTGGACTCTGCAATCATCTTGTTGAAGATGGTTTGCTTGAGAGACCATTCTACTATTTTGCTCTGTCTCCGTGACAGGGCGTCTGCCCAGACGTTTGCTACGCCTGGCAGGTATGATGCGTGAAGATGAATGTTCAGCTTTTCTGCCAGAACAAAAATCTTTTCCGACAACTCTAGCAACGTCCGAGACCTCGTTGACCCCTGTTTTTGGATGCATGATACTGCATTCATATTGTCCATTCGAAAGGCTAGTGATTTCCCTTGCAAAGTGTAACCGTGAGCCTGTAGGAATATTAACCCTTAAAAAGCGGCTCACCACATAAGTCGAGTTGAAAAAACTGGCAAAAAACGGGTGAAAAAAGGGTGGAAATCGAGTGAAAATGGGTGGGATAGTAATGATCCATACGTCCGACATCTGTGGCCTCCCGGCCCACACTAACTCCAGTTCCCCCACCGTGCGGGAGGATGACAGTGTAACCAATAGTTCGCTAAAAGTGAGCAAGGTAGCAAAATCAGCTAAACTTCCATCTTCGAGGTAACACTGTCAGTGCTCCACGAGTGCTACGTAGCTTTATGTGGCGTCATTGTGTAGCGATTTCCACCTAGTTTTCGGCGCAATACAGTTCCTTTCATACTGATGGTTGATATAGCAGTCAGAACGGCCTGAAAAGGCCCAAAACGGCCACAGAGGGCCCGCTAGACAAGGGTTAAGGTGACTATCAACTCTTTCACATTTATGTGAAATTTTTCGGATTGGGATCAAAGCCCTTTACCCTGATGGCCTAGGCTCGACTGATAACCCCAGCCTATTGTCCCTGAAGCATCTGTGTCTACCCATACCGTAGATGGAGGAGACGTCCACATCATTATTGAATGCAATGTTTCCTGCCTCGCCCAAACCGATAGTAAGTTGTGAATTAATGCTGGAATTTGCCATAACTTCCCCGCCGGCAACAGCGGAAAATGTTTGTTTCCTTCCAAGATTAATCTCTTTACTTTCAACCGGCCCAACTATACAGTAAGTTGAATCCAGTTGAGAGAGCCAACCAGAGACTACCACGTCCTTCTCGTGGTTGTCAGACTGTGGAGAAAACAAAACAATTTCTTTCAAAATCTGTTTCGATTGTCCACACTCTGACTTAGAGTAAGATATGCTCTGTCCCAGATCAGCCCTATCCACTGAATTACCCTTGTTGGCACAAGATTCGACTTCGCCAAGTTGACCTTGAATCCCAGGGATTGTACATGATCTAGAATTTGAGTTACATGATTTCGGCATTGACTCTCTGATTCCGCCACCACTAGCCAGTCGTCTAGGTACCACAACACTTTGATTCCCTGACTTAACCCGTCCAGCCCCGGCTAGTTTTGTAATGTTTGTTCACCAGAACCCGGCCGGTTTTCAAAAAATGGTTTTATTCCAGAAACAATAGCGAATGGGTTAGGAATGAAGGAAAAACCACGAAAAACTGCTCAAAAAGCTTAAAGAATGGTCCTACAGAGCCCCCGGAAATGTATTTTACAAGAGTAAAAAATTGAAGGCAATTACCCCAAAAAACCAGGTTATTGCACGCTCACGCGCACGCACATGGACTTTGAGAGTTTTCAACCATCGGCACGGTTGCGTGGGATACGTACACAGTTCCCATACAAATCTGAGCCCTCTTGAGTGGCTACACCTGAGGTTACGGTCGGCGCAATTAGGGTGACGCGCCAGGCGCGTCTCTGGGGCTGTGCGTTACATACATCGCCGACGCGTCAGGCGCGTCGCTGGGGCTGTACAGGTTAAAAGTGGTAGTAAAGCTTGTCGGACTAATTTGGTAAATATTTTCGTTGCTAGGTTCAACCCGAAAGGCATCCGTTGAAAGACATAAGTCTGATGCTCTATCCTCAAGGCGAGGAATTTTTGGAACCGTTTTTTTACCGGGACATGCCAATAGGCTTCTGTCAGGTCTAAAGAACACATCCAACCTTGCGGCGGAAGTGTTAGCCTGATTTGATTCACAGTGAGCATCCTGAACGATGCCATTGTGAATGTATTGGTTCAAACGAGACAGGTCTACGACTGGTCTCATCTAAACTCTGTCCATTTTTGGTACGAGAAAAAGCTTGGATGTGTAAACTGGGCAAGTTGGATTGACTGGGACAATGATATGCTTGGTGATCATTTCCTGGACTAGTGACTCCAACTCTAAAGAAACATGATTGATTTCGAGTGGTTGACGTAAACGAGGCCGTCGGAGCCACTGCCAGATTATGCCCTTGCGTATGGAAATATAGAGGTTCATATGAATGATAATGGAGTGAGAAAAGTGAGGGATATGGAGAAAGTGAAGGAGGTCATGAAAGGTGTGGATGTGGACGGATATGGATGGGAAGGGCAGGTGGAGGAAGTCAGTAGGATAGGTAGATATAAAAGGGGAGAGATGAGACCTATAAGGGTACAGTTTAAAACCAGGGCAGTGGCAGAGACGGTGACAAATTTTAGTTGGAGGCTAAACACAAATGAAGAACTGAAACATATAAGACTAAAGAAGGATTTGAGCATTGAACAAAGAAAAAAAATAAAGGAATTACAAGAAAAGGCTGATGAAAATAATGGAAAGTTGGGTGAGGAGGATAAGAGAAATTTTTACTGGAGAGTAAGGGACGGCAAATTGAAGAAGTGGTTTATATGAATAGAAGGGAGGGGGAGATCAGGGAGGGAAGAGAATGTGATAGGAGTTGTGACGGATGAGGAGAACAGGGTGGAGGTGTCACAGGGAGAGACAGGAGACAAAGTTACAGACCCAGTAGTGCTAACGGGGGAGTAGGGTACGGACAGGAGGAGCGGGATGGTGTAGTTGCTGAAGGAAAGGTAGATGGATTAAGGATTATGTTTAGTAATGTGGATGTGTTTACCCAGGACAAGAAAAGATAACTGATATGTAGGATGTAGAGGAAAAATCTGATGTCATAGCCTTACAGGAAGTAAGACCAAAAAATGCTAGAATTGAAAGGGAACTGGTGGAGTATAGTTTGGAGGGTTTTGAGTTATATGAGAGGAATGCTATTAGAGCAGAGGTCAGAAGAGGACTGTTTATTTAAGTAAGAAAAGAGCTCAAGGTTAATGAGGTGGATATGAGACAGCAGTATTGTGAGTATTTGTGTATTGAAGTAAAATGTGCAAGAGGATCAATTCTAATTGCCTCTATATATAGAAGCCCAAATAATAGTAGGGAAGAGGATGATAACCTACTGAAAGCAATGGAGGAAATAGATAATAGAGAGAACAAATATAAGATTTTGATTGGAGATTTCAATTTGCCAAGGATCAACTGGGCAAATTGTACTACTCCAGCGGGACAGTGTAGCCTGGAAAACAAGTTTATAGAGAAAGTGAGAGATTGTTTTTTAACGCAACATATTACAGAGATGACAAGATATAGAGATGGGACGCAGGGGAGTGTACTTTATTTGATTTTTAGCAATGAGGAGGATATAGTGGAACATGTCAATGTGGATAGCCCTATCGGTCGTAGTGACCATGCCTGTATAAGCTTTAGTTGCAATATTAAACAGAGAGAGATAATAGAAGCAATACAAAAAAAAATATACATGTATGATAGAGCAGATTATGAGCTGCTGAGACGGTGTTTGGACATTGACTGGGGGTAATACTTGAACGGTGAAGACGCTGAAGGAATGTGGAGGAAAATTAGAGTCAAACTGGAGAATGCTGTATCCAAAAGTGTACCAGTAAGGGAATATAAGGATAAAACAAAATTGAGGAAAAGAACGAACCCAGAATTGCCAATGAAAAGAAAGCTTTGGACATTGATTAGAAGAAAGAAACAATTGTGGGAAAGACTAAAATTTTTAAAAAAGAACAGGGGGTCTAGTATAGAAGCTAAAGAAGTGGATCTGGAACACAGACAAATAAACAATAAAATAAGGTGGGAGACAAGAGGGGGGTGAAGGAGAGGGAGAGAGAGATTGCTAGAAATGTGAAGGATAATCCAAAAATATTCTGGAAGTACATTCAGGAAAAGTTGTTGTTGTTGTTCCCTAAGCTGCCTGGCCGAACAGCCCCGAGTACCTGAGGAAGGCCATGGCCACGATCGGGCTTTCCCACAGAGATCTCATTGAGTGTAGATTGTGTTGTTGGCGTAAGTGGTTGTGTGAAATGCAGTCTTCTATGATGTGTTTAATGGTATGGGGTGCTGTGTTACATCCCGGGCAGGCGTCGACAACGGAGTCATCCAGTCTCTTCTGATAGCTCAGGAGAGCTGGATGGTGTCCGCATCTCAGCCTGGCCAGGTGGACTCTGTCCTCGCGAGGAAGGGAGGATTCGGAAGGATGGATTTCGGGAGGTCGTGCATGCAGCTGCGTGTTGTCTGTGAGTGAGTGGATGGATCGGTGAGAGATATGAGTATGGATGTGCTTCTGGAAGTTGGTTCGGGGTGGGCAGGGAGGGAGAGAGGACAATAATTGTGTGTGATACCGTGTGCTGGGTGTTGTTTTGATATTTCTTGGTGTCTGTGGGTGTGTTGCCATGTAGTTTTGTGGGTGGTCTTGGTTCGTGGAGGCTGCTGCCAGGAATTGAGTGCCTCTCATGTCCAGATGGTTTTTGACTTTGAGGATTTTGGTTACTTGATGTAGGTGATCTGTGGGTGCAGTAGCTGTGCAGCCTGTAATGATCTTCAGGGCTTTGTTTTGAATAGTCTGTAAGGTCTTATGATGTGTTTCAGCTAGGTTAGAAGCCCAGGCTGGGCTTGCGTATTCCATCACTGATCTTATGTATTGTTTATATACTGTGGTGGTAGTTTCTTTGTTGTGTCCAAATTTTGTGTGAGCAAGTGACCTGAGGGCGTTAAGTCTGGGTGTCAGTTTCTTTTTAATGTTTGTGGTGTGCTGTTTGAATGTCATATGAGTATCATATGTTACTCCTAGGATTTTGGGTGTGTGTGTATGTGTTAGGGGTGTGTTGTTTATGGTGAGTTGAGGGATGTATTCGTGTTCTCCTGTCCAGCTTGTGAGCAGGGTTGCGGTGGATTAGGAAAAGTTAACAAGAAGAGTAGGGATCCCAGAGCTGGTAGGGGGGTTGGATGATGGGACTAGAGCGGAGACTGATAAGGAGAAAGCAGAGGTGCTGGGGAAATACTTTGGGGGGGTACTAACAGTGGAGTCGGATGATGCAGTGCCTACTATTCCCATCAAACAGGCACCGGCACTAGAACTAATAGAGTTTTCCCATGCTAGAATAAGAAGGGCTATAGAAAAAATTAACAGAAGTAAGTCCCCGGGACCGGATGGGATACACCCAAGAATCATAAAGGAAGGAGGTGAGATGTTGGTAGAACCATTGAAAATGTTATTTGAGGTATCGTTTAATACAGGACAAATCCCGATGGACTGGAGAGAGGCGAACATAACAGCTATATTTAAGAAGGGAAAGAGAAATGACCCAGGAAATTGTAGACCAGTCAGTTTGACAAGTTGTTGTTGTTGTTGTTGTTGTTGTTGTTGTTGTTGTTGTTGTTGTTGTTGTTGTTGTTCCCCAAGCTGCCTGGCCGAACAGCCCCAAGGCCCCGAGCAATTCCAAGGCCATAACCGAGTGTCCCCACAGAACCCTCCCCGCCGACCACAATAAAGCCTGGGTGACCGAAGCCACTCCATGGCGGGGAGCTGAGGAGTACAAAGTACAAAGGAGTACAAAGGAAATCAAGCAACAACAGATCTAGTGACCCTTCTAGGTTGCTTGTCCTCCAAAACACTGAGGATCAAGTGTCCAAACAGTGGTTTAGAGTGGGTAAGGGAACATTGGAAAGGGAATTACTGCCCTGGAACTAATGTCCGTGGCAGGATTAGGAAGTTAGTAGGGGACAGATGGGTTAGTAACTGAGGGGGGGATAAAATAAAGTTATTCATTTACAAACGCAGTCAGTCGCGGGTTTGAAGCGAGATATTTGTCTAGGCGGAGTTTAAATGAATCAACGGTGATGCAGTCTATAACGTTTCGGGGAAGCCCATTCCACAAGTTGACAACTCGATTGAAGAAGAAATTCTTAGATTCGTGTGAGTTAAAAGATTTACCAATAATTTTGCAACCGTTTCCCCGTGTGTAATTAGATTGGTCGATAGTGAAGTACTTACTACAGTTCATATTGTCGATGCCTTTGATGATTTTGAACACTTGAATTAAGTCACCTCTTAATCTGCGCTGGGCTAAAGGAAATAAATTTAATTCTCTAAGACGCTCTTCGTATGGTTTGTTCTTTAGGCTAGGTATCATTTTGGTAACTCTACGTTGAACTCGTTCTAGCTTGTTTATATCTTTTTGGTAATAAGGGCACCAGGATTGAACGCAGTATTCCAGAAGAGGGTGGACTAAGGAATTGTAAAGGGTTAGGATAACTTCTTTGGATTTATGCTCAAATGACCTGCCTATAAAGCCAATTATTTTGTTTGCCTTCTTAACAACTTCTGAACATTGTTGACTCGGTTTTAGGTTACTCGATATTGTTACTCCCAGATCGGTTTCTCTGTTTACATTCTTAAGCTGAGTGCCATTCATCGAATAGTTTGCTTTCTCATTTAGGTATCCGATATGTAGTACTTTACATTTATCCGCATTGAAACTCATTTGCCAAATTTGGGCCCAACATGACAATTTATCTAGATTGTGTTGCATATCGTCAACTTGTTCTTTTGAGAGTACGCTATTTGCAATTTTTGTATCGTCAGCAAATTTTGAGATTGTACAGGTGAGGCCCTCATCTATGTCGTTGATGTAAATTAGAAAGAGAATTGGTCCTAGTACCGATCCCTGGGGTACCCCGCTACTTACATTGGTCCATTTAGATGCCTTACCGTTTATGACTACTCTTTGCTTTCTGTCGCTGAGCCAATTTTCTATCCATTTCAACACACCGTCTTGTATTCCATGCGCTTTTAGTTTTAGCAGTAAACGTTTGTGGGGAACTTTGTCAAAGGCCTTTTGAAAATCAAGGTATATAATATCTACAGCTTTACTCTCATCGTAGAGGTTGAGGATATCGTGGAAGAAGTCTAAGAGGTTTGTTAAACAGGAACGTTTTTTACGAAAGCCGTGTTGAGTATCTTTAAGTATGTTATTTTCCTCTAAGTGATTTACGAGTCTGTCTCGTATGACCGTTTCTAGCATTTTACATACAACTGAGGTTAAGCTAATTGGACGATAGTTACTGGGTAGGGATTTGCTGCCTTTTTTGAATATCGGTGTTACGTTGGCTAGCTTCCACTGATCAGGCATAGTTCCAGACTGCAAGGATTTATTGAATAGTAATGTCAGTGGTTTGGAGAGCTCATCCTTAGCTTCCTTCAGAACTCTAGGCGAGATTGTATCAGGTCCAGGCGTTTTATTTACCTTGAGTTTATCTAAACAATTCAATACTTCTCTCTCTGTAACGGTGATATTGCTTAGAACATCTGAATTATCAATCTGAATCGGCGATGGTGTAGGGATATCACTGAGGTCTTCTGTTGTAAAAACTGATGCAAAGAAGGTATTGAGGGCATTACTCATTTGTACTTCGTCTTTGGTGTATTCTCCATTTTCATCGACTAACGGTCCAACAGTTGAAGTGACTACTTTTTTCTTTCTGATATAACTATAGAATTCTTTCGGGTTTGTTTTACTTTGATTCGCAATATGTAACTCTAAGGTCTTTTTACTTTGCTTAATTAACTTTTTGGCTTTGCGTCGTAGCTCTACAAATTTCACCCGTTCTTCGTCATTTTGTGAAGATTTTAATCTATCATTAGCAAATTTTTTAGCAAGCAGGCAGTTTGAAATATCTTTATTCCACCATTTGGGCTTATTATTATGGCCTGGACGCCGTATTTTCGATGGTATGCAGTCTTGCACTGCTTTTAGGTAAGTGGTTTCGAATAACTTCCAAGATGTATTTATGTCATTATTGTTAATTAAAAAGCTCCAGTCAGTTTCTTTAAACATAGCTCTAAGTTTATGGAAGTTTGCTTTCTTGAAATTAGGGACTTTTTCGATGCTACTATTTGGTTCGTTACTAGTAAACTTTAAAGTGAAAGTTATCGTACGATGGTCGCTGTTACTGAATTCATCACCAACATTCAAATTCTCTATTAATTCTTCTTTTGTTGCAAGTACAATGTCAAGAACGTTATTACCACGGGTCGGCGTTCGAACAAATTGATAAAGCGAACTCTCTTGCAAGTTCGTATACAAGTCATGTCCGGAGTGTGAAGTAAGAGTATCGCCCCACTTGGTCACAGGTAAATTAAAGTCGCCAAAAATTATGGTATCTTGTGAGTTACTTACATCTGCAATTTGTTCATAAATTTCTCGGTCAGTTTGCACTGATTGAGCTGGAGGTCTGTATATTAATGCAAGTATTATTTTTGTACCTTTATTATTCTTTATTAGCACAAAAGATGCGTCGACGTTCACAATTTGAGGTTTTGACAAGAGGGTAGGGTTAAGACTTTCTTTGATATAAAGTAAAACGCCACCTCCATTTCGATTTATTCGGCTTTTCTCAAACATTACATAACCGGGAAGTGAATACTCTGCTAAAAAGTCTCTATCTTCTGTATTGAGCCAAGATTCTGTTATGCCAATCACATCATAATTTTCTGTAAACACTAGCTCCTCTAAATCTGAAAATTTATTGCGTATGCTACGAGCGTTTGCATAGAAAATCTTTAAATTTGTTATTTTAGAACTCACGGAACGCTCTTTAATAATATTTTTGGTTCTTGTCGGATCTACATTTATGTTCATGGCTGTCCTCGGTCCTCGCTGTCTTCGGTCCTTATTGCTGGTGGTCCTCGGTTGCCTCTGTTTTTTTCTTGGCGTTGGATGATTTATGTCACTGCTGCTGGAGGGTGCGGAAACGCCCGGGAAACCAGAGCCCAACCCAGGACCCTGTGCCCCTCAGCAATTATGAAGAGAAAGTTTGACAAGTGTTGTGTGTTAACTAATGGAAACGGTAATTAGAGAAGGAATAATGGAGCATATGAAATCAAACCAACTTTTCAGTGGGAGACAGTTCGGATTCTTGCCGGGGAGGTCGACGGTACTACAGCTAATTAAGGTGGTAGATGATTGGATGCAAATTCTGGAGGATGGTGATGTAATAGACGTGGTATATTGCGATTTTATGAAGGCCTTCGATAAGGTCCCACATAAAAGGTTAATAGAGAAAGTTAGAAGCTATAATATAGGGGAGAAATGTGTGAAATGGATAGAAACCTTCCTGAAAGATCGGAGACAGAGGGTACTGGTGAATGGAATAGGCTCGGGGTGGAGGGAAATTACAAGTGGGGTACCTCAGGGATCTGTGTTGGGACCACTACTGATCGTTATATTTATCAACGACTTACCTGAAGTTATAACTAATGGAAGTGAGGTATACCTTGATGCGGATGACACTAAGCTGTATAGAAGAGTGAGGAGTAAGGAAGATGTGGGTTTGCTTCAAGGAGATGTGGAGGGCATGAAGGGATGGTCTGAGCATTGGTTAATGCCTTTTCATCCAAAAAAATGCAAGTACATGCGGATTGGGACAAGCAAGATAGACAAGGTAGGATACAGTATGTATGAAGCGATGGAGGAAGTGAATGCAGAAAAGGATATAGGAGTACCGATAGACAATAAGTTAAATTTCTCAGAACATTTAGCGGAAAAGATAAACAAAGCCAATAGAATTGTAGGGCTGATAAGGAGGACATTTGTGTCACTTGACGAAGAAATATTCAGGAATCTCTATACAGCGCTGGTTAGGCCGCACCTGGAATATGCGAACCAGGTGTGGGCTCCATATATGGTAAAGGATATAGAAGCAGTGGAGAAAGTGCAGAGGGAGCTAGCAAGGTAGTACCAACGTTGAAGAACGCGGGCTATGAGCAGAGGTTGAGGACACTGGGGCTTCCGACACTGGCATATAGGAGAAAGAGAGGGGATATGATAGAGACTTTTAAGATAGTGTCAGGAAAGTATTATGAGGATGTGTGTGAAGGTATTTTCTTGATGCGGGAGGGAACAAGAACGAGAGGACACTCTAAGAAAATTTACAAAGAAAGAAATAGGCTTGAGAAGGCAAAGAACTCATTTTGTGATAGAGTGGTAAATGAGTGGAACGCACTGCCCCAGTATGTAGTCGATTCCGAATCAATAAGGGAGTTTGAAAGTAATCTTGATAAAGCATGGGGAAGACAAGATTTGAAGTTTGATTATAAAGCAAAAATACAGAATAGTAAAAATGTTGCGTCTGCTACCGCCGCCGCCAACACCGTGAACGACCGCAGCAGTGCAAGTACTGGTACTGAGCTGGATACACAGGCCTAGTTTGCCTTTTTCCAGAGGATCTACTGTAATAAACTGTAAGTACCACTGTCCTTGCCCAAGTTCGCAGGGGCCAAGCCCGGTGACACACCCGAAATGACCCAGTTACTTGACTAGGCTTGTCCGGCCTAACTACACTCTGATCCAACTCGCCCACGATAGGCGAGTGAGAGAGTTTGTGATATGTCTAGTTTTTTTAAGGTGGTAGGGTAGAGGTAGACGGCTGGCTAGCCTTGGCTGGAGTCGAACCTTGACCTGATTTGTGTTTGGGTTGACCCTTGAACCATTTACCTGAGCTCTTCCCTTGCTTATTTCTGGCTGGATTGCTTACCGGCGCTGGAGGAGACTTTGAACCCTGAAAGAACCTAAACCCACTAGGTTGCGCCTTCTGACTGACGGTTTGGCATATGTCTTAGTAAATTTAAAATGCTCTTTCCTAGCTGGTGACACGGCCTAGCTGCATCTACCAAATTAAACACTGTTTGCCAAGTATTAGGGTAAACTAAGGTGGGCGTAAGTACTGGTGACAAAATTACCCGGCGACCAATGTCTTCCGGCAATTTTTTGACCAGATAGACCCGTAGGTCTTGACGTGCATGGACTGCCTCTAATAAGGCTATCCTGACGTCGCCCAGTGATTGGATGGAATTTTGTAACATTAAGGGGACCGGCCACGATTAATCGGAAAAGTGCTCAAAATGGCAATATTGCACAACCCGATATATGGCATCATCACCCATCCCTCTATCTCAGTTAAAATCCTGAGGCAATATTCCATCTGGAAGCATATTATTTCTGGGCTAGTTTCAAACTTTCGCGGGTCGCGCAGACGCGTAGAAAATGCTTTATTGGTTTCGGAACTGCAAAACAAAAATACGAAAAAGATGAATTTTTTGGTGAAAATATGACGTTTGTAGACATTTTTCCTAGCAGTATCTGATACTCAACCCTGGTAACAACGAAGGGTGTGGTGGTGGTGGAGGAGAAAGAGCAGTGTGCTCCAAGTCGTGAGAGAGGTAGGGTGCGGCTGATTGCAACAGCTCTTGTGCCTTAGTACCTTACGTAAGAAAGTTCACTTGTTGGCGCATTAACTCCGTAACCAAACATGCTACAACAATGATTCTGGTGTCATTGGAAAGGGCATAAAATTCCCTACAAAACAACATCTCCATTTTTTTTTATTTCTTAACCATTTCGACACAGCAACCCGAGACATTTGTCACCTAATTTGTACCTAATTGCAAACTCCCTCATTGCAAAATTAGATCAAAAATGGAAAAAGTAAAGATTACCTTTTGTAACTACACCTATTGTTAGTACCCCCAATGCATTGAAACAATCAAGCAACAACATTTAAATGAGTTTGATTTTTACAAAAACGCATAAATTTTCACACTAATTCTCACCTAACTCAAAAAATAATTGTCCTAGATAATTAACATTTTGGAAATCTCTCTTATTTTAGGTGCCCTATATGTGTACCAACTCTTATGAAATACAGACGAATTCCATTGACACGTTCTAGAGTAAAAAGCGGCTGGTGCCGTGATAATTCCATTGCTTTCTTGGCATCTGAATCAGTAATAGCTTGTATGGTTCTAATGAGAGACTGGGCTATTTGGCAACTCAGCAGTAATTGGGAAAATAGTCTTAATGCTTTTTGATGTACAGTAAACCCTCGCTAACTCGGACTAATTGGGGGGAGACCACTTCCGAGAAGCCCGATTTTCCGAGATGTCCGAAGTCCGACTTCTGTCCGACTTAACCCTTCCTACCCGGGCTGCCTTACAAAAGGACGGAGGTCGTATCCGGGCGATCTGGCCAAAAAACGTCTACCGTATCTTTGTTATTTTAACTGCTAGAAATTTCCCACGCATCCCTAAACGTAGTGCGGTTTCCAATCTGTAGACTGGCGTTGAGTAGAGCTCTCTAAGTCAACTGGTTCAGTTGTGATGACGATTTCCGTGGAGCGCGATGTTTTCAATATCGGAGCTTTTCAGACACTAATTTCCGTCATATCATACAACAACAACATTGATCCGATGTCTCCTTCTTGTTTTCGGAGGTGCGGTGACGCAATGAACGGCTTTGTTTACATGCGTCGGACGCACGGCGTTCAGACCAAGCTGAATAGGCTTTCAAGCTTACTGTCTGTTAAAAGGACACCCGGGTACCGGCCCATCTGCCGCGGTGTCCTTATAGAAGGACACCTGGGCTGGAAGGGTTAAGAGAGGGAAAATTCCGAATTAGAAGAGGAAAGTCTGCATCAGAGAAAACTGAGATAACTTTTTTTTTTTTTTTTTTTTTTTTTTTTTTTTTACATGTGAAATTTATCATATTAACCCTCCAGACCCAGTTGGGCTCTGAGAAACCCATAAAAAAAACACCCCGCGCTACCCGGTAGGGCTCTGAGGCTCCGGCAGCTTGAAAGCCTGTAAGCTTGGTGTGCGAGGCGTCCGTCCGACGCATGTAAACAACAGCCGGCTGGACCGACGCCGCGCATCTCCGACCACAAGAAGGAGTGCGTCGCTTGTTCGTGTGTGCCTGTATGTGCCTTTGTGGCAAAAACAGCCACTTTACACTACTTTTCGCTACTTAACAATAGTTAAGTAGCAAAAAGTAGTGTAAAGTGGCTGATTTTGCCACAAAGTTATCTCCAATGAAATCGTCATCACAACTGAACCAGTTGACTTAGAGAGCTCTACTTAATGCCATTCTACAGGTACGAAACACATCTACGCTTAGGGATGTGCGGGAATGCGGAAGCAGTCAAAATAAACATACGGTAGCCTAGGCGTAGACATTTTTCGGCCAAAACCCCCGGGTTTTTGGAATATATATGGAATACATAGCCGGGGCTGGAGGGTTAATGACATATACGAACGTTATTATATTTTCAGGGACAGTACAGTACATAGTAATTAATATTAACACAATAATTAAAAAGCACAGGCTTCAATTCATCCTAAAATCACTTAAAACCGAGTGAGAGAACATTGTAAACCGGACACAGATCCCGTCCAACTCGGAAATTTCCGAGATATACAGGGACATTTCCGAGAGGCCGATGCCATTCCGAGAAGTGCGGGTTTCCGACTAAAAAGAGTCCGAGTAAGCGGGGGTTTACTGTAATTTGAAATCTTTATCCAGGTGCGCTGGGGGTGGAGTTGAAAAGGGATCCTGCAAATCCCATAAAGACAATTTTGGAGCTGAAAGAAAGTCTAGAACAGCAGGAGGCACTCCCCCTGCCTTGGCCACTGGCAAGGAAAACCAAGAATGTGTTTCCTGGGTTATCTGATGGGATGACTTAGAAGTAATAGTACCTTCAAACTGCTGTGCTTCCGTCTCCCAGTCTACCCACGGACCTGTGCCCACTTGCCCCATCTGCAGGACTGGGTTGCCGGACTGATCGTTAACCGGAATTGTGTCCAATTCTGGCGTTAGCAAAGCAAGAGCTTTTACGTCATTCAAGCCGTCGACCTTTGACCAGTCCGCATAAAGACGTGCAGAGGAGGCTGGTGTGGAGGTGTACACAAAATAATCATACTGTATGCAATTATAATTGCATGTACAATCATTCCAACTGCACTATCGGAGGCTATGCATATGTGAATGGAAATAGTAATTAATGGGGCGCTTAACCCTAGGGAAGGCCTCTCGATAAACTACTACTGAACCAGAATTAATTATTATGTTCTCGCCACTAACCAACTTTACTCCTAAACTCGATTAATGAAATTAACAAACACATGTGGCAGTCCAGGGATTCGAACCCAGGAAGCTCACACCGAAAATCAACACCTTATGCATTGCACCACGAAGACAGTTAAAGAATGCTGCACAAGCCTACGATTTATTATGCAGTTTCGAATCCTGCATACCAATCTTAGCATGTACAATCATTCCAACTGCACTATCGGAGGCTATGCATATGTGAATGGAAATAGTAATTAATGGGGCGCTTAACCCTAGGGAAGGCCTCTCGATAAACTACTACTGAACCAGAATTAATTATTATGTTCTCTCCACTAACCAACTTTACTCCTAAGCTCGATTAATGAAATTAACAAACTCATGTGGCAGTCTAGGGATTCGAACCCAGGACGCTCACACCAAAATTCAACACACTTATGCATTGCACCACGAAGACAGTTAACCCTTTCTGGCACGGGGGCGCTATCCTAAGGACGTTGTTGAGACCCGGGCGATATGGCCGAAATACGTCTACGCCTAGGCTACCGTATCTTTGTTATTTTAACTGCTAGAAAATTACCACGCATGTCTAAACGTACTGTGGTTTCCAATCTGTAGACTGGCATTAAGTAGAGCTCTCTAAGTCAACTGGTTCAGTTGCGATGACGATTTCCGTGGAGCGCATTTTTCCGCGATTTTAGCAATGTGACACACTTTTCAAGACTGAATCTGTCTTTGCAGACCACACAACAACAAATCTCCGACGTCTGCTTGCTGCCAGAGGTGCGTGCGTCGCCTCCAACAGGCTTTGTTTACATACGTTGGACACGCGGCTTTCAAAAGAAGCTGAATAGGCTTTCAAGCTTACTGATTTTATAAGGACACCCGGGTTCCTGCCCATCTGCCGCGGTGTCCTTTTAAAATGCTGCCCGGGCGGGAAGGGTTAAAGAATGCTGCACAAGCCTACGATATATTATGCAGTTTCGAATCCTGCATACCAATCTTAGCATGTACAATAATTCCAACTGCCCTATCGGAGGCTATGCATATGTGAATGGAAATAGTAATTAATGGGGCGCTTAACCCTAGGGAAGGCCTCTTGATAAACTACTACTGAACCAGAATTAATTATTATGTTCTCTCCACTAACCAACTTTACTCCTAAACTCGATTTATGAAATTAACAAACACATGTGGTAGTCCAGGGATTCGAACCCAGGACGCTCACACCGAAAATCAACACACTTATGCATTGCACCACGAAGACAGTTAAAGAATGCTGCACAAGCCTACGATTTATTATGCAGTTTCGAATCCTGCATACCAATCTTAGCATGTACTGTACAATCATTCCAACTGCACTATCGGAGGCTATGCATATGTGAATGGAAATACAGTAAACTTCCGTTAATCCGAAGGGCAGCGGACCGGCCCTCGTTCGGATTAGTGGATTTTTGGATTATCGGACTTTACCCCTATGAACCTGTGTATTAATGGCCTGATGAAAACATTGAGGCATTAGGCCACCCAAATGACACAATGGTGCACACACACATCATATGTTCATGAAATCACTTCAAAAGTTTACCATTGTCATTGTAGCCTATTACCTACTTCAAAACATTCAGATTAATGGTCAAAGGAATCTGCTGATATAAACGTCTTCTTCTTCTTTCGTCTACTAGCGAGTTTGTCTTGCTCTTGAAGATCAGATCAGATGTGGTTCGGGAAGTAATGCCTTAACAACGGCACTTCCCTGAGAGGTTCTTGTAATTTTCCTTTTGTGATTTTCCTTTTGTGACGTGCTCTGTTATATTATATTGTATTGAAAGCACCCTTGTCTTGTTGTCTTGAAAGCACCCTTGGGACGCTCCGATCACTGAACTATAAATAGTAGCGTATCGGAACGTCCAAAGGTGCGTTTTCAAGCTCAAGACTGAATGCGCTTGCAGAAAATGCGGTGCAAGCCAGTAGCGCATCGGAGCGTCGCAAGGATGCGTTCAAGAGCAAAACAAACTCTCTAGCAGACGATGTGGTGTTTACGTTTATATCAGTAGCTTCTTTTGACCATTAATCTGAATGTTTTGAAGTAGGTAATAGGCTACAATGACAATGGTAAACTTTTAAAGTGAATTCATGAACATATGATATGTGTGTGCTCCATTATGTGTCATTTGAGTGGACTAATGCCTCAAAAAGGGGACTTTGGGACTTCTTGAAATTCGGACCATCGGGTGAATTCGGATTTGGCCTCAAATTGAAAAATTCGGACTATTGGGAGATTCGAATCATCAGTCGTCGGATTAAAGGACTTTTACTGTAGTAATTAATGGGGCACTTAACCCTAGGGAAGGCCTCTTGATAAACTACTACTGAACCAGAATGAATTATTATGTTCTCTCCACTAACCAACTTTACTCCTAAACTCGAGTAATGAAATTAACAAACACATGTTGCAGTCCAGGGATTCGAACCCAGGACGCTCACACCGAAAATCAACACACTTATGCATTGCACCATGAAGACAGTTAAAGAATGCTGCACAAGCCTACGATTTATTATGCAGTTTCGAATCCTGCATACCAATCTTAGCATGTACAATCATTCCAACTGCACTATCGGAGGCTATGCATATGTGAATGGAAATAGTAATTAATGGGGCGCTTAACCCAAGGGAAGGCCTCTCGATAAACTACTACTGAACCAGAATTAATTATTATGTTCTCTCCACTAACCAACTTTACTCCTAAGCTCGATTAATGAAATTAACAAACTCATGTGGCAGTCTAGGGATTCGAACCCAGGACGCTCACACCAAAATTCAACACACTTATGCATTGCACCACGAAGACAGTTAACCCTTTCTGGCACGGGGGCGCTATCCTAAGGACGTTGTTGAGACCCGGGCGATATGGCCGAAATACGTCTACGCCTAGGCTACCGTATCTTTGTTATTTTAACTGCTAGAAAATTACCACGCATGTCTAAACGTACTGTGGTTCCCAATCTGTAGACTGGCATTAAGTAGAGCTCTCTAAGTCAACTGGTTCAGTTGCGATGACGATTTCCGTGGAGCGCATTTTTCCGCGATTTTAGCAATGTGACACACTTTTCAAGACTGAATCTGTCTTTGCAGACCACACAACAACAAATCTCCGACGTCTGCTTGCTGCCAGAGGTGCGTGCGTCGCCTCCAACAGGCTTTGTTTACATACGTCGGACACGCGGCTTTCAAAAGAAGCTGAATAGGCTTTCAAGCTTACTGATTTTATAAGGACACCCGGGTTCCTGCCCATCTGCCGCGGTGTCCTTTTAAAATGCTGCCCGGGCGGGAAGGGTTAAAGAATGCTGCACAAGCCTACGATATATTATGCAGTTTCGAATCCTGCATACCAATCTTAGCATGTACAATAATTCCAACTGCACTATCGGAGGCTATGCATATGTGAATGGAAATAGTAATTAATGGGGCGCTTAACCCTAGGGAAGGCCTCTTTATAAACTACTACTGAACCAGAATGAATTATTATGTTCTCTCCACTAACCAACTTTACTCCTAAACTCGATTTATGAAATTAACAAACACATGTGGTAGTCCAGGGATTCGAACCCAGGACGCTCACACCGAAAATCAACACACTTATGCATTGCACCACGAAGACAGTTAAAGAATGCTGCACAAGCCTACGATTTATTATGCAGTTTCGAATCCTGCATACCAATCTTAGCATGTACTGTACAATCATTCCAACTGCACTATCGGAGGCTATGCATATGTGAATGGAAATACAGTAAACTTCCGTTAATCCGAAGGGCAGCGGACCGGCCCTCGTTCGGATTAGTGGATTTTTGGATTATCGGACTTTACCCCTATGAACCTGTGTATTAATGGCCTGATGAAAACATTGAGGCATTAGGCCACCCAAATGACACAATGGTGCACACACACATATCATATGTTCATGAAATCACTTCAAAAGTTTACCATTGTCATTGTAGCCTATTACCTACTTCAAAACATTCAGATTAATGGTCAAAGGAATCTGCTGATATAAACGTCTTCTTCTTCTTTCGTCTACTAGCGAGTTTGTCTTGCTCTTGAAGATCAGATCAGATGTGGTTCGGGAAGTAATGCCTTAACAACGGCACTTCCCTGAGAGGTTCTTGTAATTTTCCTTTTGTGATTTTCCTTTTGTGACGTGCTCTGTTATATTATATTGTATTGAAAGCACCCTTGTCTTGTTGTCTTGAAAGCACCCTTGGGACGCTCCGATCACTGAACTATAAATAGTAGCGTATCGGAACGTCCAAAGGTGCGTTTTCAAGCTCAAGACTGAATGCGCTTGCAGAAAATGCGGTGCAAGCCAGTAGCGCATCGGAGCGTCGCAAGGATGCGTTCAAGAGCAAAACAAACTCTCTAGCAGACGATGTGGTGTTTACGTTTATATCAGTAGCTTCTTTTGACCATTAATCTGAATGTTTTGAAGTAGGTAATAGGCTACAATGACAATGGTAAACTTTTAAAGTGAATTCATGAACATATGATATGTGTGTGCTCCATTATGTGTCATTTGAGTGGACTAATGCCTCAAAAAGGGGACTTTGGGACTTCTTGAAATTCGGACCATCGGGTGAATTCGGATTTGGCCTCAAATTGAAAAATTCGGACTATTGGGAGATTCGAATCATCGGTCGTCGGATTAAAGGACTTTTACTGTAGTAATTAATGGGGCACTTAACCCTAGGGAAGGCCTCTTGATAAACTACTACTGAACCAGAATGAATTATTATGTTCTCTCCACTAACCAACTTTACTCCTAAACTCGAGTAATGAAATTAACAAACACATGTTGCAGTCCAGGGATTCGAACCCAGGACGCTCACACCGAAAATCAACACACTTATGCATTGCACCATGAAGACAGTTAAAGAATGCTGCACAAGCCTACGATTTATTATGCAGTTTCGAATCCTGCATACCAATCATAGCATGTACAATCATTCCAACTGCACTGTCGGAGGCAGATTTTTGATACATCAATAAACATTTTGACAGGAGGCTTTCAACATGTTATGCCCTGATTTTATGCAGGATTAATGTTTGGTTAGGGTGAGTTCTTCTAGACTGGGATATTGGACTTTATGCAAATACATATAACGAATCAATAGAGGACATACAGTAAACTTCCGTTAATCCAAAGGGCAGCGGACCGGCCCTCGTTCGGATTAGTGGATTTTTCGGATTATCGGACTTTACCCCTATGAACCTGTGTATGACGAAAACATTGAGGCATTAGGCCACCCAAATGACACAATGGTGCGCACACACATATCATATGTTCATGAAATCACTTCAAAAGTTTACCATTGTCATTGTAGCCTATTACCTACTTCAAAACATTCAGATTAATGGTCAAAGGAATCTGCTGATATAAACGTCTTCTTCTTCTTCCGTCTACTAGCGAGTTTGTCTTGCTCTTGAAGATCAGATGTGGTTCGGGAAGTAATGCCTTAACAACGGCACTTCCCTGAGAGGTTCTTGTAATTTTCATTTTGTGATTTTCCTTTTGAAACGTGCTCTGTTATATTATATTGTATTGAAAGCACCCTTGTCTTGTTGTCTTGAAAGCACCCTTGGGACGCTCCGATCACTGAACTATAAATAGTAGCGTATCGGAACGTCCAAAGGTGCGTTTTCAAGCTCAAGACTAATACGTCCAAAGGTGCGTTTTCAAGCTCAAGACTGAATGCGCTTGCAGAAAATGCGGTGCAAGCCAGTAGCGCATCGGAGCGTCCCAAGGATGCGTTCAAGAGCAAAACAAACTCTCTAGCAGACGATGTGGAAGAAGAAGAAGAAGAAGGTGTTTACGTTTATATCAGTAGCTTCCTTTGACCATTAATCTGAATGTTTTGAAGTAGGTAATAGGCTACAATGACAATGGTAAACTTTTAAAGTGAATTCACGAACATATGATATGTGTGTGCTCCATTATGTGTCATTTGAGTGGACTAATGCCTCAAAAAGGGGACTTTGATACTTCTTGAAATTCGGACCATCGGGTGAATTCGGATTTGGCCTCAAATTGAAAAATTCGGACTATTGGGAGATTCGAATCATCGGTCGTCGGATTAACGGACTTTTACTGTATATCATCTAGAAATATGGTTTGTAATACAGCTTTATTTACTTATTCACTAATTACGTATGAAATGAATTATAACACTTTAAGACATGGAGATCATAATAAGCAGCACAACTTTGGTCTTCAATTCTTCGAGCACGATCGCGGATCTAGATGGAGATCAGCACTATACACTTCAACGGTTCACGTAATATTTCTTGTGATGTAGGCGCGCTCCTGTATTCTTGAAAAATAAATAAATGGCAGTTACTACAGTGTGGAGAATGAGCAGAGCGAGTTCTTTGACCTGAGTGTTGGGTTGAAACAGGGGTGTGTGATGTCCCCGTGGTTGTTTACTGTATATATGGATGGAGTCATGAAAGAAATACTAGGAAGAGCAGTGGATGTTGGTGTATTGCTGAAAAGGGAGGGAAATGAGTGGAAGCTGCCTATACTGCTGTTTGTGGATGATATACACTCGATTCTGGAACGAGCGAACGTCGGGTACAAATCTCTTGTGAAAGAAATCCTCAGTGATTACCTGGTTAAACCAAGCTTTCTTTGATCCATAATAGTCGACTGGGAGTTGCTTGTTAATGATGAGGTCCTTAATTACTCTCGGCTTCTGAGATTTTCCGACGATTGTAGGGGTCACACGGTGGCTTGCGTCGGCATTAGCACAACAAAGCACTGAAATGCGCTCCTTCACAGTTTTGTGGCCAGGTGTGGACGTGATTTCTCGGTGGGCCTGTGTGTTGGAGGGTAGAGAACGCCAATACAAGCCAGTCTCGTCACCGTTATAGAGTTGCCAATGTTGAAGGTGTTCCTCGGTTATAAGGGCGTGGAAGCGTTCAGTGAAGGGTTCTATGGCCGAAGTATCGGCGCTTAAAATTTCACCACAAATACTCCTGTTTGTGAGGCCATGGCGGTTTCGGAACCTCCACAACCACCCCTCGCTAGCCTTGAAGTTTGGGTGATGAAGATGCTGTCCGAAGCGTTCTGCTGCATGTTGTATCTCGATGCCTCTCACTGGTACGCCCTCAGCACGAAGTTGTCTGTACCACTTCAGCACTGCGTCGTCGATGTCTTGATAGGCTAGCTTGGCCTTGCGAAAGATCTTGGCGGTAGAAGGACCATGAAGCACAGCTGTGCCATGATGCCGGACTTTTTCCTTGTCTCGGATGAAGTCGTAGATTGTCGATCTGCCTAAGCTATACTTCTCCTGAAGTTGCTTGGCTTTCATCCCACTGTCCAGATCCTTTAACATCTGTAGCTTTGTTTCTAGTGATACAGAAGTCACCTTACGCTTAGGCTTATCCTTGGGAGGCATGGTGAACAAAATAAATGGCACGCGTCGATGTGTAACACAACAGAGCTTGGTGCGGACTGACGCTCCCAGCCTCCCACGCTCGGTCCCCGGATGTAAGATGGCGTCGGACCTCCCTTCTGTTTCTCGGATATTCACCCTTATTGTCCGGTGACGTGAGGTCGTCATCCGACACGTCATCCTTTGTCGGACACCGTTACGACACATTTCGGAAATATTCGAGATATCAGAGGACGGTTATGACGGACATTTTCCGAATACTTATATAAAGTCCGACAACATCAGAGACTGTCGGAACGATGACGGAAATGTCCGAAATACGGAAGTGCATGTCCGAGAGGCCGTAGCCAGTCCGACTAGTACGGGTTTCCGACTTCTAGAGGTCCGAGATGGCGAGGGTTTACTGTATGTCCCTAAGCAATCTTTTAGACGGATCGCAGAGTGCATTTCCAGTCAACTATAAGCAGATCTTCTTTGAAGTAACGCACTGCTTCCCCCTTTTTCCATTTTATAAACATTGTATGTAAACAATAAAAACTTAAATTGTTATACGGATTCTTTGTCTCTACCTGAGGTAATTTGTTAGTGTGTTGATATTGTTACAAATGTCCCCCTCCAGTCTTAAGATATCAGGCATATCGTCAATGATGGAGGGGCCACTAATAAATGATAGGTTTGATTCCCGGCGGGAAGAAAGAAAACCTAATATTTAGTAGGGGCCCCGTAATCATTGACGATGTAGGGCCCTCCTGTCCATCCCCTTCCCATTTGCTTGATGTCTTGAGGTTAATCTTAATATATCAGTGAAGAAGGAATGGCGGCTCAGGGAGCAGCGGCAAGGAACCCCACACAAGAAATCCACGGGATGGAAAGCTATAGTATAACAATTACAGTACTAAGTATATTTTTCTTTTTTATATTTTACGAAGGTTTTTTCGTAGAGAGTAGCCTACCCAATCATAAGACGATTCCATAAGAGAATAAGCGTTACCCTTATGACATATACTCCGTTCTTCCCCGCGGCGGTAGATTCAAACTGGCTACCGCGGGCGCTTGAATGGAGGCTATTATACTAATAGGCATATCGTCAATGATTACGGGGCACCTACTAAATACAAGGTTTTCTTTGTTCCCGCCGGGAATCAAACCTATAATTTAGGATAATTCTGGATATATAATATATGTAAATTAGGAGAGGCATATATCTTGTCCAAAAAATATTTTATCTGCCGAAAGAAACACCAACACGTACGTTATACAGTACCTGTACCTATAAAAATGCTCAAATTCATAAAAATGTATATGCAGTGATAGAGTATACATACCTATATTTTCACTAGGCCTAGTTAATTTTCGAGTTAATGATTTGACAGCATTGGTTATTTTTCCTGCCCTAACGAGAACAGATCCAAAAAGAATATCTGTTAAACATCGTATATAACCCCCTCCTATACTGATTCTACAGGCCTAAAAGTATTGACTGTGCATTTTCCACTAAAACATCAGACAGGAATAAGCAGCAATAATAAAATATTCATATAAAATAGTGGGAGCCGAAAAATTAATGAAATAAAGCCACGAACGTACGTCCGAAGTTCTCCGCCGTTTGTCCGAACTTATCCCAGCTTTCTTGGCAATCATTTTCCATAAGAAATCACTGTATGCCCGAAGTTATCCATACATGTCCAAAGTTATCCACTTTTCAAGATGACTTCGGACATCATTTAGGATAAGGATAGCTCTCTTATTATGGGGGATAATTTTAGGAGGCTTCCTGGATTACGGCGCACTATCACCACATATCACTTGACCTAGTTAACCCATCAGGCCCGGAAGGGCTCTTGAACGCCCATAAAAAAGCATACCCGAGCTACCCGGAAGGGCTCTTGAACGCCCAGTGGTTGAAAGCCTGTGAGCTTGGTGTGCGAGGCGTCGGTCCGACGCATGTAAACAACAGCCGGCTGGACCGACGCCCCGCATCTCCGGCCACAAGAAGGAGAGCGTCGCTTGTTCGTGTGTGCCTGTATGTTGTTGTTAAGTATCGAAAAGTAGTGTAAAGTGGCTGTTTTTGTCATAAAGTTATCTCCAATGAAATCATCATCACAACTGAACCAGTTGACTTAGAGAGCTCTACTTAACGCCATTCTACAGGTAAGAAACACATCTACGCTTGGGGATGCACGGGAATGCGGAAGCAAGCCAAATAACAAAGATGCGGTAGCCTAGGCGTAGACGTTTTTCGGCCAAAACCCCCGGATTTTGGGGAATATATATATAATACATAGCCGGGTCTGGAGGGTTAAATCTCTATAATATGTTTACAGTCAGGAGAAATTGTTAAAAAACCTCGAAAAATATCCAATGCGACCCGGTTTTACGGTATCGTCAATGGAGGGGCCACTAATAAATATGAGTAACAGTTAGGTCACAAGATCTAAGATACAGTATACAGTATTGGTTCCTGCAGTCTTGATTCCTGCAAATGGCTGCTTTGATATAAATTGTAGTTTTTTTATTCATACAGAATTTAGTAAAATTTACCAGAACGTCCCGGACTTCCCAAATTGACTAATTCCATGAACATGACGATGGTGCATTGTTATATGTGCGATCAGTTTGCTTGGAAACCAGATTGACTTGCTCATGTAGTTGTGTACTGTACACCCTATGTGGTGGATTGTGTTCTTTTATTTCAAAATTTTATTTTATTAACCCTCTCCGACATATGACGCGATTTTGAGCCTATTAGGGATACTTTAAAGCCTTTGTTACCATCAGGGGTATTTAGAATCCTTTAGTTTAGTTACTTCAACCTCTGCAGTTGTCTTTGAGTTAGCTGTGGGCAGAAAACTAATTTTGGAGAGGTAATTATAAGAGTGAGAGAACTCTAATTCTTATTGCTAATCTGGCAACCTCTGCGTCATATGAGTGTGAAAGGGTTAAGCGTTATTTCCACATATCGATTTTTATTAGTTCTTTTGCCTTTATCATGTGTCGTCCCAGTTTTGGTTTGTTTATTTTGCAAGTTTTACATTATAGTTATCTTGAACTTACACTTAATACTGAATCACTTGGTGTAAAGAGTTCTAGTTTTCACCTGTCGCAAGATAACAGCAAATTCTGTCTCCTGATATTATTATGTAGGTTAGGCCATTTGTTTGCAGACATATGAGTAACAGTAAATTACCACAATATCCTGATACTTCTGATAGCATAGTGTGTTGATTTTCGGTGTGAGCATCCTAGGTTCGAATCCCCGGACTGCCACATGTGGTTGTTAAATTCATTAATCGATTTTAGGAGTAGAGTTGGTTGGTGGAGAGAACATAATAATTACCTCAAACTTGGAAATGTACCTACTTCACTACACATGTTCATTGGTGAGTAGGCTGCTGTTGCTAAGTACAGTCGGATATCATAGTCTCTAGCCCACTCAAACAAATTCTTGGACCCACTATGTTTTTCTTGGTGCAATTATAGCTATCTGGGTTGATTTTTGGATAGAAATTTCTTTTCAATAAATAGTGTATGTAGTTTTGTAGTTGATTTATAGAAAATTATATTGATAAAATGGTTTTCAGAGATATACTTCCATAGTTAGAAATAGGTGAAGTCCACGAATATTTATGAGTGGGCTAGAAACTATGGTATCCGAGTGTACATACAGTATGTGTGAAATTGTTAAAAACAGAGAGGTGAAGGGTAGCATTCACTGTTATCTTGTGAATGGTGTAAATAGTAACTCTGTAAACCGGACACAAAACCCAATAAACTCGGATATTTGCCTAGATATATGGGGACCTGTCCAACATGCTGATGCCATTCCGAGAAGTGCGGGGTTCCGAGTAAAAAAGAGTCCGAATTACTGAAGGGTTTACTGTACTATATTTACTTCAATATATGTGCTTCAAAATAGCGCTTTTCCTGCAAAATGCCTGGAATCACAGTGGCGCAAATGTCCAAAGGGGCCAGGCGAGATCGGTTAATAGCCGTCATATAGTCATAGTTGCAGGAGTTTGTATATTTTATCTGTTTACAGTTTTAGAATTTAAGTTACTTACATATTTGTATTTAGGAGCATTGAGACTTTACTCTTGGCCATCCCCTCAGAGAGTAAGGCATCTGGCAATAGATAGATAACCTTAATATGATGGTGGTTGTAGGAGTTGACATATTTTAACTGTACTCCCCAGGACCAGCTGTTGTTCTGTGACGACTGTGACCGAGGGTACCATCTGTACTGCCTGGACCCCCCGCTGTCCGAGCCACCGGAGGGAGAATGGTCTTGCTACCTCTGTATCCAAGAGTTTCACAATAACAAATAAGGCTGCACCAACTTGGAACCAGAGTCATCAACGTTACATTTGGCAAAACAAGAAGTAAGGCCGCACCATAATAGGCCGGGATCAACGTTACCTTGACACAACTAAAAGGGAGGCTGCACCATAATAGGCCAGGAGTCATCAACGTTACCATAACATTGATACTTACCATGACTATACCCTTTTATCGCCCCACTACCATCATCATTAATCCTTTCGCGCACCAGAACGCGACTGCAGCGTTTCAGGGATACTTTAAAAACCTTTTTGACCATCAGGGCCATTTAGAAACCTTTAGTTTAGTTATTTCAATCTCTGCAGGTGTCTTTGAGCGATTTGTGGGCAGAAAACTAATTTTGGAGAGGTAATTATGAGATTAAGATAATTCTATTTCGGAATAACCCCGGAGCATGAAAGGGTTAATCCTTTTTCCATCAGTAAAATAGTTTTTATACCCTGTTCTAAATTGGTAGGCTAAAAATCTTGACTTTTAACCTCTGTAACTCAAAAAGGGCTACAGGAAGTGGACTATAAATTTCCACTTCTATTTCCTGGCTGACCCTTCCCAAATGGTAGAAATGTTAGCTCGATTACTCTAGTTGTTTGAGTTATAGTAGTGAGGCAGTTAGGTAGAGAAATTGTGCATTTTGTGATAAAAGTAAAATATTTGGCACACGTATGCAAATAGTCAATATAATCAAAATTAGATACTGGACCATCATAGGTTTACTCTACGTTGGCTTTGGCAGCCCCCTTTCAATTACTTTCCATAAGAGTTCTTAAGCACTGATTTTTGCCCCAAACTGTATACCATGGTAGAGATGTCAAACTAGTCTCAAATGACTCGTTTGGACATGGGTAACAACATATATTCAGACAATGTTTGGCTAATGTTGACCATTTGACTTGTACTGGTCCCTGTAGTTCAACAAATTAGTGGCAAATGGCAACATTACTTACCAATTTGTGGCATAATGATAAACTACAGCAGACTGCACTAATCAACATTACCTAAACAATGTCTGAATATATGTTGTTACCCATGTCCAGACGGGTCATTTGAGACTAATTTGACATCTCCACCATGGTACCGGTATACAGTTTGGGGCAAATATCAGTGCTTAAGAACTCTTATGGAAAGTAATTGAAAGGGGGCTGCCAAAGCCAATGTAGAGTAAGCCTATGATGGCCCAATATCTAATTTTGATTATATTGACTATTTGATTGCGTGTGCCAATTTTGATACTTTTACCACGAAATGCACAATTCCCACAAATTCTGCCACTAAGCCGCTACACTATAGAGGTAAATGTTGAAGAGCTTTGGCCTACATATTTGGAACAGGGTATAGTAAGTGTATAATGGGCCTGGATTACATACCATGCCATCAGTGCTTACTATTCCCATATACCAACCGTCACACTACCATCTTTGTAAATCCCTTAGGTATCAACAAAATAGTCAAATATATGTGGCTAGGATCCTAGTAAGTGTATAATAGAGTACTGTATAGATAAGTTAGAGAGCTAATAAAGTGGAGTTTCCATTGTGGTGGTAAATGCATTGATGACTGGCCCCAGGGAGGTATGTCATGGGTGGCCTGGGATCAACAACGTGCAGTCACACTCAGAAGTCATGTCACACCTTTACAACTTCAACTTTCTTATCCTCTCTTAATAGAATAAAACTGTACTTCTTAACAACACTGGACACAGCTTGAATATAAAGGCTTTGTGCATATCTGTTAACAATTTTTTCTTTCATTTTACTAGAGAGATACTCAAAGTTGGTTGTACACTCTAGGACATGCGTGAGCTTAAGTTTTGGAAGGTATCCCGAACTGATTGGATCTTTTCATCAATTGTTTACCTAATACAGTATTTATACATCTGGAAGGTTTGTTGTTGATGTTCTAGGGTTTATATTCGGCCAGGATTTATGTCTTGGAGTGTACACCCAAATTAATTTATGAAAGACATAAATCCTGGCCTAATAATTATATACCCTCAAATAGCAAAACTAATCGCCAAACTATATAATTATATAGTACAGTATTAGGAAAAGAATTGGAGAGAAGGTTAGGTTCACTTTGGGATAGCTTCCAAATTGAAGGCAACGCTTTTCATGTGGTAGAGTGTATAATGTACTGTATGGAGGTAGGACACAAGTTCTGAGCTACCGGTACCTGGGAGTAAGCCACAGTCTCGCCACAGTACATCACTGCAGTACAGTATGTCAAAAATCTACCATTTCAAGAGATTTTGAGATAATGTTTTTGTAACTTATGCAAAATACTACAGGTATTAATATATATGATATAAGTTGAATGTAAATTTGCAATGACTGAAAAGCAGATGGAATTGAAGATGCATGTTTCTTTTTTATGTACAATATGATGAAAATGCTGTATAGAATCAACACATCATATGTTTTGAAACAATTGAATACAAAAATGAGTGGCTGCGATCTGCTAGCAGATGACTGAACTGTGAAGTGTGATGGGACATGATTTGATGCAAACTACCAGTATGTGAACTGTGAAGTGTGATGGGACGTGATGTGAAGCAAACTACCGTATACTGTATTGTATTTATTTTCAAGTGACAGTAAATTCAATCTCATAGCAACTGATTTCTCAGCACTTATGAAAAGCTATGAAACTACTTGGTGTCTGCATAATATGAAGCCCAAGTTTTGATAACTAATGACATACTGGTACTTGGCAACAACATCCTTGTGGAAGGGAGGAGGTTGTAGGCATCAGTTGTTCAGGGAAGTACTCTGGGGGGAGAGCTTTAGTATGAGGATTGATAGACATCCTGTTTCACCACCTGGTCTCCTTTGCTGCTTTTTTGTCTGTGCCTCAGTTACATACATACAGTACTGTACATACCATACATACATACAGTACTGTACATACCATACATACATACAGTACTGTACATACCATACATACATACAGTACTGTACATACCATACATACATACAGTACTGTACATACCATACATACATACAGTACTGTACATACCATACATACATACAGTACTGTACATACCATACATCATACAGTACTGTACATACCATACATACATACAGTACTGTACATACCATACATACATACAGTACTGTACATACCATACATACATACAGTACTGTACATACCATACATACATACAGTACTGTACATACAGTACTGTACATACCATACATACATACAGTACTGTACATACCATACATACATACAGTACTGTACATACCATACATACATACAGTACTGTACATACCATACATACATACAGTACTGTACATACCATACATACATACATTACTGTACATACCATACATACATACAGTACTGTACATACCATACATACATACAGTACTGTACATACCATACATACTGTACATTGAAAGATTGAGTGCTCCACATGAAGTGCAGTTCCGGTCTCACGTCCTAATGGTGGCCCTCCAGGTAGCCCTGTTCAGAGCTGCCTCACTTGTAATTTTTTTTTTTTTTTTTTTTTTTTATTCAAGATCAGATTTTAAGGTCTGATCCCACAATTTTCTTGGTCTGCCCCTTGGTGCAGCTCTCCCCACGCTCACAGACTTGCATCTTTTTACCCAACTTAGTTCATCCATCCTCTTCACATGTCCAAACCATCCAAGCGCATCTCATCACCGATACTCTTGATACCTAACCGTCTCCTCAGCTCTTCACTAGATATCCTATGTTGCAGTTTGGCCTTACATATCCATCTCGCCAGTCTCATCTCATTATGTTCCATTCTGTCTGACATCATCCTCTTTGACAGGCCAAATTCAGAAGATGGAGAGAGGGCATGGCGAGCAAGGGTTTAAGAGTCAATATTAACAAAACCAAGGTTATGCATTGTAGATTGAGACGAGGCAATGTGGAAAAGAGCGGCGAATACCCATGTGTAGTGTGTGAAAAGGGTGTGGGCGCTAACTCGATTTGATGTAGCATCTGTCAATGTTCGGTACACCATGGGAGTAAGCACTGTAGTAGAATAAAAGGACCCCTGCCGAAGGATAATTCAGAAATAGAGAAATTTGAGTGCGTAGTGTGCAAAGGCTAGCTTGTGTTAAGTGATGATCCTGTGGCTGTGAACTTTGGAAATGAGTCATTAGAGCTGGTGGACAAGTTTTGTTACCTAGGAGATACCATCTCTGCCGGTGGTGGGGCCGAGGCTGCCACTGTCGCTAGAATTAAATGTGGCTGGGGGAAGTTCAGAGAACTGCTGCCATTTCTGACCATGAAAAGAATGCCTCTCACCCTGAAGGGAAAGGTGTATGCCTCATGTGTTAGAAGAGCAATGACGTATGCCTCAGAAACATGGGCCGTTAAAGTAGAGGATGTCAACAGAATGGAACGTAATGAAATGAGAATGGTGAGATAGATTTGTGGGGCCAGGCTGCAGGATAGAATTACAAATTTCTTACAGTTTCTTACAGTAGATCCTCTGGAAAAAGGCAAACTAGGCCTGTGTATCCAGCTCAGTGCCAGTACTTGCACTGCTGAGGTCGTTCACGGTGTTGGCGGCGGCGGTAGCAGACGCAAAATTTTTACTATTCTGTATTTTTGCTTTATAATCAAACTTCAAATCTTGTCTTCCCCATACTTTATCAAGATTACTTTCAAACTTCCTTATTGATTCGGAATCGACTACATACTGGGGCAGTGCGTTCCACTCATTTACCACTCTATCACAAAATGAGTTCTTTGCCTTTTCAAGCCTATTTCTTTTTTTGTAAATTTTCTTAGAGTGTCCTCTCGTTCTTGTTCCCTCCCGCATCAAGAAGATACCTTCACACACATCCTCATCATACATTCCTGACACTATCTTAAAAGTCTCTATCATATCCCCTCTCTTTCTCCTATATGCCAGTGTCGGAAGCCCCAGTGTCCTCAACCTCTACTCATAGCCCGCGTTCTTCAACGTTGGTACTAGCTTGCTAGCTCTCCTCTGCACTTTCTCCACTGCTTCTATATCCTTTACCATATATGGAGCCCACACCTGGTTCGCATATTCAAGGTGCGGCCTAACCAGCGCTGTATAGAGATTCCTGAATATTTCTTTGTCAAGTGACACAAATGTTCTCTTTATCAGCCTTACAATTCTATTAGCTTTGTTTATCTTTTCCGCTAAATGTTCTGAGAAATTTAACTTATTGTCTATCACTACTCCTATATCCTTTTCTGCATTAACTTCCTCCATCGCTTCATACATACTGTATCCAACCTTGTCTATCTTGCTTGTCCCAATCCGCATGTACTTGCATTTTTTTGGATAAAAAGGCATTAACCAATGTTCAGACCATCCCTTCATGCCCTCCACATCTCCTTGAAGCAAACCCACATCTTCCTTACTCCTCACTCTTCTATACAGCTTAGTGTCATCCGCATACAGGTATATCTCACTTCCATTAGTTATAACTTCAGGTAAGTCGTTGATTAATATAACGAACAGTAGTGGTCCCAACACAGATCCCTGAGGTACCCCACTTGTAATTTCCCTCCACCCCGAGCCTATTCCATTCACCAGTACCCTCTGTCTCCGATCTTTCAGGAAGGCTTCTATCCATTTCACACATTTCTCCCCTATATTATAGCTTCTAACTTTCTCTATTAACCTTTTATGTGGGACCTTATCGAAGGCCTTCATAAAATCGCAATATACCACGTCTATAACATCACCATCCTCCAGAATTTGCATCCAATCATCTACCACCTTAGTTAGCTGTAGTACTGTCGACCTCCCCGGCAAGAATCCGAACTGTCTCCCACTGAAAAGTTGGTTTGATTTCATATGCTCCATTATTCCTTCTCTAATTACCGTTTCCATTAGTTTACACACAACACTTGTCAAACTGACTGGTCTACAATTTCCTGGGTCATTTCTCTTTCCCTTCTTAAAAATAGCTGTTATGTTCGCCTTTCTCCAGTTCATCGGGATTTGTCCTGTATTAAAAGATACCTCAAATAACATTTTTAATGGCTCTACTAACATGTCACCTCCTTCCTTTATGATTTTTGGATGTATCCCATCCGGTCCCGGGGACTTACTTCTGTTCATTTTTTCTATAGCCCTTCTTATTCTAGCATGGGAAAACTCTATTAGTTCTAGTGCCGGTGCCTGTTTGATGGGAATAGTAGGCACTGCATCGTCCGACTCCACTGTTAGTACCTCCCCAAAGTATTTCCCCAGCACCTCTGCTTTCTCCTTATCAGTTTCTGCTCTATTCCTATCATCCAATTCTCCTATCAGTTCTGGGATACCTACTCTTCTTGTTAACTTTTCCTGAATGTACTTCCAGAATATTTTTTTATTATCCTTCATGTTTTTTGCAATCTCTCTCTCCCTCTCCTTCACCCCCCTCCTTGTCTCCCACCTTATTTTATTTATTTGTCTACGTTCCAAATCCACTTCTTTAGCTTCTATACTAGACCCCCTGTTCTTTTTTAACACTTTTAGTCTATCCCACAATCGTTTCTTTCTTCTTATCAATGTCCAAAGCTTTCTTTTCATTAGTAATTCTGGGTTCATTCTTTTCCTCAATTTTGTTTTATCCTTATATTCCCTTACTGGTACACATTTGGATATAGCATTCTCCAGTTTGACTCTAATCTTCCTCCACATTCCTTCAGCGTCTTCACCGTTCAAGTATTCCCCCCAGTCAATGTCCAAACACCTTCTCAGCAGCTCATAATATACTCTATCATACATGTATATTTTTTGTATTGCTGCTATTGTGCCTCTCTGTTTTAATATTGCAACTAAAACTTATACAGGCATGGTCACTACTCACTACGACCTATAGGGCTATCTACATTGACATGTTCTACTATATCCTCCTCATTGCTAAAAATCCAATCAAGTACACTCCCCTGCATCCCATCTCTATATCTTGTCATCTCTGTAATATGTTGTGTTAAAAAACAATGTTGATAAGTTGAGGAGACGTTTAGGTATAAAGAGTATTAGCGAGGTGATTCGTACAAGTAGACTGGGATGGTATGGACATGTGGAGAGAATGGATGAACAAAATTGGGTGAAAAAATGCAGGTCTGTGATTGTGGAGGGAGCTGCACCAAGGGGTGGACCGAGGAAGACCTAGGATCGGACTATACGTGCCGATCTCAAGTCCAAAAACTTGACAAGTCAAGCAGTCCTTAACAGGGTTGCCTTGAACGCCGCCATTAGGACAAGAGACTGAAACTGCACGTATGTGTGGAGCAGTCAGTCTTAAAATGTTATGTATGTATGTATGTAGGCCAAGTTTCTGAAGCATATGTCATTGCGCTTCTAACACGTGAAGTGTACACCTTTCCTTTCAAGGGGAGAGGGAGTCTTCTCATAGTAAGTAGTGGCAACATTTCTCTGATTTTTCCCCAGCCGCATCTACTTCTGGCGATAGTGGCGACCTCGGCCCCACCAACAGCAGAGATAATATCTCCCAAATATAAAAACTTGTCCACCTTTTCCAGTGCCTCATTGCCAAACCTAACACTGTCGAGCCGGTCATTGAACACAAGGTCACCTTTGCGTACTATGCATACAAATTTCTAAACTTCAGACTTCTTTTTCAGTAGAGGTCCCTTTATTCTAGTGTAGCGCTTCTTCGTGGTGTACTTAGCAGCGGCAGACGCTACACTGAATTGAGTTCGGGCCCACCCCTTTTCTGCATGCTGTTCATGGGTATACACCACTTATTTCTACCTTTCCTAGCCTTAACCTAGTCTGTAAAACCTTGGTTTTATATACTGTATATTAACTCTTAATCCTTTACTTGGCATGCCTTCTCTCCATCTTCTGAACTTAGCCACACACATCTCACACACTATCTGTGATAAGTACTAGGTCATCTGCGTATAGCAGTTCCCAGGGGAGTCCAGCTCTGAAATATCCAGATAGTGCCTCCAGAACCATAACAAAGAGGAAGGGGGTTAACACAGAGCCCTGGTGGACTCAAATGCTAACAGTAAACTCCTCACTCGGTACACCTTTCACCCTCCCTGCCGTGCGCGAGTCCTCATGCATTTTCATTATCACATACACCAGCCACTCCTCTACGCCAAGTTCTCTCATAGCCCACTGCACATCTCTGGGCACCCTATCAAAGGCCTTCTCCAGGTCTACAAACACAAGGTACAGATCCCTATCTTTAAGTAAATATCTTTCCTGCAGCTACCCGACTATGAAGGTAGTATTGATTGTACCACGTCCTGGCATAAAACTGAACTACATATCATCGATAGAGATGCTTTCCCTGATTATACCTTCAATGACTCTCATAGATCATAACTTGATCAAACATTTTCAGGCCCCTATAATTTCCCATATCTAACGAATTCCCCTTACCCTTATAAATGTTTACTATTACACTTTTATGCCATTAATTTGGGATTTTCTCCTCTCTAATGCTAGAGTTTATTAGCTCATTTACCAATCTCACTCGTATGTTACTACCCGAGGCCAGAGCACTCTGCAGCTTTTCCGTCCTTCATTTATTTATTGCGCTGCTTACAACAGCTAACGCTATCACAGGGAGGTTGGCCAAGTATTGGCTTTTCATTACTAAGCTACTCTCTATTCCACTTAAACTCCATGTTGAGTTATCGTTCTTAGGGTACATTTCAAGCATCTCTGATTTTGTTTTCAGTGAAAACGATTATCCCATTATCATTTCCTACAACATCTCTACTGTCATCCTTTACTCGCCTAGCTATGTTGAAGAACCCATTATGGCCTTGGAATTGCTCGGGGCCTTGGGGCTGTTCGGCCAGGCAGCTTGGGGAACACCAACAACAACAACAACAACAACCCATTGGGATTTTCTGCATTACACACTTGGTCTATAACCAAGTCCTGTATTATTTTCTTTGCCTTGTATATCTCTTTTGCAATTCACTTAGCCGCCTGATATTCCTCCATGCTGCCTCCTGTCTTCCATGCTTTGAAACATCTTCTTTTCTCCTTTATTAAATTTTCAACCTCGTCATTCCACCACCAGGAAATCTTATGCCTGGGGAGTACCTTAGTTTTGCCACAGACTTTGACAGTGGCAGCAAGAAGGCTACGTTCAAGGAAATTCCATTGGCTATTTACATCATTTGGCTTAGCGCCCCTATTCATATCAATTTCCTCATGATCGCTTCAAAACATATCCCTGTACATGTAATACGATTTATTTAACAACCATACTTTTCTTTTTGGTACCTACCCGATAGCACTATCGTTAGTGAGTGCTGTATTTATTTTGTACTGTTGTTAATATCTTGTCAAATTGCAAATTTGATTTTAATATAGCATTTTGATATAAATTGTAGTTTCTTTATTCATACATGATTTAGTAAAAAAATTACCAGAACGTCCTGGACTTCCCAAATTTACTAATTCCTAGAATGTGACGATCGTGCGTTGTTATGTGTGTGATTAGTTTACTTGGGAAACAGATTAACTTGCTCATATAGTGATATGTGGTGGATTGTGTTTTTTTTATTTCATAATTTTATTTTGCTAAAGCGTTGTTCCACATAGCAATTTTGATTAGTTCTTTTGCCTTTATATTGTCTTTGTCCAACTTTTTGTTTGTTTATTTTGCAAGTTTTACAATTTTATGTATACCTTCTTGCGCACAGAATCTTGCCTTAAGCTCAAATCACAGACTAGGAGCTTATATTAGGAGATACATTCTTCGCTAGGGATGACCTTACTTCGCTAGGGATGACCTTTACATCCCGAACCCACTACCAGTCTTCCCTGTTCACCAAGAAGTAATTTATCTGGCTACTGGTGCCCCCAGAACTGTATGTGATCAAATGACTCAACCTTTTCTTGAACTTAGTGTAATACAATCTCATGAGTGTAACACAGGACTCCAGTATATATTCACCTTCTAGATGTTTTCTTTTCTGCCCTTTTCCACCATGTACACCATCATACCCATCAGCACATGCTCCCACATGCCCATTAAGGTCTCTACTTACTGCTGTCATCTTATTCTCCGAGAGGCCCGAAACGATTCTGTACCTACATTTACACTTGCAAGCCTGAACGCGCAGGAGGCTGCATACTGTCTCCTATGTGTTTTTTGGACATCAGACTTGCGTGGTTTATATGTTGTTTAATCATTCATGTTCGGTAAAGAGGAGCTGGCAAGGAAAAATTACCATCCCCAGGACTGCCCCGAAGACCGTTCCCAGCACCTTAATCCAAGGGTTACCAGGGGTAGGATTCAGTAGCCCTTGTGCACCCCACCAGAACCATCTGCAGGGACGCACCCCATGCATATAGAGCAATTCTAGCTTGATCTTTAGATATACACACTGTTGATTTGTTACATAAAACCCCAAGTGCTTCACACTCTACACTAACTTAACTCCTTTCCAATTTCTTCATATTTTGGTGTAGGGATGCAGCTACCCCACCGCCCGCCATTTCGGTGGTGCAGTCCGCTTCTGAGGAATAGACCAGTGGTTCCTATCATCAGAACACTCCTGTGATCGGTATGCTTCTGGCCAGGGTCCTCACGGGGGTAAAGAAAATAGCAAAACAGTGGTGGAACTAGCATCCGGGTGAGGGACTGCTCTGGGTCTGCTGCTTCAGTGCTAATTGACATAGTGGAAGTGGCACTGTGGAGTAGGGATTGGGGGCATTTTTGGGAGCCTGGAGGCAGTTTCTGCCATGGCCATCCCTGTTTGGGGGCTTCCTCTGAAGCAAGACATCAGATTTATGTATGTAATTTTGTTTAATAATAGAGCAATCAAGATGTGGAAATGATATTTCACTGTCAACTGAAAATAAAGAGACTATAGTGTCAAGAATTGGACAAGTACAGTACTATTAACCTCTTCTGAGCGGGTATATTTCAGTGTGTTTCATTTTTTCAACTTGCTTTAACTGTGAAGTGAAGGGTTATGGGAAACATAGAGTGTGTGAACAAAAGATTGTATACTGGGCTATACATAGACATTAACTTGATGTTTGTAGCTACTATGTGGCCATCACAGTGAATACATGAAGTGACGTTCTTTATGCATGACAGTGCAAGGTTGAGCTATTAGTGCTTGAAGAGGCATGCACCTGCTTGGATACTTCGTACAGTACTGAGCTCGGTTTGACTCACACGGCTGGGCTAGCCTGGTGGTACACTACCTGCTAATTCTGGTGAAATCCGATCACCCTGGGATAATGTTTTTAGAGCTGAAATTACAAAACGTTGACCGACATCTCCCACTTGACTTAGTGTTAAAGAATACTATTACTGAAAGTGCTGAATACTATCAACCATCACAGCTTCCAAATCAACTGACTGCATAAAGCCGGTGACCCGTGATCGCTCTTTCCCTCAACTTTTACTGGCAACTCTGGTCTGACAGCTAATGAGTTCAACTTTTGTGAAAAGTTTGTCACTTGAATAAAGCTACTTTTATTCTATGGTCTATTCATAATTAGTAAGCCAGAAATCTTAACCCCAGATCTCTATAACTCAAAAAGGCTTAGATGAAATGAGCTGTACATTTCTACACATACAGTATTCCTTGGCTAACTCTTCCCAAGTGGTTACTCTAGCCCTTCTTGAATTATAGAGGTTAGTGGTCAAGATTTCTGGCCTAATTATAGTGAATAGCCTATACATTTAAATACTAGTACAAAAGATTGGAAAAATGTTGGCTATCGAAAATTGTTGATAAAAGGTCTGGTGTGATGCCTCCTTCAGTCAGTTGGCAAGATCAGTTACCGAACAACTGAGATATGAAGTGATGTCAAGAAACTACTGTATATTAGTGTCAAGATTTTGGTATGTAGTGTTGTGCAAGTATACTAATATAAAGTTTTGTAATGTTTCTTTACTTTTGTACAAAGCGGATCTGAGGGATGCTGTAACAAACTTGGCAAAATGAGCCGTGGTTATATCTTGTACCTGGAGTGCATTTTATGCTCATCAGTTGCAATTAATTCATAAAGTCAATCAGCTTACCTATTTCTAAAATGTTGCGAAAGGTGAATACATATTTATCAATGTTTAGGTTATAGTGGCAAATAAGCTATATGAAAGCTTGAATTGTCTTATATAGTACAGTACAGTATTGTATTACAGTAATGGGGACGGAACTCAGATAAAAAAGTAAAGTTGGTAATTTTTCCTTATAAGATTTGAACTCCAGGAAAAAACATACTAGTAAGGTCATTTGTATTTGTCTTATCAGACATAATTTAACTTAATAGTATCTACTAGTAGTATTTTTTTTACATCTTATATTTTAAGATAGTCTGTATTGTATAATTTTAATATATGAATCTGAGTTTGTACCAGCTGAAGGATCAAGTTATTTAGTAGTTTAGAAGGATGCAAGCTGATGCGAGTACAATATTATAAGTTGACTGCAACTGGTTAATGTAAAGTGCTCCTAGCTGTTAATTCCTCAGGGAGAGTGGAAATTATTGAACAAAACTTGCAATGATTTTGAGATTAAACCCTGACATTCAGAAACTGCATGGAATAACTTGATAAGCCACTACTAAACAAACACTCTATTGACTCAAATGATGTTCTCTGTAGCTGAAATGAAAATAGAGAATTTTGAGTACTGTAGAGTATACTATTATGTGCATCATGACAGTGTGTGGAACTTGCACAATAGTATTAAAACTTAATCCAGTACAGGTATTCTTCTTTAAAGGACTGTCCATGTGGTACTGGTGATAGGATATTGATACTTATATTTTAAGTTTATAAAAACTCAAGTACAGTATTCATCTTTTAGTCTAGTTTATGATACCTACCTTATACAAAAGCTGCCACAAAAAGTTTGTCACTCCATTATAGTAACAAAAAAGGAGGGTAGTTTATGTGACTGCCCTAATGGTAAGGAAAGATTTAATTTACCTGTTTCTCCCTCTTTTGATGTTAAATTAAGTGATTGCTAAATACGTATTCCATCCTTTAGTGAAGAATATCCATACACTATGAGAACTTCCAAATAAACTATAAGGTTGTTGCAGTGTGCACTGTCATGGTCTCCAGTTGAAAATCGGCAGCTTTTACTATTCAGATTTGTTTTACCACTGGGTTTTTATTTAAAGTTTAAGCCTCCTGACTTCTACCTAAACACAGTACATTACTTAATGCCATTAGCGGGCCACAATGACAGAATCTCTACTGATGACCCCCATCTTTTATTTTGATTACTGTTATCCCTTTATTTTATTTTTATTTTTTGTATTTTTATTTTTTTTAACGTTCACGTATTTGATTACAATTGATATGTATTCCCATTGTGAGAAGCACATATATATTACTTAACTTTAATTCTTCTATAATGTACCATAGCCTACTGTAGCTAAATTAAGATTTTAGCATCTTATTTGCATGCTTTGTATAAGTATATTTTTTAGTCAGATAGCTACATTATAATAAGTTATACCGAGTGGTGCACAAGTTGCTTTCTGTAAGGATGGCCTGAGAAAGCTTTATAGGATTGAGTTCTTTGCACAATCTTGTATATAATTTAGTTAAGTTTTAGTATTTGATAAATCTACAGATCATTCCTCCACGATCTCCCACAACCTAACCCAGCACATGAAACACACATCCTCTATACAGTATACTGTACAGATGACCATCATGTCACAACCCCCCAAAGTCCAACAAGCAACAAGCCACCCACAGCAATACCTCCTGTAACTGGAACAATGGTTCCTATATAAAACTGCATGACAGTCTCACTCCAAAATATCCTTTATCACAGACAGACATGAATCGCACCTTTAACCAAATGTCACACTATTCAACGAACCACTGCCCCTCAACCGAACTCACAAATTACTTGGCGTAACTTATGCCACACTCATGACATTCACTCCACACATAGAAAACACAAACACCTGAGTCTCGCAGAAACTAAACGCACTCAGAACCCACACAGGCAAGGACTTTGACCAACAAAAGAAACACTGTCCATACTTTACAAACAGTTCATTCGCATAACCATGCACTATGCATCCTAAGCCTGGTCACCCTGCACCTCAATCACAAACATGAAGAAACTACAAACCACTCAAAATACAGCCTTCAAAATCATAACAAGATGCACACAAACCACAAACACAAATCACACACTTGCAGAAACACATATTCTCACACTGAAGACTCCTTTAGACATGATAGGAATAAAGTCCTACTCTTCAGCCCAAAATCCACTTCACCTAAACCACTCTCTAAGACATGACCCACTCCCACTTAGATTTTTTTTTCCCCCCCATGTCTCAACCTCGGGACCATAGGCTGTTCAGTAGTCTGTAACTCTTGTGAGGCCCCGAGATTATCGATTGAAGCTTTGAGATGTTGGATGCTTCATATGTCGCTCTAGATGGTTACAGTGGAGCTTCAAGGTGTTGGTTGCTTCCTTTCTGCCACACTAGATGACGACACCTTATTTATACACGTCACTTGATTGGAGAGAGCAGCTATATGGTCATTCACAGCATCTTCGAATATGATCGGGCATCTTCTATCCTATGAATTGGTGACGATATTGGGGGTATTTTCTTGACGTGTCGGTGTAGCCAGGATAATAGTAGAACCGCAGGAACTATCAGATCACCTCAGAAAAAACCCTGACGTTTGGCAGGGACTCGGACTGAGGTCCATTAGGTCTTCAGTCCACCACGCTATCGCCTCCCCCACATCTACATCAACATACCACCCACACCTCCAAACAGCATCACACATCTGCATATACACACATACTGTACCTCACTCAACAAACCATCTACAACAGCCCATACAACACACTCCTAAACTCTCCACCTCCCAAGATTAATCCATCAGAAAGCACACTCACCAGAGAAACCCAAGTCACACTTGCACGCCTCCGGTCTGGCCACCGCCCTTCATTACAACAACAACAAGATTACTAACACAGAATAGATCCAACTGAAGACCAATCTTGTCCCTTCTGTCAACATCCCACTGACAACACAGAACACTTAATACTCCACTGCCCAACACTTTCCTCTCCCAGACACAACTTGAACATAACCTCACTCAGAGATCTCTGGACCCACCCAAGAGAGATGGATGCCGCAGGACTTCCATAGAGGGCATCTTGGGGCTACTACAACAACAACAAAGAGAAGAGTTACCAATCAAAGGTTGTGATGGGATCTAATTTTCATTGTAATTGAGACATCAAGCTAATGGTTTTGTTAGTCAGGTATTTCATATTGACCATTATATATTAACAGTATACCAAGAGCAGAATATGAAGGACTTAGTTAAGGGGGCTAGGAATCCTCCTCCCCTTGTATAGTTCTACTCAACAAGGCAGAGTAACGGGCGAGGGAACACGAAAGTGGTCCCGGACTCTGAGAATAGGAACGTGAAATGTTTCTGTTCATGCTCTGTCTCGTTTCGGCCACCCCCAGCAATTTGGTATGTGCGTGAGTATATACATAAGTACTGTAGTTATTTAAGCTGGTAAGATGTATAAGATTTGGACTAAGTATGGAATTTATATATGTTAGATATATTATGTCATATTTAGGATGAATTTGGTAAGCAGTACTGTACTGTGTTATATATTAGTCAGTTACTTATAGGGCACAAAGTAACTGTACATAAGTAACCAACTATACTTTACTAGTTACCTTGCCGTATTTGGATACAGTGTTCTGTAATACAGGTAGCCTACTTCACTACAAAATATTAATATGTCAGCAAAATGTATCCCTGCTAGTAAGTTAGGTTATTCAGACACATTTGACTTTTATAGTAATTATTTATAAAAGTAACTTACTTGTATAAATATGTAAATACTGTATTGAAGATAATGGTGATGTATGACGATGAAAAGTATATCTGTGGGTTTGTTGTGACAGTGCTTGGCTGGGGGTATAGTCGCCCACATGAGGTCTTCTCCTTGCCCTGATTGTAGGAATAGAAAATAAGTGAGTGAGATTATATTAGGAGTGTAACTTGTCACTCTTTTAGGCCCTGATTCATCAATGTTTACCATTTTGCTTTACTACCGTACTACCATTGTCATAATTCCATATTTTAAAATAAAATGGTAAAGGAATACAATAGTTAAGATGTTACAAAGTGTATAATTTATTGTGAATGTTTTAGTGAAAATATATTAGAGTTAGCATGGACTTTAGCAACGATGTTGGTGGTAAATACTGTACCTTGATGAATCTGGCCCTTGATCTATAAGCTGCCATAACAAATTCCCCTCATAAGTCAACCACGCTATTGTTTACTTGACCTAAAATCACAGATAGGGAAAAATAGTATGTGGGCGACTACACATGTAACCCATCATTCTGCAAGATGATGCCTTTTGTACCTTTTATTCTGGCTAATAATAGACAATTATATGCAGTTTAAGAAGGTCCTGTGTTATTCAGATAGTATTTGTCCCTTTGAGGCCTAAAGGTAGGTTATAACCTAAAGAAAATTGTCTAATGGTAATCAGAATAAGACAAGAATGATGTGATTGTGCTGAAGGGGTTAAGCAGTAGGCTATCCTTGAAAATCATTCGACTCTCAGCCTCATGATGACTACAGATGATTTTATTTAGACTGCCCTTGACAATATTATTTAGTTTGAAAAATACAATCTCTTGGGATCAAGAGATTACTGTACAGTACTTGTAATTTCTGGTAAGATCTCTCTGACTCCCTTTTGGTCCCATTTCTAAGCTGAATAAGATTGTCTGGCAGTAGTTAAAGTAAACATTACCTCATAATATGGTTGAAGGGGATACAAGGATATAGTTGCTTGTATTATATATTACAATGTAAATGTCACCAACATTCATAAAAAACAATCTGCAGGAAGCTGAAGTCCAGTTATATCTTAATTCTATGCCGGTCCTAAGTAACTTGTGTATGTCATTGAAGTCTCATTGCACCATTATATCATTATTATTTATGAATTTTTCACTGAAATACACCAAATTCATGGTTATTCTTATATCCCAATATTGTTATGAAATATTCATCTGATAATACATAGGAACTATCAGAACTAAATATGAGATATAGAAATGCCAGAACTTGGGTAAGTAAGTTTGAAAAAAGTAAAAATAGAACTGAAAATGGTGCACTGAAAATTCAGTCCTCATTTTTCACTTCGACTGCATATACATACACCTAGTTTATTGTAATGTTAAACACTGTATATATTCCAGAGTGTGAGGTGTTCAAACTACTGTACTGTAAAGCTATACCTCTCACTATTGCAGTTAACCAAAAATACACAGCCATGCTCATTTACTTCTCAACATATCTAATATTACAGAAGGTGTAGGCTACTAGAGACCTTTTGGTGCAGGATAGAGTGTAGAGACTGGCCAAGTATTTCATTTTTCACCACCGCTATTATACACATATTTATCGACTACAGTAGTGATTGTGGGAGATTGTACTGTTGTTGGATGAAATATAAGACAGTTGGTTAGTCAGTAGTCAGTTATAGGTTAGTCAGTAGCCACTAGCCAGTTATGAAATATTTCAAACTAAATACAAGGTGATCATCAGTTTAGCAAATAGTGTATTTACAGAAAGGGACCTACCAAAGCAGGTAGTGCTTCAATCACTCATTATTAATCCATTACTGCTCTGATGTTTTTGGCTTCACCTCAGTCTGCAGCAAAGTCGTTTCACATCTACATTCTAAAATTGTCAAATTAAAATCATAAATGTAAATTAACTAACTTTAATGACAATGGTATGTATGTATGTATGTACAGTATGTATATATTCAGACACATACTCCACAGCTGGGGGTGGCTGACTCGAGACAGAGCCTGAATAGGGACAACACAATACAACAGAAAAACAAAACAATCAAATTTGCACACATCTAGGTCGCCCAGGAGAAGACCCAGAGACCCAGGTCCATTTTTGGGGTCCCCAGCTAAGATACCCAGGTCCCAGACCTCCCGGAGAGATTCGGTCTCGGCAGGCAGACACGCAGCGGAGCTTTACCACCCCAATGCCCGCCCACCTTACTTCCAGGCATGGCCCTTCACAAGATAGGCCGGCTACCTGGGCCGGTGGTGGACCAAACTATAGTGCAGTAGTACCGGCTCTGTCTGGAGTCTGCCACCCCCAGCTATGGGGTATGTGCCCGAGTATATACATACAATACATAGTACTGGTATGCCAACAAATGTGAAGATAGCCCATATCCTTTATCTCTTAATTATTTATAAGGTCTCTAGTTTAGATCATCTCTCTTAAGATTGGGAGAGCTCCCAAATAGTGTCGAGAGGTAAATGTCTGCAGCTGTACCCCACAAACAGGTAAAGCTCTTCCAAAATCCTCTATGCACCACTTGTCTGTTTAAGCTACAAATATTTCTTTTACAGGACTTATTTTTTTACTAGCAAGTCACCATAGATGTGCCAACGACAACAAGGACCCACAGTGTAATGAAGAAAACTGTATATCATAAATTTATTACTGGTACTTCGTGTAGTAGATGTGTGTAGCGTAAATAAAATTAAAGTCGTCAGTGCATTAAAGTCACCATCTACCCTATAAATCATCACTATACTTTTGTAGCCAACACTAAGTAGACAATTTCCATTACATTTCTTGTCTTAGGTAATTGCCATTAGATTTTATGGGTAGTAGCTTATGGAAGAGAGGGTCTATGATGTTTTTAATTGCAAATTATAGGACTTGAGGTGATTTCCTTTCAGTGGCGATTTTAGTTTTGTTGACGTTAGCCTACTCTTCTGTCATGCCTTACATCTCGCTGCTTCATACAAACACACAGATGCCCTCAATATTCCCTCAACGTTTTAGCTTGAAAAGGTATCCAACTTAAAATGAGATATAGTACACTAATATATTTTATCACTCAAAATACTTCACAGGTTTGCTTACACCTTTTGGTATCACTAAATGGACAGGGAATATGGAAGGTAGCTGTACCCTGAGGATATGTGTTCTCTTAGTCCTCAAGGCACAACAGATTTAAATATAATGTAGTGTAGAGACTCTTTAGAATACAGATATTAGACAACATATCTGTGATGATGACTTATAGCACAATGTTGATACTGCATGGTATAATATTTTGGATAGGGCTTGGACATGTAGCACAAAGTTGATATATTATACATTTTGGATGACCTGAAAGTGATGATTTACCCCTTTACTTAGACCCCTACGTCAATGTCAAGGAACTACAATAGCATTATTTTACAGTAAAGGCAATGTTACAAGCCTCCCTTATTTTCACTTCTATTTGAATTTGGCCCAGACATCCAATTCAACTACAGTACCTGGTATAGTACTGAATAGTATACGAAGCTCCTGAGCTGTGAATCTTCTCTTAGCAAAGGGGCTAAAAGTTTCATATCAGTAATAACTACCACAGTTATACTATAGAGAATAAAATATAGATATGCAGTCATTTGATTTGATTATTAATTTTTAAACTACAAATAACCCAAATGATCACAAGTTGTCTAGTGTTTGTTTTGTTAATGAGTCTCTAGTGTAGTGGAGCGTTACTGCACATCTCAGGTACAATGCTTCATAGTGTAAAGTGCTGCAGGACCAACACCGTCATACCTGTCGGCTGCAGTGGGAGACGTGGGCTATTATTATCCAGTAGCAGGAATTTTCAGGCTATTAAGGTGGACTTGCATTATCACATTTATCAGCAATATTTTATCACCAGTTCGGGTCTTTAAAAGTTTATAATAATTGAGTTGCCTAAATTGATTTAGTGGTACCTTCAGTTTTCACCACAGTTTGTAACAGAGCCCTAAGGTTTTGCTATAAAAGATAAATTACCGATAAAAAATTGCCAAGAAAAATGTGTGTATGCCTCCGTCTTTATATTTATATTAGACTCTCTCGTCATTGTGTTCCATATAGTAAAGTTCCTTTGTTGGTTTCATAGATTTCCCGCAAATCAAAAAACAAGCTTGTGAATACAATCTAGCAGCAGTTACACCAGGATGCCTGCATATAGGCCTGGTGTAACATGCTCTGTGTCCACCCATGTTCCTATATTACTGACGTCTTCTTGTTCTCAAAGATTCAGTCTTTATATAGCGTCTGTATCACCGGTTATATTAGCTCCCTTTTTTGGTAGGTATTGTGAAGCTCTACTTAAGCCTTGAAGCTTAATTTTGGTTTTAATTCAGTACTGTAATGTTAATTCTTGGCTTGCATTTCAACTACTTTTGAATCTGAAGTATGTAGTCTAAATTCTAATGACTATACTGGTAAAATGATCAACACCAATTTGTTGTCTTATGATTTTTACTCGGCTCTGTTCACCTATATTCTTTTTCCTTTCCTCTCTTTGTTTACACATCTCATCTCTTTTCTTTTAATCTCTTCCTATTATCTCCTCAATTCAATTCAATTCAATTCAAATAAGTTTATTGTTATATGATATACATACGTATGTATTATGTTTACATACATTTATGATAGGGGATCTGTTTTCTATCTTCTCATCTCTTGTAATTATCAAGAAGGGCTTCATAATATAGACCTTTCACTTAGGCTGTGTTCATAATGTAAATGACGAGCGTCTGTGATATTTATATATACTGGTATACTGTATATATAAACTCAGATGCTTACTTTATCTATTGATGCAAAAGATACAACTGAAGCCGCACTTTGAATAAACCTAGCACTGTAAGATCAATGCCACCAAGTCAGTCGTATGTATGTATATACTCATACATACATACCAAGTCAGTCGTACTTGCCATAAATCCTCAGAGCAGTATGCCATTTGTATTACTGTATTTACTGTTCTTTACTTTCTGGTATGTATACCTGTACTGTACTTGAAACAATGGATACCCGGAAAATCATCCTCATTCTTGTACAATAGTTTGCTGTGTTTTGAGATCTAGACAGAACTATCAAATTGTAAACATCGCACCAGAAGGCAGACAGAACATGGTATGAAGTATGCAATATTGTTCTGTACCTATAGAAATCATTAGTTCGTAGCTTTCAAAGTCCCATGGACCCCAAAACAGACAGGATTATGTTACTATATTATATTAGGCTCTTGTAAAGTAAGAATATCACTATTATTATTGACTACACTCTTCATGAAGTTAATAAGGCATCAAATTGATTGACTGGCAGACGTGACTGAAACTGGCTGTAGTAAAGTGCAACTTTAGTAATACAAAAATCAACTTACCCGGTACCGGTATCCTGTATCTTGTGAATGAACCATTTAATTCTTGTATGAGTAAAATAATTTGAATAACCATATAGTCACTTTTCTGTTACCCTTTATAACTTATTTAAGAATGCCTTGATGTGTTAGAAAAGAGTTGAATGAGTTAATTCTAAATTTAAGGACAATCTCACTAAACTTATATCCCTTGACTTGAGAACATGATGGTATAAGGTGAAGTTGAACAAAATATATAATTTTAGCTCATTTCCTGTAGCATAAATTTAAACTGGATATAGAAAGAAATGTACTAGTGTTTGTATCTAATATTACTCATCCTGAAGTTATGGCAATATGATATAGACAATAATATAGGTTTGATTCCCGGAGGTAAGTAAAGAAAACCTAATATATAGTAGGGCCCCGTAATCATTGACGATATTGCCTATTACAGTAGTATAATAGTCTCCATTCAACATTATGCGTCAGCATTTTGAATCTACCGCGCGGAAGGATCGTGGAGGACTCATCATAAGTGCACGCTTAATTCCCTCATGGGATCGTCATTATGATTGGGTACCCTACAGAAAAATATGTAAAAAATAAAAAATAACAATATCTGCTATCATATGACTTTCCATATGTGGATTTATTGTATTTCGCTACACCGACACCAGGCCCTCTAGCGGCCATCTCGTCCTTCATTGAAATACCAAGATCAAACTATAGAAATCAACGAATGGGAAGTGGGATGGTTGGGAGGATCGTTTATCGTCAATGATTACGGGGCCCTACTAAATATTAGGTTTTCTTTACTTCCCTCCGGGAATCAAACCTATAATTTAATAGTGGCCCCTCCATCATTGACGATATGAGCAGATGTTGAGGACACTGGGGCTTCCGACACTGGCATATAGGAGAAAGAGAGGGGATATGATCGAGACTATTAAGATAGTGTCAGGAAAGTATGATGAGGATGTGTGTGAAGGTATCTTCTTGATGCGGGAGGGAACAAGAACGAGAGGACACTCTAGGAAAATTTACAAAGAAAGAAATAGGCTTGAGAAGGCAAAGAACTCATTTTGTGATAAAGTGGTAAATGAGTGTAACGCACTGCCCCAGTATGTAGTCGATTCCGAATCAATAAGGGAGTTTGAAAGTAATCTTGATAAAGCATGGGGAAGACAAGATTTGAAGTTTGATTATAAAGCAAAAATACAGAATAGTAAAAATGTTGCGTCTGCTACCGCCGCCGCCAACACCGTGAATGACCGCAGCAGTGCAAGTACTGGTACTGAGCTGGATACACAGGCCTAGTTTGCCTTTTTCCAGAGGATCTACTGTAAGAAACTAAGATATTGCCAGAATACCAAGATTGGAGGGGGACATTCGTGACAATATCCTTCACCCCAGGGGACAAAAATCCATATAAAATTTGTTTAAGTTTTATTGTATGCAAACAATATATTTCTTATAAAAATTACAAAAGATTGCAAGCAGTGCGTGGCATCAAGAAAATCTGCTTACTCATGACCAGATCTCACTTCAAGATCTATGCATGATACTTTGTGGGGACACACATGTGTTCCCCTAGATTGAACTATAATTCTGCAGAATTTCGTTCTCACCTTAATACTATTTGTACAATATAATCATAGAGGGTGCGGAAACGCCCGGGAAACCAAAGCCCCACCCAGGGCCCTGTGCCCCTCAGCAATTATGAAGAGAAAGTTGAGGGGCAAGGGAAAAATGTGACGCTTTGGCTTCCAATCTTGGTAGATTGGGAGGTCAATCCACGGACAAGACGCCGTCACTCGAGATCTAGAAAATATATATGTTAAAGGAACAGTCAGAGTAAGCTATGGGTATGGCAGAGATCGCTCAGTTCTCACTCTGATAGACCAGCCCATCACCACATGACTAGAACCCAATCCTCTCAGCATCAGCTAGGAAAGGCCCTAGAAAGCCGCCTTTGGCGGGGGGATAGCTCCCCTATTTCAACCCCTTTCGGGGTCGGGCACACGCCCTGTGTATGTGGTATAGGGATGTAGTTTAAGGTGAGGTGTTCTACTGTCCAGTTTGTGAGAAGGGTCGCCGTAGATTTGGCTGCGGTGAACCAGTCGTGTAGTGTATTGAGGTACAGTTGGAGGAGTTGTGCGGCTGTGTTTGTGTCTCCATGTGTACATGTGAGTGTTATGTCGTGTGCGGAAGAGGCTGTGTGTATCTGGGATGTGTGGGGTATGGGTGGGTCGTGCATGTAAAGATTGGAAAGTGTTGGTGACAAGACGGATTCCTGAGGGACTTCGTTTGTGAAATTTCTGATGTTCGATAACTGGCCAGAAAATCTTACATGAGCACATCTGCCTGCTAGATAGTTGGCCAGCCATCTTTTTGTGTTATTGTACATGTTTGTATTAAGAATTTTGTAAGGTTGTGGCGGGGAATGGTATCAAAAGCTTTACTTATGTCAATTGTAACAACAAGTGTTCTGTGTGGTGGCCTAGCTGAATTGTTGCCATCAAAATCTTTTTGGGTGTTTGTGGAGTTGTGTCGGTTTGATGTAGAGCTAGGGGAATGTGAGGTGTGGTTAGTTGTAATATGAGGCATTCGGTAACTTTTGAGGGGGTGCAAAGGAGAGTGATTGGGCGGTGTGAGGAGGGTAACATGGGGTCTTGTTTGGTTTGGGGATTGTGATGATAACACCATGCTTCCAGATATTTGGTATTACGTTGTGCGAATAGCTGTATGTTGGTGAGTGCTTGAATGCCTTGTGATCCCAGGTGTCTTAAGGTGTATGTTACTTATTTTGGCTAGGCCATAGGCGGACGAGTCTTTAAGGTTGTCGATGATATGCTTTCTCGATTTATAATGTGTAGGGCGCTTGACTTGCGCATATCACACATATGTCTGTCTGACTGTTAATGAAGGGTACACAGTCCAGGTCTGTAGGGAATAGTCGCTTTCGTCGGATGACTCATCGATTGTCACGGAGGAGGTTAAGATGGCAGTTAGTTTGTGAGTTGTTGTAGTCGTTCCCTAAGCTGCCTGGCCGAACAGCCCCGAGTCCCTAAGGAAGGCCATGGCCACGATCGGGCTTTCCCACAGGGCTCTCAAGGAATGTAGATTATGTTGTTGGCATAAGTGATTGTGTAGAATGCAGTCTTCTATGATGTGTCTAATAGTAGGGGGTGCTGTGTTGCATCCTGGGCAGGTGTCGACGACGGAGATATGCAGTCTCATAGCTCAGGAGAGCTGGATGGTGCCCGCATTTCAGCCTGGCCAGGTGGACAAAGAGGATTCGGAAGGATGATTTTGGTAGGTCGTGCCTGCAGCTGCGTGTAGTCTATGAGTGATCGGATGGAATGGAGAGATATATGAGTATGGATGTGCTTCTGGAAGCTGGTTTGGGGTGGGCAGGGAGGGAGAGATGACTATTTGTGTGTGGTACAGTACTGTGGGCTGGGTGGTGTTTTGATATACTGTACTGTGTTTGTCCAAGTTTTGGTTTGTTTATTTTGCAAGTTTTACATTGTAATTCCTTGGTGTCTGTGGGTGTGCTGCCATGTAGTGTAGTGGGTGGTGTTCCATTACTGATCTTATGTATAGTTTGTATACTGTGGTGGTAGTTTCTTTGTTGTGTCCAAATTTGGTGTGAGCAAGTGACTTGAGGGCGTTCTGGGTGTCTGTTTATTTTTTATGTTTGTGATATGTTGTTTGAATGTCATTAGAGTATTATATGTTACTACAAGGATTTTGGGTGGGTGTGTGTGTCTTAGGGGGGTGTTGTTTATGGTGAGGTGTGGGGTGTTTTTGTATTCAGCTGTCCAGCTTGTGAGGAGGGTTGCAGTGGATTTGGCTGGGGCCAACTTGAGTCTGTTTCTAGTGCACCAGTCATGTAGTGTGTCTGTAGGGTTGAAGGAGATGTGTTGCTCTGTCTGGGCCTTGGTGTGTGCATGTGAATGTTAGGTCGTCTGCGTAGGAAGCTATATTTATTTGGGGTGCGTGGAGTGTAGGTATATCATGCATATACAGATTGAAGAGTGCGGGCGACAGGACGGATCCTTACGGGACGCCGTTTGTGAAGTTTGATGCTAGATAAACTGAGCGGCAAATTATACTTGTACACGTCTGCCTGCTAGGAAGTTGGCCAGCCACCTTTTTATGTTGTACTGCATGTTTGTGTTGTAGATTTTATTTGTTAGGTTGTGGCGGGGGATTGCATCAAGGCTTTACTAATGTCGAGTGTGGCAAGTAGTGATCGGAGCTGATGCCGTCAAAAGCGCTTTGTGTAAGGTCTGTAAGAAGAGTGTTTGTGGAGTGTAGTGGCCTGAAGCCATTTTGTGTTGGAGCTATGTAGGGGTAGAGCGTGTGTGGTCAGTTGTAGTACGAGGCGTTGTGATACTTTGGAGGGGGTGCAAAGGAGTGTTATGGGGCGGTGTGAGGATGGGTTTGTGAGTTAAAGAGGTTGGTGTTCTTTTCTGTTGTCCGTGACGTGGCTTCTTCCCTGACTGGTTCCTCTTGGTGTGCCTTCCCCTCGGTAGTGCATTTTATATTTTTTACATCTCGCTGTGAATTTTTGTTCCTTAATCTTGATCTGTCACTCGTGGCCCTTGTTCACTTGTTGGTTGGTGGTGGAGTGTGTGTGTTTGCCTCATCCTTCGTCCCTGCCCTATAAGAATTCCTGTGTGGAGCTCATGTGGTTTGGCTGAACTGATGACATAGCCAGAAATGTCTGCGTGTCTTCACCTTCCTCGTTTGGTGGTGGTGTTTTTTTTATACTGTACCCTGTTCAAAATAAGTATGCCAAAAGCTCTTGAACATTAACCTGTATAACTCACAAACGACTAAAATAATCGAGCTAATATTTCAACTATTTGGGAAGATTCGGACAGGGAATAGGTGTGCCAATTTACAGTCCCTTTGCTAAAGCCACTTTTTTGAGTTGCAGAGGTTAGGGCTACCTACCTACTTAACAACCTAACTACCTACCTTACCTTACCTACCTACCTACTTAACTACCTACCTACCTAACCTTACCTTACCTACCTAACTACTTAGTTACTTACGTACTTACTTACCTACCTAACTACTTAGTTACTTACCTACCTACTTAGTTACTTACCTACTTACTTACTGACTTACCTAACTACTTAGTTACTTACCTACCTACCTACCTACTTACTTACCTACCTAACTACTTAGTTACTTACCTACCTAACTACTTAGTTACTTACCTACCTACTTACTTACTTACCTACATACTTACTTACCTACCTACTTACCCACCCACCCACCTACCTACTTGCCTATCTACCCACCCACCCACCTACTTGCCTGCCTACCCACCCACCCACCTACTTACCTACCCCCCCACCCACCCACCTACTTACCCACCCACCTACTTGCCTACCTACTCTCCCATCCACTATTTACCCACTTACTTACCTACCGACCTACCCACCCACCCACCTACTTACCTACCTATCTACCTACCTACCTACCCACTTACATACCTACCTACCTAGTTGCCTTCCTACCTGTGTGTCTGTCTACCTAGATACCTACCTACCTGCCTTTACTACCGTGTTTAATTATACCATTAGACGATTATATTCAGCTTAGGAAAGACCTCTACATGGGTATACAACTATCTCAATAAAGTCCCCGACTCCCATAGATTATTCCTAAGCTGCATGAAATTGACTATTGATTGCCATATTGATAGATGTGAAACATGTTCTTTCTGTGTTATGTACAGTATTCATATAATAATTGTACTACTGTGATTTTGTAATTAAATAAAGATGAATAAACTTTAACATTTTGTATCATAAAACCTTGTTCTTCACCTATGTATTACCATTGATACACATACATATTCAAGACACATGCTGTACATATAGGCTACACGAACGACACATATATACAGTACATACTAGACATAAAACACAACATACATGAAAACAATTAGCCTATACGCACATACCTTGAATACACGAAAAGTATAACGCACATAGTTGCACATACGCACACACTTACATACATATATTGACACCAAAAGCAGAGAAGAGATGAATGCTATTATCAAAATAAAGGTAATAGTTTATAGTAATGCAAACTATAAATATCCCTAATAAACATTGCAAACATATATAATAAAGTTTAATTCACGTGTAGTTTTCTTTTCCCTATATCAAAAGAAAAAACTAACCCTCGTCACATCATACTGCTCGAGGACAGCCCTGTGCGGGTCTCAAAGCTACAACTACTAATATAGTGAAATATGGCACCATTTTGTAGTCATATAGTTGGTTATAGGATTATTGGGAGGGACATAACAGACGCCATTTTGGGGACAACCTGGACATCGGGCGCCATTTTGGAGGCAAACAAATGATCAAAATGGCGGGAAAAAACGAATAAATAAAAAGGAAAATGTAAGTCAGTTCATAAAAATAAATGAATGATAAAGAATGAGAGGTGAGAATATAAACAGACAATTATGGCTAGAAAGAAAGAAGGCACCAACCCTCGCGAGATAGCACTTTTCCCGCCATTTTGCCCCCTGGACCCCCTACCAGACCCCCACCCACCCCCTCCCAGGCCTATGACAGCACAGCATCCCCCCTTATGATGTGCTGTTCGAGAGACTTCTATGCAAACGAAAAATGATCAAAATCGAGCCAGTGTCCTCCCAGGTCTCTCACCAAACCTCACTTTACATCAAACCTAACCTAACATTTGGGTCTTTTTCCAACAGAAGATCATAAGCTATGGTTCCTGAGCTTGACTTAGGTTCCCGCCATTTTTCCCCCTGACTCCCTACCTACCCCCCTCCCCCCTCCCAGGACTATACCAGAAAATTACCAGGGGGTAAGAAATTCCAGATTTTGACCCAATTTTCGTGAGGTTAGGTTTGAGTAAAAGTCTCTCCCAAACAGGAAATCATAAGAAGGGGTGTTGTGCTAATGTAGTCCTCGGAGGGGGGAGGGAGGGGGTCAGGTAGGGGGTCCAGGGGTCCAATGGCGGGAAAAAGATCAGAGAGTACCAGGAGGGAACTAACACGATTTTGGCAATTTTTAGTGCTGTTTGGTCCTCAAGATGGCGGGAGGTGGCCTATTAAGCTATTTTGTCCCCAAAATGGCGTCTTTTCTCTGAAAAGGGGCGTTACCTATTAGGCCATAAATGATAGTTGTCCGTTTATACACTAGATGGCGCCTACATGTTTTTCTTCTTATTCCAACTTACTTTCTCTTTCCATCTCATATCTTTATCGTATGTTCCTCTTATTACCTTTTCTTAATTATTATCTTTTATTTGTATTATTATTATTTATTTTTGTATCTCTTTCTTTACTTACCAAGTATATATTATCAATATACTGTATACGTTGGAAGACACGCAGAGGGATGTCCTAGGGCTATTCTCAATCTTTCTTCTATTCAACAGCTGAGCTCTGGAAGTCTCCCAGAATCAGTTTTTCCCTCTTCCTATGACTTAAATTGCTTAAAGCTGTGTGTCCAGGCATTTTGGCCCTGACACTCCTTTAAACTCGCCACAGGCAATTCTGGCCTTTTGTCTCCCTCACTCACATAGAACAAAAATGAAGTGTTCTAGGACAGTAAGATATGCGGGGGCTGTTCTGATATTATATAATGTGAATCGTGACTATTACATACTTCTCCCGATCTTTCCACCTTGCATATTAGCCATTTATCTTGTAGTTAGTGTGTGTTTTATTAAGTTTAGGAAGGTTCTGGGGGAGTTAGAAGGTTAATTGAGATAGATAATACCACTTTAATTGCTAGCGATCCTTCCCAAACTGAATAATATCGTCTAATGACTGGTAAAATAAAGGATTATTTTATTTTAATGTTTTATATAGTTAATTATGGTGTTTTTTATTGTGTATTAATATTTACACAAGTTAATTATTGTTTTTAACCCCTTCACCACCAATACGTAATTTTTATCATATTCTGGTTACCTTCAGACGATTTTCTTTACTTATACGACTCAAATGGGTAAATACGATCTCAATAAACCCTCTTAGCAGCATTGGTCCTTCTTAAACTGCAGACAATCATGTAGTTTTAGCCAGAAACAAAGGTAAGAAGGCGTCTTGGTGCTGAAGGGGTTAAGGCATATTTATTTATCTATTTAATTTAGTTCAGTAAAACATTCACTGACATAGTTAATGGCATAAAGAAACACTTGTGGGGTTTACAAATATTCATATTTTATTTAGACAACTGAAAATTGAATAAGATGGTGTGCATATGTAGATCATGGGGTGCACATGAGTTCCCAGGAAGTGCACAGTCCTAATTGGTGTACACAGGATCCCAGCGACGCACACAGACATGTAGTTACAGTCACAGACCCTAGAAAAACAAACGTATAACTATTAATCACACATAAGTAAAAATAATACAATATCAACTGCCTTAACTCACGTCCACTCACCGATTCTCTGCAATCACTCTCTCTTCGTCGCAATGTTGCATCTCTCGCTGTTATCGCAATTACAATAATCAGTGAGCTCTCTCAGTGTATACCAACTCCTCTACGTAGGGTACGTAGTACCCGTCTTGCAACACAACCCTACCCCTACACTGTACTCTGTGCAACTCTCCAACCCAAGAGTAAAACGATACTATTCAACGGTTCCATGTCATCTCAACCAGTATACCATTTCAACCAGTAGCTCTCAACCAGTGCCAAATCAACCAAG